>VZTN01028493.1:338171-462783 GCA_013400515.1 Erpornis zantholeuca
TTTACAAATATATTAATAAGGGAGGGGGAATACCCTAGTGAAACAGCAGAAAAAACAAGACTAACAAAAAAAGCTTTCCAGAATGGCAACTTTAGTCACGTTCTTCCCAGCATGCTTGTCTAAGCTCTGCTGATGTTAGTTCAAAACACAGAGAAGGCACAATCCTCAGTGGTGCTGAGCAGACCCCAAGAGCACCCTTTGCTCCCAAGGAACACAAAAGGTACTCAGCTCTTAATAGAAATTGCTTATAATGACTGAGCCTCTCAAGTACATAAGCTGCTCTGAGGGGAGGCAAAGCCATTTTCTTGCTGAGTTTGAAACTAAGAGCTCTGTTTGGCAGCTGCCATTCAAGTCACGATCAGATCTGGCCTTTCATGAAAATGCAAGCTCATTAAAACATCCAGAGAAAGGGAGGGGAATGTGGTGCAACCCTCAGCTAGATGGATAAAAAGAGCAGTAGCAGTCAAAAGCAGGGCTTGGTAGTTACAGGCAAGCAAGGCAAAGGAATGAAGGGGACCAAGGCTAGATAGTAGCCACAAAATATTTCCTCTAACTGTCCTGTATGAAAGCAGAAATGGGCATTAACCTTAGTTGTTGAGGGATTTTTTTGTTTGTTTGTTTGTTTGTTTTGCCTACGTCCACAAACACAGCTTGGCTGCTGAACTCCACAGCAGATAAATGATGCAGAGGTGGTGGGAACTTGTGGCCTTATTTAAACAAAGGCTAGATAGAGTTATCTGGATCGATTGAGCCAATGCTTCCTTGAGCACTAATTCAGGACAAACAATTGCTACTGAGAATAAGCTCAGCTGACCTCCCTAGGAAGTGACCAGGTGGGATGGAGACATAAAGAACAGCTTTTGACACGGGTGCTGACTGGGACAACTTTGCTTCCACATGAATGCTACTTTACATAAGCAAAGAGGAGTCTCAGACTGTCTGAGTTATCTCATTACACCCCTACCTAGCAACTTAGCTTAAGATGAGCCCTGCTGACTTAGAACAAGGGCCTCTATAATCCTTTTTCCTGAAAGTGGGCAGTGAAGTATGCTTAAAGTAAAGGGGTTATCCAACCCCACAACATCCTCTCAGCTTCCAGCAGTCTGCTCTGAGTGGGCCTGCCTTCATGTTAGCTCATGTAACTCGGGAAGAGGTTTCAAAGTGAACCAAAGTCTCCCATACACTACTACAGATCAGTGTATATGACCACTCTGTTACACAATCACCCAATTATCTGTATCTGGTAATGATTCCCTGTGTGCCTGTGGGAGCTGGGGAATACTCCCCATTAAGCCACACACTTTCTTAGCTCTCTTTCAGTCATTAGTTCCACTTGGGACTAGGTTTGCCACTTCTGCTGACTATTTAGAGCACTGCAGCCTGAGTCACTGCCTCTGATTCATCTTTTTATGCCAGTGTGGCTCTGGGTGTAATGGAGCAGTGGTGCATCGGGCCCTGTCTATCTCGACTGGCAACAAATCAGTAACTCCCCATTCTCTGCTCCTTTCCCTCCTGAGACCTGGAGGAAATGCAGAAAATGCAAAGCTTGTACCAAGAGCTAAGCAGGTTCGAAGCACGGCTGACCAACCACATCCCAAGGAAAGAAAGCACAACTTGAGAAAAATCACAGGGTGAAGCTTATTTCAAATGATGCCATTTTGAAGAATCTTACATTTGTACCCCTGGATCCTTAGCACAGTTACTGGTTCAATGCAAATTTTACATCTTATCTAAAGCCTTAAAAGGCACTACCACATCTCCTGAACAGAGGGAAGGTGCAGAGGCACCAGCAGCATCAATCTCCATAGGTCAGGTTAGCTTCCCAGCACTTTGGCTTCCAAGACAGTTGAGACTTGCAGCCTCAGTTTAGCCCATCTTTGACTGTGGTGTAAAAATCACTGGCAAAACAGTTCAATAGCATAACCCTCTCCTTTCTTACAAATCCACTGTGAATCTAAATTCAGGGAAATTAGAAGGTTCTCTTTTAGAATAAGAGGACCTCTAACTGTGGACAAGATGAGAAGAACTCACAGAAGATGCTGGCTAAGTTACAAAGTCAAAAAACCCCTGTCAGAGAGCAGCTCTGAACTTCTGTCTCCCAGCAACTGAGAGCAACCTCCCCCCTCCTCATCCCCACACACCAGCCTTGCAAAGCTGTGAAAGTGCAATCCATGAGTCAGTGACAACAGCCATTGCTCCTCAGCACGAAGTATGGTGTTGAGCTAGACCTTTAAACATCTGTTTAAGATGCAATTTCACCACAGGCTGTGCCAGACCCTTCCTTGAAGTCCTCTGTGCTGAGGGTGGCAAGTGAGCAGCCCCTCTGAGGGCCCAAGACCTCAGTGGTGTTATGGGACAAGTAAGAAGGAGGGATGCACAGGGAGGGAACGGCAGCTTGGTCATAAAGCTGATGTGTGTGTGTGTACCACCGACCATTTCTTTCTTCCTGTTGTTTTTAGGTAAATATGCAACCAAAAGCTTGTCTGAAAAGTAGTCTGTGTTCCTTCTGCCTTGTCAAACTCTTCAAGGGAAACATTATCGCCTTAATTGCTTAATTCCAACTTGCATAATACGACACTCTGACAACTGCAAAAACAGGGAGGCAAAAGGAAGATTAAGAGTGACATATGCACGCTGCCAGCCTTTTGCGATTGGGAAAGCCAAGCTGAGGACCAGAGCTAAGAGCAGCAGCCCTGCAGGCTCCCAGCTCCCCAGTCACTCACTCCCTGGGAGCCTTTCTCACCCCCGCAGCTCCCAGACCCCTGCACTCGCAGGGTTTTCACTGCCCTCTGAGGGGGTTCCCAACTGTACTGCTCCACCCAGATGTTTTATCCATGGACAGTCTGGTCTAGAACCTTTCAGGGGGTCCTGGTGGCATGAGCTGCCCCTCAAAACCTGCGACAGCAAAAGACTGCATGCCTTGGGCATGGAGACTCGTCCTTTGCCTTCCATTGCAAACAAGTAAGAGCAGAGCCTGAGAAAATCTAAGCCTGGACAAACCAATTCCTCTTGGATCACCTATTCTACTGACCAGTCCTGATATTTGAAAGATTTGACTAATTTTTTACTTCACATGTCAGTGCCTTTCCAAGTTCATGAATATTAGATGTTGGACTTCCTAGATAGTCTCAAGAAAGCCTGTTCTCCCAATGCTTCTTGCTTGACTGGCAGATGTAGATGCATATAGGAAGACCTCCAGAACCACAACATTCACACAATTACAAGTACAGGACATCTCTCATGAGCCAAACTCATTCCCACTTCTGAAATAACACAAGTGCTTCACTTGCAGAAGACAATGAAACCATTTTCCTACTTTAAAAAGCCAACAGCCCTAAACTTCCAAACCCAGCTGTGATGAGCACACAGCATACCAACAGGGAGATCTGAATTTCCAGCATAAATTCTGGCCATTTCTTATTTTATCTGCAACAGCTTCACACCTTGTTCCAAAACAGAGCAGAATCTTACAGGAGTTCTGTGCATATCATGAGCTGTGTTTTGTGTCTCTTGGTTTTATTACTCCCTCTTTCCCCATACATCAGGCCCAAAGACTTATGCTGAAGATGAAGATGAAGATTTATATCAAAGTGAACATAAATTGAATTGATTTCATGGAAAGGAAATGTGGAATAGACGCCTCTGCAGATACAAATGGGATAAAAATCCTATGTTGGACTTTGGCTTCATGAGAGCATGCCTGTGCCAGAGAATTGCATAGCACTCGTGTTTACACACTAACCTTGGCACTACTAAAGCAGCTTTGAATGGTATGGAATAACCCTCCAATGTGAGGACACGAATATTCCTACAAAAGTATTTGTTGCTAATCCCTCATATTTATATAGTTGTAGTGGATCGAGGCAGACAAGACCATAGGACACAAACATCCCTGAATTTCTGATCTGAATTTGCAGCTTGTGCCTGTCTATATGTAATTGTGACACTAAACGAGATGGTAACAATACAGAATAAAAGTAAGAAAGGGAACATGTTCCCGGAGGCAGGATTTTGCTGCTTCTTGACACAGTTTGTTGAAAAGCTGTGTAACAGCCAGAGGCTATTCCTGGTCGGGGGCACCCAGGAAAAATGAGCCTTGTATCCTGCCTGATAAATTGGGCTCAAAGTTAGGGAAACATCTCTGGTAAGAGTCACCAGTGGTGTGACCTCTCGACTGAAATAAAACAAGCAGCACACAGGCAGAAGTAAGAAAAATAGGAAGCCTGCTGGCTTTTCTGTTTGTAATGAGAAGCTACACTGTTTTAGTTGGACTACAAAGGAATTTGCAGTAGCAAAGCAGAAGATGCTTGTGGAAGAGGTGCAAACAGTGCTCATTTAGCAGCTGGGTATGAAAAAATCAATGAATGAGATGTGAACCAAGCAGATAAGTCAAGATATATAGAGCAGGTAAGCAGAGGAGTTTTAACAACAGCCAGTCTCAGAGGAAGGAAGAGGATCAGCAAATACTTGAGAACGGGCAGAAACAAATGGGAGAGAGATAATGAAAAGACCAAGCAGATAAATGTGAATGTCAGATGGCAGCAATCACTCTGCATCACAGCAAGAGGACTTCTTTTCTCTCTTTCACTCTAAAAGGCATGGGAAATAGAAGGGCAAATTGGACCCTTAATATCTGTGGGCAGAAGGGGAGAGCCACAACTGGTGGGTTATAAAAGCTGCAGCATCAATCTCTGCTATACCAGAGCAGGAAGCAGCTGTTGTCTTTGCCATTAAGCCCCTTCCAAGAGAGCTTCCTGAGGACTCAGACAGTGTGTGGACAAGTCAGAATCAGGAACTTGGGTGGGTGGAGTATTTAATATGGAAGCTTTTCCAGACACTATTCAAACTGTTTGTAAGGTGGCTGTCTCCAGTGCCCTCCTCCCCTCTTCCAGCCAAGACCCAGAAGGGCAGGAACGGCACCAAAATGGTGCCTCCCGCAGCCAGTGCAATCTGGATGCCAGAAAAGCAGGAAAAGGAGTGCTTGGTTTGCTTCAGCTTGGAGAGAGGACTCCCTGCAGCAGGCAGCAATGGCCCCAAGGAAGACCTGCTAGGAACATGCCATTCAGTGACTGCAGTGGGACAGGCCTACACCTCATAGCACATCACAGGTTTAAAAATTAAATTCGTGAGGTGTCCCATGGGTTCTGAGTAATGAAGAGGCCTTGGCAGCCTGGAACCAAGGTAGGGCACAAGTGGGGATGTGGTCTTTCAAAGGCTGTGTTTAATTAAAAGAACAGGCTGCCAAGAAATGATTCCCATGTTGGAATGAGAGCAGAATGGAGAAGATGCACTGGAAAGCACTGCTCGTAAATGAGGCCACATAATATACACATTCTCACCCTTGGCACACACATTTATTGCTGGCCCTGATGCTGTCGTAATGGGTCTGTGGGGAGGATGGGGTTCTGAAGGTCCTGTGCTCGGCCTAAGGGAGTGCTCTTATTTTAGGAAGCTGCTACACAACCCTATGAACACTCAGGGGTCAACCAGAAATGGGACCTAGCCAGACCACTGCTGTCCAAACATACCCACAAAGCTGGGGACTTCCAGCCCCTCCCCAGAACCTGCTTTCACCTTTGATTCTTTAATAAGCTGAAGCACAACTCTGCAGCCCTACGACATCGCCTTCTCCTTCACACAGATGCATTACAGCTATGGTTTTGATCAAGCTCAGAACCAGTGATTGCAGGTCCTGCATAAAGTAGGAGTCTCAGTTATTTATTTCTCTCTCCCCTCCCTGCCCTCAAGCATTCCAGAAGTCCTGTCCTCTCTCGGGTATGGCAGATCTATAGATACAAACCAGAAGGTGGGTGGCTCTCCCCCACTCCTCTGTCCTTCCTGACTCTTGCTTTTTTTCCCAGCTCTCATCTGCAAGGTGCCCTCTTCATATTGCTCTTCAAAGTAAAATGCTTTTCTCCCTGCCTCTCTCCTGATGCAAAACGTCTGAAACCCTGTTACAGACCTCATATGCAATGCCTGCTTGGCTGTAACTCACAGTGAAAAATGCCCCCTCACCAGCAAGAGTCTCCCTGAGCCTTTTACCTATCTCAATATGCTACATCTCCACCACCCCCTCCCTGCTTTCATTTTCAATTGCATGTAATCAGTTTTCAGCTCTTTAACCTTACTCTGAGTGCTCTCTTTTTTAAGAATTTGCTATTCCACCCTAAAGCACTCGAAGGGAAAGAAACACACACATTTTAATTAAATTTCTCTCAGTTTTTTCCCTTTCATTTGCATATTTATTTTTATTTTTTCCCCATTTCCAACCCTGGGGACGATAAATAAATAAATAAATGCAAAAGGGAGAAGGATATGGAACAATACTGGGAAGGTGACTGGGATGCAGATCACAGGCATGGGCTGGAGGTGGAGGGGAGGACAGCTGAAGGGGAGAGAGGGGAGGGACAATCCAGCAACTAAGCTGAAAGTAAGGTTAAGTGTGGCAGAAATCCAATGATGCTCATGAAAATGCTTTTAGGAAAGGAAGAAAGGCACAGGTAGAGAAGACAGACTGTTTCAAAGTGTCACAGTATGTTGATGAATGTGAACCAACTCCCCAAATTCTAATCTTCAACCGATTGCTGACAGGTTTCTGCTCCTCCATTGGATTTGCAACCCGTACACCCAGGGATGAGCACTTTGGGATGCTGGGCAGAGGCCGTGCTGGGCTCCTGGGCTACAGGAGGACAGAGCAATGCCCCTCATTTTGGAAATGGCGACAGAAAAAAATCAATCAGCCCAAAGTCTAATGTGAGTGACAAAAAAAGGATGTTTCAGAGTGGGCAGAAACACCAGCAACAATTAAAGCGTAATACCAAACCGATTAAAATAGTACAGATGAAGACTTGATCATTAACAAAAAAACCACAAAAAACAAACCAAACCCAAAAAGGACATTTTATGCCCCTGGTGTAATCTCTTCTTCTTTTCCTTTTTTCCTTTTTTTTTTTTTTTTAATTAAATGTGAATAAGCCCATGATATTTGGCATTTGACTGCACTTGTTCCTATTTCCTTTTTGCTTCCAGGTTTTGATTTTAATTTGGGAATATGGTATGACCTCCTATGAACCTAATAAGGGATTTCTTCTTGTAGCAGTCTACCTGCTGGTTCCACAGGTTTACATTTTGTACCTGCTCTTTTCAGGTCGCTTCTTCCCCCAGAATCTGTGGTGGTACTGGGGTGATGATCAGGGAATACAAATTCTTCTGTGGAGGACTGCAAGTCAAAATTGGGACCTGCCAACATGGAATCTCTTTGCAATAACCTGGAGATCTGTTACAGCCCCATTTGCACACAGTTTCATTATTACTCACACATTACTCAAGGACAGTGCCATCATTTTTTCTCTGCAAAATGCATGCTGGGGTATTCAGGGTCCTCCTCTCCCCTCCACTAATGACCAAGTCTTTTCTGCAATCTCTATTCATCCTGATTACCTCTTTAACTGACTCTCCCTGGGGCTGCCTACTCTTGGTATGTAAAGAATTTATTATTGCTTGTGTTATCTTTGGCTATTTGTTCCTCAAATTTTTTCTTAATCTGTATTTTACATCTCAGTGCTCCACTTTATGTTTCATTCTATTAGCATCACTTGGATGGAATATCCAATTTTTAAAGTATTCTTTATCTGACTTGAATAAACCAACATAACTTGGTATTTAAGTGCACGAGTTTCTCTTACCTTTTTGCTTCCAGGTTTTTATTTTGTTTTTCATGTGAGGGTATGGTGCTACCTTCTGTGACTCTAATAAGGGATTTTTTTAAAGCACTTTCCCTGCTGGTTCTTTGGGTTTCAATTTCATAACTTTTCCCCTTCAGGTTGTTTCTGCCTAAGTTCTTTTTTTTTTTCCTTTTAATTTTTTTAAAAATTCCTTTTTTTGATGTTCTGTGCTACAGAATTTCTGGTTGGAATAAGAAAATGATAGACATCATTTTATTAGGGTAATTTTCACTCCTTATACCTGTCTTTTCACAGTCAGGCTCTGACTCAAAGGCAAGGCCGTACAAAGACACCTCTTCCAATCCTTTCAGAGAGGGTTAGAATGAGACTTCTTTCACAACTCAGCAGAGAGGTTTTGCCATGGCAGGAGCAGACAAAGTTTCAGCTAGAAACAGGCCAAAGCAAAATGTGGCTCAGGAAGCACAAATAAGTTTGGGGTCTGCCACCCCTGCTCCTCAGCACTTGCTGGTTTATCCCTAACCTAATGGGAAAAACAGAGTGGCAGAAGCAATTCTCCTCACACACTGCACCATGTCCCCTTGCCCCATTTGACTGCAGAGGTGCCTTTCCTGTACCATCCTTCCTTTCCTGCAAAGGTTACTCATTGTCTGGCAAAGGCAAAGCCACCTCCATGTTCCAAGCACCAGTGCTACAGGGGCACATTCAAGCTTGCTCCCTTCAACTGATTCTACACCTTCCTCTTGGAAGAAAATAAAAGGAAACAGATGAGATGACTCTTAAATAGCCCAAGACAGAGAGACAAGAGCCCTTCTCCTACCACTGTCAGTGCTGTTGACACCTCCTTCTCCAAGCCCAGTTCCCTCAGAAAGCACCTTGGTATCTGATGTGCCTTTTCTGTACCACCATAAAAGTGCAACCCTTGTACCAAATCCCTTATTTTTAACACAAAGGACTTGGGTTTATGCTTTCTGAGGCCTGAAGCAAAGGATCACTTTCATCTCCTGGAGATGGGTTCATGTGCCATGGCTGGACAGAGCCCACAGTCAGCTCCCTACAGTCATCTCCACTTGCCCAGCTCATCAAAGCTCTGCAAACATTTCATGTACAAGGATCCATTTAGGAAACAAGGGTGGCACTTGCATGAACTACCTCACCAATTGGACTTAGACTCCCTGTGCATGCTGAGATGTAACAAACATCCATCAAGACTGAAACAGATCTAGATGCATCTATCTTGGGACAAAGACCTTTTCCTGTCCCTTCCAGCGCTACAGTTTAAGGATGCTCTGTTTCATCCCGTCCAGATGCCATATCCCCGTGGGCAGCTGGAGTTGATTTGTGGTTTTAAAAATCTCAGTCTGTTGTTTTGCCAAAGTGAGGCTTTACTGTGATGAGGCTGTTAGAAAAACAAAAACAAAAAAACCAAAACCCCCCCCCCCCCAAAAAAAAAGGAAAAAACACCAAAGAAAAAAAGCCACCAAACCCTTTGCAGCTGTCACAGACGCTCACTGCCTCAGTGCCTCCAAACGCCACTTGGCTCCCATGCGTTGATGCATTTACTGTACTGGTAATTAATGCCGTTAGCTTGGTAATTAAAAAAAACAACTTTTTGCCTTTATACTTGGGGTGATAACGCTGCAAGTAAAAATTAATTAAAACGAGATGAATTGCCTTCAGTTAAACGAAACGGAAAGAGAGGGAAAGGAGGGGGCAGGGAGGGGAGGGGGTCAGAGTGGTAGCAAAGAGAGAAGGAGGCACGCAGGAGCCCTGCTAATGAAGCAAAATGATGCTGTCGGCATTTTTAAAGATTTTCCCCTTGGCTATGGTACCTTCTGTTGGGTTCTGGGTTAATGGAGCCTAAAGCTATACGTCTGGCAGGGAAACTCTGTGAGTCACCATCGCCCCATCTCTTTTATAAGGTCCACAAACATACCCGCCCATGTTGCTTCAAGCCCTCCTCCTCCTCACCTTCCTACCCCCCACCTGGCTATGAGGGGTAATGGGCTGTGAAATTGGCTTTTTTATTGTTATTAATTAGATCTGATGTCAGGCTTTTTGTTTTGGTTTGTGTCTGGGGTTTTATTCCCTTCCTAAAGTAAGGAAAATACCTAGATGCCTGAAAGAGGGGGCAGACTTCTTACAAAGGTGATGCTGGGAGCTGGTCCTAGCAACTGCAGCACACTTTTTTGTAGACGGTCAGAGTCAGCCTCCCTGCTTTTAGATGACTTCTCTGTTCACTGCTTAACTCTTTCTGTCCCTAATAGGAGTCAGACCAGAGAGGAAGCTGTTACCAGAGGATAAGAAGTAACCTGTATAAGAGCTGAAGGAAGCCCCTGGCAGCAGAGGAAGCAGACAGCCTTGCTGAATGCAAGGGAAGAGAAACTGCACGAGGCAGGAGAAACAGAAGCATTTCATTATGTCTTGGATGAGAGAGAAGAGCTTTCTCAGACAGACCCAAATGGTTCAGGTCTAATTGAAATTCATCTTTGGAAATTACTTTGAATTTTATCCCTCTTATGGCCATCTCATTTCCTTATTCCTAATATATAGGAATTTAGCAAATGAAGGAAGAAGAAATGAACCATCTGTCCCAAACCAAGTGATAAAGAGCATCTACCTTACCCACCCAGCTATCCTGTAGCACCCATTACTTTTCAACCCCTTCAGTTTGGGAACATCCAAAGTTTCCCATGTACAGAGTACCTCACTGCAGAGAGCAACCTACTTTTCCATCCATCACAGCTCCCTAAGATTAATACATGGATGCCCATTGGGACTGCTGACTCTAGATAGAAAATAATAAATATCCTTAACTAGATGAGCTATCTATCTACAAATACTTTTCTATTCTAGAGTTAATATTAGAATATTTAAGTATCCTGGGTCAGGAGGAAATGTTGTTACTATGAGAAAGAGCAGCAGTGCCTGCAAAGTTCTCATAAGACTTGAAACTACTGAGACCCTATGGCCTGAATTTAAACTCCTCATCTGTAAAAAAACTCTGCAGCTTTTCAAACAAGCACTGCCTGTCCATTCTCCCATTTTCTCTCCAGAGCACTTGTCACCATGATGTCCAATTCCAGATGTGTGCAAACCCACTAGGAACCAAATCCTTAGGACCAACCCTCCTTCTCCTGTTCAGCCTCTGTAAGGTCAAAGAAACATGGTTTGACAACAAAATCAAGTCATACAGACCCTGTGGCCAAACTGAAGAGCAAAGTCCTGACTGTTTACCCTAAAGGTTCTGCTGTCTTCAGGAAGAAATTCACCTTGATTTTGAGCAGCAGGACTCACCTATCCCCTGAAGCAGGGGAACTGACTTTCTTGACAGGGTTGCACCCACAAGATCTACCATAAAGATGCTACTGATTCTGCCATGTTGATGGGAACAGAGTGTTTGTGCATGCCTGTTTGTGACAGCAATGCACTCTCTTAAAAACCAGCGCCCACAGCTGTCCCCAGTCATGGGGGAGAAGATGGGTGAACACATACACGCTGTCCCCACTTTTCAGAAGGATGCTAGAGCTGCCATTCAGGGAGAGCTGCTGGGACTGAGGAAAAGCAAGTCTAGCTCTTCTCCATGAAAGTTTTCCCTCCTGTTTTATGTTCTCTTAACATAACAGTGGTGTGGCCACTGCATGATGAAAAAGGATGGGCAGGTGACATGACCTTCCTAAAGGATTTCAGAGACAGGGAGTACTCCTGGTCTAATCTAATGCCTGCTGGGTCTGGCTCCTGGAGGCATCAGGGCAGCTCTGTAGGACACCTGGCAACTCCTTCCCAATCCAGTTCAACTTGGCTTGATTTTTATAACTACAAAATGATGATAATGACACTCATTCTGTCTTTGTAGGACACTAGGACTTCTGCTGGTGAAATGCAACACACCAGAGCAAGTCTTTGACATCCTGGAGAGCTCAGTGACTCTGGTCGTGCTCTGGACTTCCCACCTCAATTTTCCTGCCTGTGAAAGCAGGAGAGTAGCGTGCAACTGGCTTTGCAAAGGTGAGGCTGTATTACTGATTGACGAGGTAGAGCCACCACCTAAAACCAAAGTCATCCTGGTGTAACGTAGTTACAAACGTAGTTGTAGCACCTGAGCAAGACCAGGAGTGACTTTGGCCCTTCACCAGAGCCAAGGCATTGTCTTGACCTTTGCAGCTATTCAGGCTGTCCACTTTGGGTTACTTCAGAATTTAAGGTGAGACCTTAGCGTGGCTGACAGCTTTGAAAAGACAGTCAAGCAAGCAGAGCAGATACATGGAAGGGTGAAAAGTGAGTGCTAAGAACATTGCTCCTGACCTTTTAAATGGGATTTTACAGCCATGGTTTGGCTGAACATGGGGCCTGACTGCTGCAGTGCCACAAACATCTGTCAAGTCATTTCTGAAGTGTCATGGTATAAGCAAGAGACAACATCATCCACCCCCAGTATGCACAACTGAACAGGGGATTTACAGACTGGTGTGAAAAAGCAGGGAAGAAGGATGTTGGAGCAAGGGGTGGGGTGTGGAGTGAACAGACTCTGTGTGAAAGGGAAGCTCTTTTTACTGGAGTAAGTCTCTCACGTGACTGTGGCATTCTCCCCATCAGTTCAGATGGGTTTCACTTTTCAGTGCTAAAGGAAATAAATAAAGTAAGAGTGATGCTTTTCTAACTGTCATGGTAAATCAGGCATCACTTCATTACAATCAATGGACTTCTACCAGCGGAGAGTTGATGTGAAAGAGATGACCATTAACCCCAGAGTATCTAACCTCCCAGCCATCTCCAATCCCTTCCGGATCTGAAAATCAGCTGTTCTTTTTCGGCTCTTAGAGGAACCCCAGGAAGAAAGAGCCTGCAGTCAGACTATAGCTGCTGAGGCATGACGCAAATTAGACGCCAGTCTCACTTCTCCACAGCAGTGTCAGCTCCTGCAGGGCTAAGCATAAGATACTGAAAAAGCATGGGGGGAAGGGATATTGAGCCAAACCTGGTCACAGCTCCAACCCAATCCAGCCTTAGCAAGGATAAAATGAAAACAAGGACGAGGAAAATGTCTGCTGTCTTCTAGTATTCCCATGATGGGTTACAGGTCCCTGGCCAGCCAGTCCTGAGGTTCCTTAGACAAAAACCTATGTCCAAGCTGTTCTGACAAGCAATCTTTAAGTCCCTTCTCTTTAGTGGCACAAAGTGACACATGACTGTAGCTGAGGAAGGACCTCCTCAAAAGAAGAAACCAGATTTTTGCCGACGGCAGTCATCTGTTTTATTTCACAGGTGAACTACCAAAATTCTTCTTAGGAAAGCAAATGGGAGTAGTTCAAGGTCTGCCATAATTCTATAGCATGGAAAGATATTAGCAGTGAACAGACTTCTGAACAACACTGTCTGGAGAAATCTCCTCCTTCCACACATGCTGGTGAGCTGGGTCCATACATGCCAGCAAGTTCCCCTCTTTCTGAACACTTGCAGAGCACCAGCAAGGAACTCATCCATCCCACAGATCTGACTTCCAGACTGCTTTGGGACAGCATAAATAACATTCTTGCCTCAGTTATTTAATGGCCAGTGCTTCAAAGGTGTTGAGTATCATTTCCAGGGCCTTCCAGTTCTACTGCAGGTTTCCAGAGCCCCTCTGGGTGACAGACCTCAGGGGCCTCAAAATTGCTGCCACTTCAGGGCTAGACACAGCAGCTGCTTAGAAACAGGCAAGGCTGAGGGAAGGAATGAGGAAAGCTACTTTATTTAATTTGGGACCATTGGGGAACACTAAGGAAGACAGAAAACAGACTTCTTTGCGCTCAAAGTTTCCAAAGTACTGTGGCCACAGAAATCGAGAGCCATCATGTGGCTCTGTGGTCGGGACCTCTGCAGCTTGTCATAATGCTGTGTTCCCCACAACACAGAGGCAAGATCCCTTGCTGGGACTTTGGCTTAGTGCTGAATGAGAGAGAAATCAACACCTGCTGCACAGCCACCAGCACCCCTGGATTTGCATTGCAGATCTGCCATCCAAACATGCCACCAGCCTAAGGCTGTTTAGACCGGAGGAGATTGCTGCCCTGGGAGGTGCATCCCCAAGAACCTGGGAGCCAGCATGCTGCTGCTCTGCTCCCAAGCCAGCAGCAATAAACAGAAGATGATGCTTTAAGGAACAACAAATTCATTCTAGTTTTCATCTGGTACTAAATACCTAAGCCTCCACCTGCCTGAATCCTCTTCCACCCTTGCCAGAAATCTGCTGGAGAGGAAACTATAAAAAGGAAGATGAGGCAAAATAAAGCAAACTGCCAGGGAAAAATGTCCAAAAAGCTAGCCCAGAGGACAGGGGAGAATCGAGGTCTCCACAGATGAGTGCTTTTAATTAGGAAGAGGGCTGAACAGCAAGGAGCTTATGCTAATGAGTAGTCTCTTTTAATCAGCTTATATTTTAAAAAAAGCATTTTTTAACAGTCAAAAGTTCTGAAAAATGGTAATTATCAGAAGCGAGTTAACATGGAGCAGGTGGGCTAGCAAGCTGAAATGATGGAGGCTGCTGTCTGACAGAAGGGGACAGCATTGTCATGCAGGGTGATGCAGGGATGAGGAGGGATGGCTTTGGGACTGTGGCCCTGGAAACACTACTGCCTCTGACATCCCTGGCCTGTGAATCTTCCTTTCCTCCCTGTTCTAATGGATCCTTTCTGTCACCCACATGTTCACCAGGGTCCCCCCCTTCCTGCCCATTGGTGAGTTCTCTCTCTGCACACAGAGACGCCCTTGCTCTTTGCTTGTCTCTTTATGTCCTCACCTTCCCCCCACCTGCTCCTCCAAGTACTGCTCTGCAAATGCGTGATGCAGAGGCCTCCTCCTGCTTGTGCTACAAGCACTGCCATATTGTCGTCTCCACTGAATGTGGATGCTGATTGTCTGGAGAATATATTTACTGTGTTTGTACACCCCCCAACAAGAGAAGCTGAGCCTTTGCAGTCCATGCTTGAGGTGTCCAAAGTGACTCCACAGCTGACTCCCAAATGCTGAGTGCCTGTACTCTTAGCCAGCCTTGCTGGATTTGGGCACATATGCACATGCTGTGGAGTACAAAGAAATTCCTCTCTCCTTACAACTTCTTTCTTTTGCTACCCTGTCCTCTCCTCTGGAAAGGGACACTCTTCCAGAAATGTGCAGGATTCCCATCACCTATACACCCTCACTCTACTCTGCCCACGTGAGTCTTCGTAAAAGCCTGCCTGCTTCTCCAAACGGTACCACACCCACCAATATTTCAAGGAGATGTTACCAAGTGAAATGAACACCAGTTTGCAGTATCCTACTTTGTCTGAGGAAACAGATCCAGGCATGTGAAGCCATCTGCTCTTGTAGGGTTGCCATCCTCATATTTCTTTGTACTATGTGCAATAAAGAGTGTTACCAGACGTCGCTCTCAAGCTCACAACAACCTTGGGGCAGAAAACCAGGAGGGGGAGGCAGCACATCCAATGTGCTACATATGGTGGGGTGAAAGGAGAGAGACAGAGAAAATATACACCAAAGGATGGGTTGAGCAATAGGCTGCCTGATGCTTTCAGGTGCAGTGGAAGGTGCTGTGATTCTCCTGTCTGAAGGCTGGCTTAATCCTAAATGTTTTTCCAAGATTCCTGCAGTGAAGTAGAAAACCAGTTCAGCCATGTCATCTCACCAGTCTTGACACCCGAACACAAACTGCAGCCTGTACAGCTGTCACTGCCCCATACAGGAAGGGCTGGCTTTGATCCACCACTCACATCTGAGCAAAGTCTCCTTGGTGCTCTCGGTTCAGCTTACGCATGGCCAAGGCCCAGACACTGGGCAAGTCTCCTTCTGATTGGAATGACCAAATGCCCCTTGGTGGCAGGGCAGCCTCAGCCCCACTCAGCTGCAGTACCAGGGTCTCCGCTCTGAGACCCAAGGGATGGGACCTAAGGCCATCCAACTGACCGACACAACTGTGCTTCCAAGAGTCCCTGCCTCTCTGGGAATCAAGCTTATGGGTTACAAATCTCATGGCGGTGATGGGTCAGACTGGGCTTATAACTCTAGTTTTACAGGATGAAAAAACAAACATGGTTTTGACCCACTCGTAAAAGACACTGGCTTTCCAAACAATCACTGTACCAGCGTGCATGGCATTAGCACAATAACTTGGTGTCAAAGCCTAAGGCTGTTGATGTATGTTTGTGCACGGCATATCATCTTCCCGTGTAATCCCCTGCTCTACTTTCTTTCCCCTGTGTTTGAGGGCAGGCATTTCTTTGGCGAAAGGAAGAAACTGTAAAGCTGATTATTTTACAGTGGCATCTGTAAATTATGATGTCCAAGGCTAGCCCAGAAAAAGCAACACCTTGGAACATGACCTGGTCAGATCTTAAAGGCAAGTTCACATGGATCTGCAGTAACAGCTTGAGTCAGGAGACATCCAAAGAAAATGGCATTTTGTATCATTTGACTGTGTTCCTCCACCAAAACCATGACACTGCTGACACCTCTTCTGATTTGAGGAGCATGTGATTTAAGGACGTGAAGACCTGCAGGAGTGAGGAAGATAACTGCAATGCAAAACCAATACTATGATCCCTGAGACCTTTAAAGATCCCATATCATGCTGCATTTTTCTCCTTCACAACGTTTTTAAATTCACATCAATTTTCCATACCGTATTAGATGCATTAGTAGTAATGGCTATTTATAGAGCTGTAGCTTGGATCAGGCTGCTGTACAAGAAAGAAAAAACAAACAAGACCGTCGTGCTTAAAGGCTACAATCTAAACAGTGAACTAAATGCCAGAGCATATAAGGTTAAATATCCTAAATAGCTTCCTCCCACTGATAGGTGATGAGATTGTTATTAATCCAGTGTAGAGGTAGAAAGCGTTAAAATAAATGTTAAAATAAATTACATGGCAAAATAGATTACACAAACTGAGCACATTAATATGCACTAATAGAGATTGTTGCTATAACAGGATTCTTTGTTCTGGAGCAAAATGCCTCAGTATTATAGGCAGGCCAAAACAAAAGTCCCCTGCTGCTGTAGTGAAAGCTGGACTGGGAATATAAACAGGATTTTCAAAGCAAAGTTGCTCCTTTCCAACAGAACCAGTTGGACTGGTGTCCCAAGGCTGAGCTGCTCTCTACTTTGAATGGGTGGGCAAAAGCATCATGCAGAGATACCCTCTCCTACATCCTCTGACGGGAGAGCATGCGCCTGCCGCCTGCCTCGGGCAGTGGTGCAGGCTGAGCGTAAAGCAGCACCATCTGTTTGGGCTGCCAGCCTGTGCCCCGGCACTGGAGCAGGGGTCTGCGTGCACCAGGGAGGGAAAGGCAACCTCGCTGCTCCCTTCAGTACGGGAAATCAGCAGCTGTGCTCTAAGCCAGCAGCAAAGAAAGACTCCCCAAAAGCAAATTCAGCTGTGGTACTTGGTTGGCCGTGGCAGCACACCGCCTCCCTGCAGCTGCCTCAGCCCTGGGTTCCAATCTGGACAGACCATACGCAGGGCTCAGGGAGCACCCAGTGCCTGCAGGTCCATCTGGCCTTTGGCCTCTCTGCTGAGGCGCTGGCAGGTGTCACACCTGGGCTCCAGGTAGAGAAGTGGACCAGGAGAGGACAGCACCCACCAAGAGCTCAATCGAAAGCCACCTATCAAAAGCCAAAAAGTGACATCGGGAAGGCTGCACCAGTGCTGGTGCTTGATGTTTAAGTCCAAGAGAGAAGTGAATCCACCTTCCTACTACTTCATATTCCATGTCCCCACAGAGAGAGCTGTGAAAGCTAAATCTGATGCTTCTTGTTGGCACCATAGAAACTGGTGCAGTGAATCAAGTGGGAGCACAGCAATGTAGTAGTGACCCCATAAAGTTACATTTCGGAACATTTAAAGTGTGTAAACATATTTATCTCTTTTTACTTTCTTCTTTTAAAGTGAAGGGAAGTGATCCTACATAAAACAAAACAGAGATGACACTGATGTGGGTAACCACACATCCCTGTAACCACAGGAAAGGCCTCCCAGTCTTCCCAGCAGACTCCTCTTCTTCCGACTCCCAATTAGCCAACCTTACAAGGTCTGATCTGATCCTTAACCATTCCCTTTTCATTACTCCGCCCCACGTGCTTCTGTGAGATCTAAGAAGAGAAATAACAAGGTGCCTGCTGCAAAACAAGCAGGGTTTCTGGCTCCATCCCTGTACCACTGAACAAATAGTTTCAGTGATAAATAAATAAAGCTATTCATGGAGAATCCTCACTTCAGTTTAGCTGGGCTTTCACCATGTCCACAAACCTGCCATTGTTCCAGATACTTGGAAACACAGCTATTAGCTTTCCTTCCTATTTCTCCATTTTAAGATAAGTAGGAAATGCCATTTATTTGTTAAAATTTTATAACTCAAAGCCCACATCTCCTCCCTTTAAAAGCACCCAGCCCCGGGTGAGAAATGACCAGCTGCAGGCAGCCTGAACAGGCCAATGTTCATTAAATGTCTTATTCAACCCCAAACCTCATGAATTGTTTAATGTACAATGGAGACAAAAGCCTTATTTTTTTCACGTGTCAGCTCTTGTTAAGCGGCTCCCTGCCCATCTTGCTGCTGGCTATAAACAGGATTAACAATCCCCATGGTTGGAGGCAGGGAGTGTGTGCACACTTCACACGCTGGCAAACACGTGCAGAGGGCAGGGCGGCACACCCCCCACACAGCCCCACGCGTGTGCCCGACCAGGCAAGCCCGCATGCCAGCCCTGCCAAGGCAGATGTACCAATCCAGGCATTCCAGCACGGACAGCCCGGGGTGCCTGCACACTTCAGGTGACAAACACATCCCTCCACATCCCATACTGCTCATCTGCATGCATCACTTCCCTCCAGCTTCTACATACGGGAAGGAGAAAGCCACAGCTTTCCTGGAGAGGAGGATGTGCTGCCTGGTCTGCTTTTCCCAGCCCTTGTGCTGCATGTCCAAATTTAGATGTCTTGAACCTGACTTTTGTAAGGAAGCCTACCAGGTGCTGGGCACCACACTGACGAGGCAGGCCCTCAAGAAGCAGCCTGTTCCAGAAACTTCTGGAAATACAGCCAGCACCTCTCACTCCTCCTCTCCTCCCTGCCTGAGCACACGTGCCAACCCTGTGAGCTCGCACGCATGCAGGCAGCGAGGCAAGTGAACAGATGAGCACAGCATCTGGCTTCCTGCAAGATCCCTTCGGGGCCCACCCTCAGCCTTGAAGCACGAACCCCAAGCCACCAGCTTCAAGAACACCACAGCTGCCTTGGCCAGCATCCCAGAAGGGATCCCACCATCCCACCTGGCTGAAGGGAGGAAAGGGGAAGGAAGGTTTGGCAGCTCCAATGTGGCTGTACCAAGGTCCAGCTTTTGGTGGGACTGTTGTGGTTTCCTCTCCACTCCCAGCAGCAGTGAGGCTCTCCGAGCATCTCCAACACAGATGATGCTGTAGGCTTCAAAATGCCTACAATTGGGGTGGTGTCAGGGCCCTAACCTGGAAGAAAACTGGGCAGTATGATGAAGAGGGAGAGCGGGGCGGGGGACAGTGGGATGTCCTTCAACATGACAAAGGTACCAGGCATAGTGAAGGGGCAGCCTGTTGGTGTGCAGCACGGGGGGATGTGTCTTTAACATAGCCTGCTGCCAGGGAAGCGGGGATGCCAAGTCGTCCTTTCTCCCTGCCCATCCCCATGGACGCAGAAATTACATCCACGGCAAGTGGATGCCATCCTCTGGAAAATGCCATCTGGAGAACATTACTGGGTTTCCTGGACAGACATCACAGGTCTCTGCAAAACCTGGAGCTAAACAGCACTCGAAGCTCATGTCAAATGGTGCTTTAAGAGGCAATAGCTTGCAGGGATATCGTTAGGGTTTTTTTCCTCACTGAAATCAGGAGGAAGCTGTACTGCTGACCAAACCCACTTATGAGTTACAAAGTGAGTGAGAAAATAAAAGCGTCTGATGAAAGCCAGCATTTTTGTGATAGCAAAGGAAATATCTGTCTCTCATGCTTATTTGTTATTTGGGATTATTGATGTATTTTCTGGCAGCAAATAATCTTTTCCTCACACATTAAATACATTGTGAATATTGCAGTCAGCTGTAAAATCCACCATTCCCTCCTACATACCACCGGACTGTAACATCTGCATCACTAACAAAATCAGCACAACACAAATCACGTGTATGACTGGAAAATGTGCAAGCATGAGTATGGATTGAGGCTGAGCTTATGTGAGGGGCTGTGGAAAGCAGATCAGCACCACCAGTGCTTCTCAGCATAGCTCATGGCCTGCATCATGCACTGAGAGGCTCAGGAAGTGACCCAGTCAGACTGAGATGGCATCTATTTGTGGGTGGGCCACTCAAGGATTTTGGTATGTAAATTAGTGTGTGATTTATCCAACTTGACTCAGCTAATTAAGGGCGAGCAAAAAACAGAACCTACGACTCAGACAATAGCTGGCAGCACAAAATGCAAATTTCCCCATCCAGCAGACCATTTCAAATTCACCTTTGACAGAAATACTCATAGATAGAAATATACTCTTTGTGAGTATTTGCTCTACCCAAGCTACCGTGCTCACAGAGAAGGACAGCAGAAGGGCTGCAAATATCATCAATTTAAGATCTGCTTTTGAATTGGAACAAAATAATTATGAGTCTCCCTCTGGTCCACTTTGGCGGTGCCTCAGCCACCTCAGAAACCATCAGTCATGGTCTTGGCACTGCTCGCAGCTGTGTCTCTTTGCACCTTTCCCCATGTCCCCTTCTCCACCCATCATGCATATTTCCTCAGCTCCAATACATCTGATGATCTTTCCAGCATCCTCTCTGCCCAAACAGCTGCAATCCCATGACACTTTTGCCTTCATCTAGCCTTAAACATACTCCAGCAGCGTGCAAAACAAATGGCAATATCCCCTCCCAAGTGGCACCAGCCCTATCCCTGTGGGTGCAATAAATGCATTCCCAGGGCTGTATGCATCCCCCTCATGCAGCTCCATCCATTTCCACCGCTCCTCACAAAGCCTTGCTCACTCAAGTAATCCCATTAAACCCCATGGGCTAGTTGCCTAAGCACCGATTTACGGGATCATGCTCTTAAAGGCTAAGCTCTTCAGTGAAGGGACCCGAGGAGTCCCTTGTAAACTGCCCACAAAGCCCTACAGCCACCGCTGGCCTGCTGAAACCTGGCGTTATTTGCAGGAGATCAAAGTCCTGTCAGGTCATGTTGACTTCTATTAATGGAAGCTGAGATGCTCAGCTGCACTTCTAGGTGTCAGGCTGTAGATGATGAACTCCTACAGATGTGTTTCACCTGGTGGGTTTTCCAGGGAGCTGTCAATTGGCACTGAGCAGAATTCAAAAGAAAGTCTGATTCGCCCAGCATCCTGAGGACACCGAATTTTCCTGTTTTTCCCAGCTACAACTGCAGTGTCAGCACAGGCTGAGTTCTCAGGGCAGCGCTGGGTGCGCTGGGGTGGGATACACATATTGCCAGGGGCCTGCCTGGATATGCTGCTTCCTTCTCTTGTAAAAACTTTTGCACAGGCAGAGGCCTATTCGGGTGACAGGAAGACATGAGGAAACGGGAACAAAATGTGCACACTGTTCATACTGAAGAAGGCCCAATATAACAGTATAATTAATAAACCTTCGCAGACCTCTATTAATAGCTCCTGGAACCTGAGCAAGGAATGCAGCAGTGGTTTTGCCAGGGCTCATTCTGCAAGGGTGAAAATCTTTTGCTTACTGTTTTCACATTTGTCATTGCCATGCTCCATCAAGCTTAGCACTGCAAAGGCAGTAAAGGAAAGCAGGGGACCTGGGGAGAGAGGAGACGGGGAAATCCTGGCCTGTGGCTGAACGTGTTCTGATGGCGTTACAAGCACAGAGGCTGGATGAAGTCATGTTGCAAAATTACTTGTCCATTCATGCATAGGGCTGAGAAGGAATCCTATACAACTAAATTAAATTTAAATTATCATGTGCCAAATTGACATTAATATTCAGGGCAAAGGATCATTTTTTTCAGGCAGTGCATTGATTTAGTTTTAAATACTAATAAATTCCTCCTGCCTCACTGGACACTGATGGCATATTCCCCCCTAGCTCCTATCCCATGTAATGCTAGCCTTGTGCCCTAAAGACAGGGCTTGGCTTTGCAAGCCATGAGTAAGCACCTCAGAAAGGGCAGACAGAGCCTCAAAAGCAGCACAGATCCGTCAGCCAGAAGGCTTATTGAGGCAAATGTATTTCTCCTCTCCCCATTTTGCCAGACATGTCTTCCCTAAACATCACCTCCCTGGGGCTGTGCAGGAACCCAGACCAGCAGCACATGGCTGTGCAGTGCCTGGGGAGAGTGGGCTGGAGCCTGCCACCGACTGGTCCTCTCAGTTCAGCCCCCCTCCCCAGCAATCCCTACAGGTTTCATTGCTGAATGCCTCAGCCCCTGGAGTACCACAGTAATTTGGCACTGATGCCTTAGTCACTTAATTATTCTTTTCAAAGGAGCCTTTGAATTTCTTTTTCCCAACCTTGCCTTCTTTCCTCTCCCTCCCTTTTCCCTCTACACATTTTGACTCAATAGTTTTCCTTGAAATTGTATAAACTTGCTGTTTATTTCTTGCCATCTAGCATGCTGTGATCTATCTTTCATTGTTAGTATTTTTTTTCTCAGCAGCGTCCCTGTTGCCTGTCTCTGAGTTCATTCTGTTCTCTCTTTCAGCAGCACTATATTTTTCTTCTCAGTATTTTTGCTTAGCTCTATTAACTTTTATTTATTTTTCTTTCACTCCTTCATCATGTTTCTTTTCTTAGTTGCTGTGCACCATCTGTATATCTGTTTCTGCCTCTCTCATGCTCCCACAACTAGATTACTCTCTGCCTGCCTTTGATTACTACAGCCCCTTGTCTCCCCTCCCCACACACTCCCCTCCCTAACAAGAGCTATCTAACACTGGCCATGTCCCTTCTTTGGTTCCCAGCTGTTGCCTGTGAAAAATACCTATGCAGGAGTGTTAACATCATGAGCTCTGGCAAGCCAAAGCTGTTGAGAGCACCTGAGTCAAGAAGACTCGAGATGCAGTAAGAGATGATGAGCTCAATGCATGATTTTTCCAAAGCATGAGTATTCCTAATTCTGCATTTTCTGAGGGGGGGGGGTGTGAAATCCCTCCTGCTCTTGACATCTCTTACCTGGTTTTGAACATCTCACTATGCAAACAAATTAGTTTCTCCCAATAAAGGTTAGAAAGCGAAAAATAAACCTGAGAATGGAAATATAAACTTAGCCGTAACTGAAGAATTACAATCGATGCCTTCAAAGTAAAGGAAATGCACCATCTGAAGAGATATGTGCACCAAGGAAGCATAAATGATCTCCCTGTTCCCCAGCACTTTGGCCATTTCCCCACACCTCTGCCCCTCCTGCCACCAGGAACAGCTCTAGAAGAGCCCTCAGTTAGTCTTTGCAGAGCACTGTAAAAATAGATGTCAGGAGAGCATCCTATGACTGCTGCTCCAGAGCTCTGGCCACCAGCTGCAGACGGCATGTGAAGGACAGAGCGACGCAGCCGCAGGGGATGTGGCTGGAGAGGCCAGCCTAGTGGGGGTTGCTAGGGAATAAAAATGGCCAAGAACCAGGCTGGAGCAGGCTGCTTTTTGAAAACAAGCATCTGCAGCTGTGTGGGCAGGTCACCCTCTGACTCCCTGTGGGAGCAGGTCTTTTTCTGGGCAGTCTGGCCACTGCCGTCCCTGCTGCCTCCCTCTCCTGAGGCTGTGCCCAGATTCACTGGGGAAATAAAGGGAGGGCTTGACCTGCCTGAAGCATCTCTGGGCTTTGCTGCCCACTCTGTGTGTCCTCTCCCTGCAGATGGAGCCTGTGGGGAGGAAGCGGGAGCTCCCCCAGGGCGCACAAGCAACCTGGTCCACGCACATCTTGGAGAAAAAGCTTACCAGCTGACAGAGCTGGTTACAGGCACCCACATTTATCCAGCCCACGAACGGAAAACGAGGCTGAAGTGAGAAATGAAGTTCATTTTCTTCTCCTTGCCTTTTCCAGAATCAGACTAAAACTCATCAGGGTCACAACGATATGGATTACAGCCAAGGAGAAAGGTTATTGATGTGCCTCTAAGAAATAAAAACAAAGTTGAGAAAAAAACAACTCAGCACACAGGCAGCAAAGCTGGAATTAAGAAGATATGCCATTCATGCATTCCAGGTTAACAGGAATGAACCCAAATCTTCTTCCAAATGTCATCAAGGTTCAAAACAACCCAGAGTGAAAACTGCATCTCAAACCTAGACTCACTAATGCAATTCTGAACCATAATATCCACTGTGGGCTGGTAGAATGGTAGGTAAAATTGACATGCCATTTTAGTTTCTGATGTCCCCTATTTTTTTAGACTACCTTCAACAAACTAAGAATGGTTTCTGAATTTTACACCAGGGAATTTGAGAACATATTTGTATCTACATGCATATGCATGTGTGTGCATGTACCTAGGCATGCTGATGCACACACATATATTAAAAACCAAGGGGTTCCCTTGCCAGATGTACATACAACGTACTGGACCTCCCCTTGTCCCAGTCTGTTCATTTGTGCCACACAGACTTCACTGGTTCTGCACCTCATAGCGTGCTCATATATCCCATATTCTCATTATCCTCAGACTCACTGAGCCTGGCTGTCCCCCCCGGAGGCTGTTCAGCACAGAAATTTGTGCTTAGCTGAATTTTCACCATAGCTTTGCAATTCACCTTTACAAAAATAAACTCTCCTACGTGGAACTTTTGCAATCAGCAAAGAGACCAGGACAAACAAACAGGAAAACAGTCCCGTCAGCAATTTTCCAGCCATGTAAACTGCTCACTCGGAGCTGGTGGAAAAGATGGCCACCATCCCAACCGTGGGCCCTGCGCTGATGCTCCTCTCCTGCTCCGCCGGCACTCCCCTGTTTATCCGATCTAATGCAATAAAATGCGTAATTAATTTCTAAACGCTTCCGTTGAACGGTGCAATTTGTCAAGTCGAGTTGTTAATAGAATTAAGCTTTTTATCAGCGATTAGCAAAAGAAGGTAAAAAAAAAATTAATTACGGAATTGTATGCCTCCCTGCTTCAAAGCCAGGTTTGGGATTAAATGTTTGATAAAGGTTCCCTGGCACGTTATAAAACATTTAGCAAAAGCCGCTTTCCCCACGGTGTTTTCTGCAAAACAGCCTTTGTGCAAGAGGGGGGAGGCAGAGGGAGGAGGGTGCACATGGAGGAGGGGGGCTGGCTTCAAATCGTGCAGAACTTATTGTATGGGAACACACCCCCACATTGTATTCTGCTGGCACTACATCCCGCCTGCCTTGACCTCTCAAGCATCTCTCTGTTGTTTGTGTAGATAACCAACAGTGACAGGGAATTAGAGGCAATATTGGTTATTTCTGCCTGTGTGTCAAGAGGTGTCCCAGGCCCTAGACTCAGCGGAAGGACTGTACAGCTGAGGCAGCACGTACAGCTTGTGCTGGTTATGTGGTAGGAAGTCTCCCTTACAGCCCTGCTCATTCTGGTAAACCCATTGTGGAGGGCAGACTATGAAGACCTATCGAGTATGCCACGAGGTCAAGCCACCGCTGCTCTCTGCAATGTAGCCTGTGCTGGATCATCACTAAATCCGCATGACTCGACCGCAGCGAGGAGAGGCTAGCAGAGCAGAGCAGAGCAGAGCCAGGGCTGAAGCAAGCCCCACCTCCACAGCACAGAAAGGAGATGAATCCTCATCCTTTCCAGGGAGCCCACCTCCATGACAGGAACTGAGGGCTGGCAACTGAAGTGCACTGCAAGGAATACCACCTACTCCAGGCCTTGTGCCACCTATTCCTGAGCACAGAAATACAGCAATCTCCCTCCTTCCTGCAAATTATGCTGTCTGTTTACACCTGACTTCCACGGACACAAGTGAAAACTGTGCATGAGGGACTTTGTTTTGGAACACAGTCTAGCCCAGGTGTTTCCCTGCCAAGGCCCAGCTCTTTGGCACTTTTCCAAAACATATATATTCAGTTTCTCCATGGACCCACCTCAGGTTTACCAGCAACTAAGCAAGGGACCCTACCAAGAGACACCTTGTTATCCTTGTAGGGGCAGGCTGGGAAATACCATTGTGGAACATGTGTTAAGCAAGAGGAGAGCAGAGAACCCGGAGGATGTGCTAGGGGCTTTTTTTTGGGGAAGCTTACCTACACAAGGGGATAAAATGCAGCAGTGGTGGGGAGCAAAGGCATGGCCAGAGCTGTCAAGAGAAGTGCTGGGTGAGCAGATCTGGGAGGCTGCAGGGCAGGAGGAGAGAGCTGCATCAACAGAGCTTTAAGGCATGATACAGAATTAAACCCTGACAACAGTTATGTTTCCGTGCACACCAGCTTAATTAGCAGCACGAAGCTTTCTGACACCTCCATTTCACGCTGTCTTTAGAGTAAGTTTCTCAACACGCAGAATTTCTGGCAGCTCAGCACATGCTCTGTGCAATGGCCATGCAGCTTGCAGGAAGGAAAGGAGGAGGAGGAGGAGGTGAAGTCTTTAATCTGATTCCTGATCCTACTGGCAAGTTAAAGGTGCAGAGCTAATGGAACACTGAAGTATTTTGGATCCCCACAATGAGACAGGAAGGGAACACGAGGCACTCTTGAGCAGCCTCCCCACCCCACACCATCAGCTAAGCTCTCATTTTCTACTCCTCATAGACCTTGCCTCAGCAAGGATGGAAAGCTCAGCACAGCCTTTTCACTCTAACCCTTGCATGTGTTAGCAGCCATGCTCTGAGGAGGAACAATTACTGACAGCAAGGACTGGAGCAGTGATGGACTACAGCCAAGACATAGGAGACTCCTCAAGCACAGGGCTCAGCTCATACCATACACATCTCTGTAAAATGCAACTCAATTCAGTGTCTGTTATTTCCTTTTGGATACCCATGAGCTATCTGGGATTTTGATCGGGACTTTTTTGTTTGTTTGCTATTTGACCAAAATTATTGCATGCTCAGCCAGTTACCGGTCACCCCTTGAACTAGACTCGTCAATTCCTCCCTTTTCTTTCTCTCTCCCAGCTGTTTGAATCCTTCAAAAGCTGGTAGATTGTTATCATTCATGTCCCGTCTTAAGTTGCTACTTAGCCATCCTCGACATATTTAGTTCCTTTAATCTTCTTCCCTAATAAGTCAATCCTTCAGCCCTTTAATCACACTAGCTGTGCTTCTGCAGATTCCCTCTGATTTGTCTGCACCTTCCTGGAGTTGGAGTGCCTAGAAAGCACAGCAGGCTTGTGAGCTGTGCTGAACAAACTACTTGCCGTGGGCATGAGGGCACAAGGCCACAGCCGAAATTCCACAGGGTTTCCTCCTTCTTCCCTCACTGCTGTGCCCATTGCATCATCCCAAAGATCCTTGAGGAAAGCTCTCCTTGACATAGCTCCAGTTACGACACGCTGTTAAAAGTTGTTAAAGTTTTCCCTTCATCTGCTCCACACTGCTCTCAGTGGGTTGCAGTTGATTTGCCCTATTTACCATAAGAAAACCAGCCAGCAAGCCCTTTCTGGCCCTGCATCTTTCCATTTGGAAGAGTTCCATTGAGGGCTGAAAAAGGAAAAAAGCAGACCCATCATCCTCCCTTCTAAATCCTTGTGCTCTCCTCTCATATGGCATGAGTGTCATGCTGTAATGTCATCAGTTTGGGGTCTTGATATGGAAATTCATGAGTACTGTGAAAAGGAGGAGTCAGAAAAGGAATTGGGAGCCTCAAGCTGGACACTGGCCTTTTGAATCAGCCTGTGAAATTCTTTTCCTTCCTCTGCAGTTCTTTTCCATGGAAGTGGAGTGGCACTTACTTCCTTTCCCATTCAAATACTCAAAGAAATCAAGCATTGAGAAATGTATTCAGGTTTTGCTTAATAGCTACAAATACCAGAATAATTTGATTCACAGATTTCTGCCAAATGTAGCCAGCATTTTGATTCAAAGCCTCTAAGTGGTTTTATTGCATTTCTGCTTCCATCAAAAGAATCCCACAACCAAGCTCAAGTATACTCAACAATCCTGAGTTCCCTTACTTAAACTGACATTGTTCTCAAGGAGATATCCTAGACAATACCCTATTTTGCTTTCCTTTAAGCCTCTATCTAAATTCTTTCACAGCAGTAAACACATGTTGCAAGTGCCTCTACACGAAAGCTTATTATTCTCATTAGTAAAAGAAAAAGTGCTTGCAGAGGCAATAGACAATTTGGGGAGTGAATGCAAAAGTGTGTTCCCCCAAGGAAAGTTTTATTGTCAGGTCCCTGGAGCCCTCTCTGCCAAGCAGAGGGATATGCCAGCTTGTACACACAACAATGACAGAACTACATTTTGGTGTTGATTTATACTGGAAAATATACTAGTGTGTGCCACATTCATTTAAACTCAATTATCAAAAAAGAGAATAAATAAATAAATGCTACTCTGACAGCTCTGTGTGGGAGGTCTCTGCCCAGTGTCATTTAAACTTGGTAGTGCTCTCACACAGGTGCACGGCTTAGCAGAACGTGACTCGCATTCACATCGGTTGGACGCTCCTCAGCCCAGAGCTCTCTCTAGGGGGGAAAGGGCAAGATAGGATATAGCAACCTGTGTGGGGTTCAGCTCTCTGTTCTGCTAATGACCTCCTCTGGGGGACAGGGCAATTCTCACTGCCCCACTACAGCATGCCTGAAAGCCCAGTGGAGAGGCTCCTGAGGAAGCGTTGCCATGGAAGGAACAAGTTGCTACATCGATGCCACAGTGATGTGCCATGTGAAGGCACCAGCGTTGCCTCGTGAGCATGGAATGATGCTCGAGCTACTGAGTGCTGTGTCTCAGCTCCTAAGTGCCTGTGTGACATCACCATGGGGCTTCCCAATGACACACAAGGGCAGCCAGGTTCCAGCTCAGTGTAGAAACCGGCTGCCTTCTTTCCCAGGGATGCCAGGATGTGGGATACAATAATAATCCTTAATTTGCTTGAATGCCAATGGCAGTAGCCAGATGAAAACCAAAATAAAGAAAAAAATCCTCTTTTCCAGAAAATAATCTTGTGGCACTTCTGTCCTTTTATTTTGGGCAAGCAACTTTTATGCCTTGGCTCTTGAGCACTCAATCATTTTGCAAAGCAGTTCTAGTAGCCAGTTTCAGGACCAAAAAAAAAACCTGGGTATTCAATTCATGTCACTTCAAATATTTAGGACACGATTTCAGCTCAAATCACGTAAGGTTTGTTCACACAAAAGCCCTTTCCCTAGCAGCTGGGGAGGGCCAAGGGTAGCTGAAAGAAGCTCTAATCAAATGTTTCAAGAGAAGCTGGCTGATAGGCACCGTGGTACAATTTATATCTAGCTGGATGCAGGTACTGTAGTTTTGCAATCATGCCAGCTATCAATCAAGCTCTATTCTATCAGTCTTTTATGTCTTGTACTCCAAATTCCAAGCTGAGCTTCGTCAATGAAAAAAGTATTCTGGTAATTGCAGACGATTTTCCCATTGGACACTTTCATGTAACACATTTAGTCAGGAGTGGTAAAGTCTTGGAGTGAAATAGGTCTGGGACTGGGAAAGTGGGGCAGGACGGAGGGGTAATGAGACCTGAGCTGGGAGGCAGATCTGGGAGAGTAAGAAGGGTGCAAAGCATTGATGTCACCCTCAGAGCTGCCCAGCAACAGGACAGTGAGCTGCTATCAAGGCAAAGCCTTCCCATTTTTTACCAACAGAACTTCCCAACCCTTTTCTCCAACACCACTACAGCACCCTATGCTCAACAATGTGTAACAGCTCTGCAACTCTTTGTTCAACTCCCTTGCCTGTCTGTGGAGAGTATCCTGGATACGCTGTGCCCCCTGCCCTCTTGGACACAGTGACCAAAAGCCAGTGACAAGAAACCTGACATTTCACTTTTGTAATTAATCTTTGTTAAGCTATCTCCTAGAAAGCATCTGTCTGTGGCATGGAGGAGAACACTCTGGAGCAGCTGTTGGCCACTGCCATGCACAGACAGCTTTGCCCAATGGCAGCAAAGACACAGCTGTCAAAACAGTGTCACTTGCCACAAACTCTCATTTTGAGCTGCCCTGGAGAAGATGTCCCCACGCCAGGAACTGGAGTGAAAATGAGAAGTTTAGCAATACCCAGTGTTAGAGCACACACTGCTGTCCACTGAGAGAGGAGAAAATGCACCTATGTCTCAGCACTTCCTCAGCTTGACATTCTGAGAGCATAAATCCCTCCCTCCCAGATAAGGCAGAAGTGCCTGATGTGCCAGGGCGAGAAAGCAAAGTCATGTGCTGGACGTCACCTTAGCAGATGAAAACCCTAGGGCATGGTTTGGCAGTGATCTCCTCATAGGACTAGAAGAGATTTATGTCTTATCTCTATGCCTTATTGGCATAAGAACCACTGGATAATTTTCCAAAGGTTTTCCTGGAGCTTATTTAAAAGATGTATCCGAATCTTTGCTTCTGCCTAGTTCAAGAGCAGACAAACCCACCATATTTTAGGGTTCGTTTTCATTTGAGTTTCCTGTTGGGAAGTGGGGAGATGCTTAATGGAGATAATTCTGAACTGATTAAGGAATGGCATAGCTGCCAAGTTCATTATGAAATTGTATTTTATTTCATATCCCAACAAACTTGCATCTGCCTCTTCCATGAAGCAGTAACTCTTTGAATCTACACATGTGCCAGGATGTGCAGGGCTCGCAGAATTACCATCTGTTTCCCTGTCAAAAGCAGCCCAATGGCGTGCACGCTGCTGAAACAACAGGCCGCTTTGGTAATAGGCTCTATTTTATTTCTTCCCCTGCTTTGCATGGATCAATTAGACCTGTTCTGCTCTCCAGTAAGGGATTTCCAGCTGAGGAAGCCACACTTGCCTTGCTGCAGCTGGGCATGGGGCCTCGCTGTTCCTGGCAGTAGGAAAGCTGTTTTTTCTTACCACACATGTTGCAGCACCAAATGTGACACAAACTTAATGGTACAGAACTTCCCCTCTCCTAGCTCTGGGCTTCCAACACCCTGCCCTGCCATGTCATCATGAAATACTTTTCAATTCATCCACTTTTGCTCTCTGTACAGCTCCCCAGCTCTGAAAAAGCCTGTGATTCTTCCTATCCAGAGTTTTCTACTTCAGCTTCTTCTCCTCCTAACAGCTGTCAATCTAGGCAGGAGGATAGCTCTTTGTCAGCCCACCAGGATCTGAAGGTGCATACATTGACATGGAGAGGAGGATGCTCCAGAGGATGTGTTATTATCCACTGAGCACTTTGCTGAAGGAAGGAGGGTAGGCCCATGCCAGAGGGAAGGGGAGGAGGGACAGCAGAGAGCCCAGCACGGGGCTTCCTCTGCTCTCCCAGAGAGAGTTTGCATTTTGCTTCTGCTTCTCCTTGGGGTTGCAATTACTTATAACGTGAAAACAACCTCAACTCCCATCCCCAACAGACACCATCCCCCTCCCCTCTGCTCCACACAAGAGGAAAATTGTGGAGAAATACTACTTAATTATCACACCACGTAACTAATTAAAAGCTGAATGCTTGTGTGTGGTATGCTAATGGGGCATTAGAGAGCCAGCCTGCTTTGGTAAAGAGACACAAGCCCCCTCTTTCCCCCTTCACCTTACTGCGGGAGCTTCAGGATGACAGGCACCTGGGATGAGGTGGGAATTTATTATGCTGCCTTCAAGTTCACAACTTTACAGAGGGCACCAAGGTCAAGCAACTTGATCAGAACAAAGGGAGAAATCACCTGTGCAGGCGCCAGGAGCAAGCTATATAGTGTGGGTGGCTTGCTATGGAAATTACATACACAGTAAGGCTCCACATGTATCCTAAAGCCTATTTTTTTTTCTTTACAGGGTTGTTAGGAAACAAGAGATTCTCTGAAAGAAAATGTTTATTGCATTCCCTGCTCATTGCACGGGGGTTAAACTAGATGACCTTAAAAGATCCCTTCCAACCCAAGCTATTCTATGATTCTAAGATGTGTATATTGACTATAGACAAGCACACTCCAACTCCCCTTCTCTTGCTATGTCATTACACCAGCTGGTGCCAAGTGCCAGCCCTCTCCTTTGAGCTGCTGTGCTTGAAGTCCATGTTTGCTTGTCCACTCACAGCCAGGACCACTGAATATGTTAATTAAGGAGAGAGTCTATTCAGCTTCATAGAGTTTTTCTTAACCACCATGATACTTGCACATACACTCATATACTGGCCCCTGTGCACTCTAGGAAGAGCCTGTGTGATCTGGAGTGGCGAGACCCACCATGGCTTGGGGACAGTGAGGAACCCTACAGGGCAGCTGCAGCAGCACACTGTATCAGTTCACCCAAGGGACTGTGAGGCTCATTCAGCCTTGGAGGGCACTGGGGCTGAGCTGAGATCTTTGTATGCCCAGCTATGTATGCTGAGCCAGCTGGGGATGTTTCCCTGGTGCTCCCTGCCAGACAGAGCTAGCACCAGCCACCTCTCACCTTCACCCCCAGAAGGCAGGTGTCCTGGGATTACATAGGGTTTTCTATGGCTTGTCCTTCATTGAAAGGCTTTGGGTGGAGACTAAGATAAAACTGGAGCCCTAGAGAAAAAAAAGTGTGTCAGTGTCAGCAAAGAGAGGCAGGAATTTATCTTAGGTTAAGGGGATTGTTGTCTCCCTGCGACCACAGCCTGCTAAGTTGTTCATGTGCCTCTTGTGATATGACCCATGAGCTGCAGACCTCACTGTGAGGGCCATGACTTCTTGAGGCACAGTCAGAACTGCCACAGCCCAGCACACACCTAGCACTGCCATGGGACCTGAGGCCCAGCAGTCAGCACAGTCACAAGGTGGAAAGGCTTTTATCCCATCTGCCCCACTTCCCAGGGCTGGAGGCGAATAGATGGGGCTGGCTGGCTGGAGAGCTGACACTGTCTGTGTTTTCCTCCTGCAGGCTTCCTGTTGCCCACTCATCCAGTGAGTGCCTGCCTACCAGCTGTGTTTGCCAAGTCCAGGGGTACCCAGATGCTCCCCTTCACAACTCCTGGGATTCGTATGATGAGCCAACTTCCTCCACCAGATGCATCCCAGTCCACTGTTTACCACAACTCCTCTGCTGAGCACCCACAAATAATTTCTCTCTAGCTATAATGTGATCTCAAACTCAGATCCTCATCCTCTTCTATCTCCATCTGGAAGAGGCTTCTAGCACTTTCTTTCTCAATCACTAGCCCAACACCTTGTCCCAGGCTGATGTGACACTGTGCCAATTGCCCACGTCCCCAGCATGGCAGGAGGGCACTCCTGCCTTTTGAGTTGGTTCTGCTGCTGGCACATCAACACTAAAGCCATGTGGATGCCCTGTCCCAGCAGGGAATAGCTAGTGGTGACAAGGAAGCCAAGAACTCAGCCATGGTGCTCAAAAATGAAGGAGCAGAGGCTGAGTACATCCCACCAAACTCATGCCAGAGAACAATAAGGGTGAAGAAGAGAGCAACACCTCTTATGGACTGCTCTGAGGTTCAAGTTCATGGCAAAGTACTTCTTGCTGCTCTGTGCTCTGAAGATGAGCACAGCATTTCTTGTGATTTGCCTGTCCATGCTCTCCAGCAAAGGATCTTCTTTTCCCCTGCTCTGTTTAGTCCCAGCAGCCCCCTTTGGCTAGCTCTCTCCAACCACCTGCACTCCCACTGAGCACAGCATGGAGTGATGTTCTCACTGTTACTCTGTCATCTCTGTCATTTCAGAGTTGATTCGTGACCAGTCAGGTTTGGCAGAGCATGCTCACAATGCATCTGAGCTGATGCTTGACCCTCTCTCCTATTTCCACCCAATTTGGTCCCAAACCATCAGCCTTACTTTATGGATCACCCCAAAGCCCTAGACTGTCAGAACAACTTCAATTACAGCAGCGATGGGCCCCGTGCCACCAGCAGCATCCACGGCCTTCCAGCGGCTGACAAGGACTAATTAGGAAATGAAACATTAGTTAAGTCGCTCTCAATTAGGGCCAGGATAACGTTTTCCTGGCAGCACTGGGGCGCTTTAACTGCTGGTCCCATGATGACTGTGAGCACATCAGACTTGCTGAAGGAGCTTTAATGTTGAACATATGTTGGAGGATTAGAGAAACCCTCTCAGCTGTGACATTTCGGTGTGCTTCCTGCTTTTTCTTTCCCTTGTAGCAAACAGGGAACAGTGAATGCCAGCACAGGAAAGCAAGAAAGGGGCTCAGAGCAATTAGCAGCAAGACACATACACATGCACACATCTACATATGTGCACAAAGAAATACGTGCCTCTGAGTGTACACATTTCAGGTTTTAATTAAACATCACTGCACAGCATCCTTATTCTTTCCTGCCTCTAGAAACACTCCAGAGATGACAGACCATCGCCCCATGCCAAAAGGCATGTTAGAAGCTCAAGGGAACCCTGGCTACAAAAAGCCATAAACAAAACCAAACCAACTAAACAAAATACCACAACCCACACAAGAAAAGAGAACCCAATGAGGTCAGGAGAGAGGCAAGCTTGGACTTTCTTCAAGTAAAAGCCAGGTGCAGCTAAGTTTTGTATGGGAGCCTCAGAGGGACAGAAGGCAATAAACAAAAATGTAATCTACCAAAACAAAATGAAAACCTAAAATTAGAAAGGCTCAAGTTCCCTTGGAGGAAAGCATGGAAGGAGGAGGAGACTGTGAGAGGGTATTAAAGTAAGCAAAACAGTCTATTAAGAAAGTACACAGAATATCTGCATATTTTGTGCATAGTCATTTTATGTGGTGCAGCAATCTATGGGAACCAGCTGCAGCATGCTCAGCTTTGCTGGGATTAAGGAACAGGACTGGGCTCTCACGTGCTGTGTCCTGGGGGGAGATGTAGAGCAGAGAGGCTGGGAAGCCAACTGCAACTGTAGATGAGTATGTGCTACAATCTTTGGATTTTAGAAAGAATGGATCTGCATCTGCTTGAAAATTGGGCTTTTGAAACACTTTTTAAATGGAAATTTCAGTTTCTAAATGAATTAAGAATCTGCTCTCCTTTTTTTTCCTCAAAAGAAAAGGAAAAGAATTTCTTCTGGCTAAAAAGATGGAGAACCTTTTGACTCTTTGAAATCTGCTAAGAAAACTTCTGCAAGATCATCACTTTTCCATTTGGGAAAAATATCCACTTTTCCAACTGGTTTGAATGTAGCCCTTTCTGTGAGCACATCTCTTCAAAGCCCACTAGGAAACTTTCCACTGAATTTGCTAGGCTGGAGCTCTGCTGCCCAGCAAAAATACCAAGTCCAGAAACAGAGTATCAGAGTATCTGAGAGCTCTTGTGGCCCATGTAACTGGGATCCTTAAATGACTGTGCCAAACCCAGCTATCTGTTGAGACTTCTGCATCACTGTTTGATGAAACACACCCTTGGCAGGGCAGCTCTATCTAGAGCTCGCCATATGCTCCTAATACATCACAATTTCAGCACACATGGGCACATGCAAAAAGCCTGAGAAGAATTTAAACGGACCTGCGTCTAACATGGCTGCACCGAAACACTGACTGTGAACCAGTATGAGGTATCACCAAGGTGCCACGAGAAACTGCTCTCTGCCGAGGCACACAGCACACCCCCTGCTCCAAACCCACACCTGCCAGGACCCTCCAGGAGAAGAGCACAGCGATGCAGCAGTGGCACACTCAGAAGTGACAGTAGCTATTTTCACATCGGCTTTACACCAGTGACACTAAGACCATAGACCATAACCTGGCTTTTTGGCTTGCCTGAGGTCTTGGTTCTCCAGCAGCTTTTACTGTGTGCTGTCGCTCACGGCTTTGCTGAACAGAAGCTCCCAAGGAAGCACCGTGGCAGGGTTGCTGTTGCTGTGCCCACGCACGAGCGATGACACATGCTGCTCAGCCACACCGCATCTCATTCAGCAGGCAGGCCGTGGGAGGCCCTGCCAGAAGGCAACTTACACCTTCCTCATCAGGCTACTATCAGATTTTGCCTAATTTGGTTGTTGTAGCTACTTTCATGCTGTTTACACAAAGCCTGCTTGGAAGGCCTAGTACAATATACAATAAAAAGGAAAGTACAGCAATGTTCTCTTTTTTGATCCTATAAAATGAAATTTGTGTTTTTACACAAAAAGATTCTCTCTTTTTTGAGATAGGAACATCTGAATGTAAACACACTTCCCACTGTGTTCCTGTTCTGGCTGAAACCCGTGACCCTAGGGGGTGATTCTTACAGGAAAGTATAAAGATAAGTACATGATCTATATCCACAGAGGCTTTGAAGGCACATGGCTCGTTATTTCAGGCAATACCTAAATCCTTCTAGTTTTGCACACGCTCCCTTGACCATTATGTCAGCCAAAATGGTGGGTACCTCTAGGAACCTCGTGCCATGCAACAGTATCATACAGTTGGAAATGCAATGAAAAAGTGTATTTTTCTCCTTTGTAAGTATGTTGGCACAAAGCATTACTGAGAAGGAGTTAAGAATGGACTGAAAGCAGGAATGCAGAAAGCAGAGGACACATCCAGTACAGCCATCTTCACTCTTGCAGAGTCCTTCTAGGTATCATGATAAAAGTCTTTCACATCAGTCAAATCTGAGGTTGTCATTTCAATACAGTCCTCTATGAGAATTTTCAGCAACTGCTGCAAGACTCTTCACAGCACAGAAAATTAAATAGGTGCTTAAGTGTCTGTGGGATTGAAGCTTGTGTGTCATTTGCCACGTGGAACTTAACTTTCTTACAACAACGACAATCTCAACTATTAGTCTGCTTGAAAAATTATGGGAAAGCAATTCAGAAGTGTGACCCGAACTTTGCCCAGAGCCCGACATTGCCTTAGGCAAGCATCCATCTAGTCATCCATCTAGCTAGGCTCCTTTGCGTTGACAAAGGGAAAAAAAGCCAGAGAGACGCGAAAATTATGGTATTTGATACCCACATGCAGGAAGATTCAGCAGCTCTACCAGACAGTTTTCCTTGGAAACAAATTTAAGACCTCTGAAACCTTGAGGTAGTCTTTTCATGTGCAAATATTTAAGTGAGTTTGTTCCATAATAAAATTTCTAGGGGACAACCTTGCCACCCGTGCCAGCCGAGGAATACATTACCTGGTGGGGTTAACAGGGTTCCCTGCTGCAGAAATAAATACATTAGGAGATGAGACACAAAAGGTTTCACAGCTCCTGATTTTCCTTTAATAATATTCCATTAAAAATGACTGAAAGACAACTCTCCTCCTATAAATCAGGTACCTCACTGATGCTTTTTAGTCCTGAAATGGGCCTTCTGTGGTTTTAATAGCTTCCCTTCCTTCCCTCTCTGTCTGTCTGTCTCCAGATATGGCTGATTTACCTGGATTAGCAGAGACATTGGCTCCACATTCTTCAAAAAGTGCTGATCAGGCTGAGCTGGCAAAAGATTAAAAGTCACACAAATTGCTTCTATCGCTGAAGGAGTCTAATTGATTTTGGGGAAAAGTCTAGGTCATGGTTTGCTCTCTGCTGGTTGGAGCCTATCTATGGGAGGGGCAGTGGTTTTTGATGGGCAGGAAGAAAAGCGTCTCCCTGGAGTCAATCAGTTCCTTGTCACTGCAGTGGGAGAGGCATCTCTCCTTTCCTTCTTACTTCCTGTATATCCTGATTGGTGATCACTGTAAGGCAAGTGGGTCCTGCTGAACTTAGGACAGAACTGGGAACAGAAGGACCTGTAAAGTCCAGTCCTGATACAAATTCTCCCTCAGCTTCTCTACCTGAAAAGGCGTAAGGGAGCAGGGATTTACTGCTCAGACAATTTTTTGGTAGGTATTAAGAGGGAACCAAAAGGCAATAATGCAGCAATTTCCTTCCCTGGTCATGAAGCAGGGAGAGAATGAGGTTGAAGATGCTCTAAAAGGCAGGATAGCAGAGTTATCTCTGATAGTAAAGGCTCTTGCTTTTAGGATCAGAGAGTTCAGCTCCTGGTGTGAAAAACAAAGCATGAGATGTATACCTGAGGATTAATTGATATTTGTAAAGCACTTAGGAAAGTACCAAATAAGTGCTAGCTTGGATTTTGTCCTAGGAAGGAGATGACTAAACATTTCTCTAATACTTAGGGCAGATTTCAACCACAACCATGCATTCAAATAGTTTAATTGTTTTTTAGGCCAAGCTTGCCTGACGGGAATCGAAAATGCTCCATAGCAGCCCTAAGCCTTGCCAGATGGGACACTGGGGAATGAAGGGAATACACCCTCACAAAAATGTTTGTGTCATTGTGTAGAGAAATCACAGCTGCAGTGCAAAACAAAGGGATGCATGTATTTGTGGCTCACACACAGCATATTGCACAGCTGACATCTAGGTGAGGTGGAGCTGTCAAAATTTCAGGTGCGCAGTTGATCCTTTCATCTCTCTAGTCTGCTAAAGGAGTGAAATCTCTGCAAGTGTCATATAAGGGGGGGAAAAAAAAAATCAAACAATAGCATTTGTATTTCCTGGAAAACAAGACCACTATTTCCTAGTCTATTCCCAAGTCATGAATTACAACACAGGACCTGGATTTGAATCAGCACTTGACAGAAGACATGCATACCAAGGATCTGCTCTGGACTGAGACTAATGCAGGCAGGAAAGGCAAGGCAGAGCTGCAGGCAGAGAAACAGTTTGAGTATGGATGGTAGAAGTGGTTATCACCATCAGTTTGGGGAAGGGAGGATATTGGCACATAGGGAACAGCAAAAAAAGAGTGGGCAGGAGAACACATGTTTTAATAATGTCTTGCAGAGGAAATCCTGACTCATGAGCAGGGTCCTGAGTGCTACAGATATGGTCATATGACCACAGGGTGGCAGGAGAAAAGGAAATTCATGCCTGGGTGGAGGAGATGCAATTGCTTCTTTCAAGGGCCAGCCACACGTGAAATAGTGCAGGAACACTGTGACACTGCGGCCTATGATACTGCCAGGGCTTCTCACCGAACAGCTACCAACAGCACACTTCATCTCAGCACATCCACGTGACTCACAAACAGGAGGCTCATGGATCTATCCTCAGAAGTCTCCTAAACCACGAGGCTGCACTGGTGCAGCCTATCTTCAGATAGGTAAACTGAAGCCCAAGAGAGGATGTAAAACACCCAAAAAAGGGTCAGAGGCAGAATCGGGAGTGGAAGGCAGCTGTCTTATTGCCAAACTGTTCAAATAGCACAATTCAAAAAACAGATACCAAGACACTGACATCTTCCACACCCCATCTGTGCAAAAGGCTTCTACTGAGAAAAGCTTCCAAATGACAAATACTGGCCACATGTGCAAAAATGTGGTGCAAAGAAAGATTTCCTTTTACTCTCAAACCACTTGCTGATTTGGTTTTTATTACCCCAGAATGAGAAGATCCAAGACTCCTTGTATCCTCATATCTTAGGTTAATACCTCCTATTTAAAATCTTCATATCTTCCCTATTTCATCTGTAAATCTTACCAGTATCCAAACAGGAGCTGGGTTTGAATCCTATGGAGCTCTTACTGAGTTTCTGATTTTATCTGGTGGCAACAAGTTTCATATGTTAATTAGGCATTTTGTAAAAGAGTATTTCCTCTTCAGGGGTTTAAAGTAGTTTGATTTTTTTCATGTAATTGCTTCCCCTGTTGTTCTTCTAATAAAATGAAAAGTAAATAGGAACAGCTGAGTGAATTTCTTTTTTGTGTTGACTATTTCTATATCTTTGCCACAATGCTTCTTATTTGTCTTTTCTCAAGAAAACAGTGTTGCTCTTTTTAATCATTGTTTATGAAGACAGCTATTAAAAGACTCCAGTCATTTTGGTTCCCTTTTTCTGGTCATTCTTCTATTTCTGTTATTTTCTTTTGAGAGACAGGGTGAGCAAAGTGAATAGAGTGTACAAGGAGAGCACGTACCATCAATTTATATAATGGTACTGTATTATTTTATCTATTATTCTCTACCCTTTTCTTAATGCACTCTCTCATCTTGCATGCTTTTATTTCACCATCACTACAGACTGAACAAATGTTTTCACCGAGTTGCTCAGTCGTGCCTTTTTTTTCCCCTCATTCTTTTCTTTTGAGTAGTTACAATTATTTTAGAACCCAAAAAAAGCATGACTAATTCTAATGTGTTGTTTCCTGAGTGTATCACCTTGCCTTTGCCATATTGCATTTCATTTACTCTCATGACGCTTGCAAATTGCCTCTGCGAGCTCATTGTCAGACCTCCTCAGTGTCTTTTATAGGCTTGGGTAACCTCAACATTGCTGTATTATCTACACAATTTTCCTTCTATGTATTCTTCCCATTTTTGGGTTATTAATCCATATTAAACACCAGACATAATACTGTTCAGTGACACATCCGCTGAGCTGTGGCATCTTTTCATGCTGAGAACCAGCTATATATTTCTGCTCTATTTATTCATTAAATTTTGCTTTTCTTCTTACTTTATTTATGATACAGCTTTATCTCATATCCAATGACAAGTTTGTTCCTTAATAATCTCCTAAAAGAGACTGAGTAAAGAAACAAATCCAACAAGCATTTGGGAAAGTTTGCTTACATGAAATATACTCCTTTCCTGTTATCTCATCTGTTTCAGACCAGAGTAATTTTAGCAGGGTGAAAAAAAGGCACCCAGCTTACATGGAAGTCAGATTGGTTTGACTGTGTCGAATCACAGAAATTGCAGCAAGGTGGAACCAGAAAGCACCCCAAGAACATAATTTGGTCCAGCCCACTGCACCAAGACAGGCTCAAATATTCCTTCAAATCCGTTCCTGTAGAATATCTACCTACACGGTTTGAAGAAGCTCTAATGTAAAAAGCTCCACATCCTCCCACCTACGCTAACCCCTTCCAGTACACTCCTAGTCCTACAGTTAGGAAGTGTTCTTAGTATTTAACCTATTACTTCTCATCTTGGGGATTTGCAGCACAACAGATCAATACCACTTTTAAGAGAACAATTTGTAGGAAAAAAAGACTCTTACGTTTCTCTTTGCCTTCCCTATTTAGAGCAAGTAAATTTTTATGGCTCCAGCTCTTTTAACCTCCCTGTGCAGGTCCTGTTTGCTCAGCCTCTAGCCTGCTGCTCCCCTCTGGGCTCTCTCCTGCTTGTTAATGTCTTCCTTAAAGCACGTTGCCCCAAACTGTAGGCTGCATGTCAGCAGAACCTGCACCTGGCACATAACACTCGTGTCCATGTTGCTCAGAATGACAGAGGGACTCTATTGCTCATCTTCAACTCGATGTTTTCAGTAGTATTGGTGGTTTTTTAACTAACTTCTAATTCATATTTCATTCAGTTTGCCCAATGCAAAAATGAAAATTCACTTCCAGAATATGACCTCACATCTTTGTAATTTTCCAAAACTCTTAAACTCAATTTGAATGATTGTCTACAAATATTTGTCATCAACTGATCAGCCCTTTCAAAACACCTTGCACATCCTGGTGACATAGAGCAATCAAGGGATCTGGCTCTCTGTACCTGAGTGTAAATCTGCTCAATCTGACTGAAAATTATTCGACCTTTTTTTTTTTTTTTTTTAACTTCTCACTCAAAAAGGCACAGAGGGTTGAGAGCCATTTGTTCAGACAAAGATAACCAGTAAGGGAAGATTTAAATTAGTGCTTTTGTGACCTGTTTGTTCTAATACCTTTGCTCTTGACACCGCTTGAAAAGTGTCAATGAAGCTGGGACAGGTGAGGCACCCCCCAAACATCCAGTGTAGCAATGATAAATGGAGCAGAGTTGCTTAGCCTTCCCGCCATGCCCTTAACCTTCTGTCATCCATATCCATATTTATGATTAATCTATGGAGCAAGGTAGATACAAGTTCACAGTCAGGAGCCAGAGATACATGGATATATTTAGAAAGAGGAGAAGGGGAAAAAGAAATACAGGATTATCCATCTAGCATTTAGTTTATCAAATTAAGAGCGACAGTCTGATGTGCATTACATGGGTCAAAGCTGCTTAGTATGGGACACAGGATTCTTTGACCTGCCCCACTTACAAGATGACCCTCTTATATAAAAAGATGCACTCCCCAAGCATGGGTCCTAATTTACTGTACACAAACCTGCACATCAAACAAAAGGTATGGAGAGCATGCTAAGGACTCCTCTTGCCACTTGCTCTGTGTGTGTGCCCACATGCTATTATGAAGAGAAAGCTTCCAAGTCGCAGCAGGAATGTTTATTTCTGAGTCTCTGTGTGGGTGTACAAAGGATATCTGGCACCATCAGCCTGCTCAGCTTAGTGCTCTAACATTTTCCAAAGACAAAGAGAGAGAGAGCAAAAAGGAGATGCGTTTGAAATGGAGCAATACACAAATGATACTTTCAGACAGCAGCAGTACACAGAGAGCACAGGAGCTTTCAGAGCTAAGGGGCTTGTGTGTGTGTGTGTGTGGCTTCTCTTAATAGTTTCATCCTGAACAGAAGGAAAGCTCACAGCAAGAAGTCCTATCATCCTCACACTTCTGTGAAAATGAAAAAACATTACCAGGCTTTTTCTTTGTTATACTCTCACGTTATTCCAAAAAGTGAGTTTCCACATGACTCTTATAGTTGTCATCCACATGCTGACTGTGTTTTCCAAACACAGCAAAAAAAAGTCTGCAGATGTTATAATTTTTCTACCCAAAAGGAATTCCCTCCTTTCTCCAGCTAGGCTTAATTAATCTCTTGGGGACGATGGGGGAGTTAAGGTCAAAGAGGAGTTTCACAGTGGCATATAATCTAAATTGGGGTTTACAGAAATTATCCTAAGCTCATTTGGCCCCTGCATAAGTCATTCACCTTGAGCTTAACAAACACTTATGACTGGCCCACTGTGCTTTCAACTCCAGCCCTTCCCAGCAGAGTCTCTGAAAGTGGCCTGATCTGTGGGCAAAGGACATTTAATTCACAGCCTAGTGTTAAGGCTCTGCAGATCAGTGGCAAGGCAAAGCACTGTCAAACAATAAAAAATGGGTCCACAGTCCTCAGTGAGGGGAGATTTTGCCATGGCAAAATAGAGAGTAGGTCTCAGCATCCCAAACTTTCACAGCTCCAGGGAGGAAAACAGCAGGAGAAGTTTGTACAGGCTGAGAAAATATGAGGATGAAAGTACATTGCTCATCTGGAGTTCATCCTTTCTGTCACTGGAGACTTTTTCAGCAGCAAAAATACATCCCCATCATGTTTTATGGAGACCAAGATAATCCATTACAAGGATAAGAATGACACAAAAGACAGTACAAGATGCTGGTCAAGGAAACCAGTAAATAATCTTTTAAATTAAATATTTAGCTCACTCAAGCCATGTCCCTTTCTGGGCATATTCCACTGAATATGTTCACTGGCCAGAACATTTACAGAAACAGTTGGTGTTAAGGGAACAGTAGAGACTATTTGCTGAAAGCACCTTCTAAACCTGGAATGGATGCCCTGGAAAACCACCTCTGAATTTGTAACTGTACATTAAGATGTCCCTGTGCTGCTCTGCTAATCTCCTAGATGAAAATTGCTTTGAAGCAGGCAATGTACAGCAGGCTTTCCTCAGAGCCAATGTGCCTTTACATGCCCAGAGATCTGCAGGCCTGCTTAGGAACAAAAACCAGAGATGTAGTCAGAGAGCCATTTAGCAGCAGTTCGCTTGGAAACAGCACAACCTATTGATCCTAGGTCACAAGAAAAAACAAACAGCCCAGATATTATATGGGCTCCTGTGAACAGCTCTGGGAGCTGGGAAGCAGCATCTCTGTTATCCCAAAGTGCTGAACACAGAGCAAGAGCAGTCAGCAAAAGACAACAACAAAAAAAAACCCAAGCCCACTTACAGCGATTGCAGTTCCTGCCTACCCCTGACAGAAATGACACTGAATCCAAAGGCCTCATAAGATAGAAACAACTCATCAATTCTAGAACAAATAATACAAAATAATTCTTCATGTGTTAGTCCTAAAGCTTGAGATGAAAGGATACAGCACTGAGTCTGGGCTTTTCAGCCTGCACCAGGACACTCAGAGCCCACCTTAGCCAGAAGCGTGGAAGGCAAGTAGATGATATTAGATTTAATAAGTGCCACCTTTTCCTTCAGGATTTTTGACACAAAGCTATGTCCACCTCTGCTATGTTCATTAACCCTACAAGGAGAGGTCAGAACACCGACACACAACCAACATACGTGGAAAGGACATGTCTGTTTGCAAGGCAGGCTGCAGGAGCTGTGCTAATCCCCAGTTCTTTTTGGGAAACAAAAGTCCTTGACTCAAGCATGAATGATACTGGCAAAGATCCCATTACTGTAAAGCTCTCTGCCAGCCAGCCACCTCTCCCCCTCCCCCTTTTTATATCTCTAAGGTCACTAAACTGCAATTTAGTCATCATTCTTTATAGAGCATGAGCAGATATGAAACATCTGGAACCTGTTGTAGTCACACTTTGAGATACACATCCCGAAGGAATTGAACTGCATAGGAATGGGATGAAGCACTTTTTTACCTCGATGTCACTGCAGCTGGAATGCATCCTTGGTACCTAGTTACTGGGTACTAACACCTCTTAGACAACCACCTATGAAATGAGTTAGAAGGCATCAGTACAATTCCCAGTGGGAGGAAAATGTCAACCCAAAGATCACCTCAAAAAGCCCACTAAAGATCCTCCTTTCTAGCAATATCAGAAAGGAAAATTGGGCCATAAAAATTTCACTCCTTCTTTAATTCCAAATGTGGTCCCTCTAGAGATGAACTGTGGCCTGCTGATAGGAAAGAAATTTGCCCTGCTGCTACTTGTGCTTTGTAAGTAGGTAACAGCAGTCCCCAAACACATAAAGGAATATTCCCAACCTGATATGAAAATGTATTTATGTAAAAAAGGGAGCAGATTTTTTTTTAATTCTTGCAGAAGCCAGCACCAGCATCAGTCAATTCGAAGAGAAAGAATTTTCTTAGCTGAACCACACTATAGGAAGTTAATTTAAACTTTATCTTCCTTAATCTATCTTCTTTTTATTTACTTCATTCAGAGGGTGGAGGGTTAAACATGAGGTATTTTTGAATAATTAAATGAAGGAGGAAGCACTATGTTACTGACAAAGCTCCTAATCTTCCTTATTTATTAATAGTAGCTGCGTTAAATCTGCCTGTCCTTAATCCCAGCTCTCACCATGCAAATTCAGAGCATCAGAAATAGAAGAGGCTAATTGAGGCCCTAATGCCAAGAAGAGAGACCATGTCAGTGTCAAGAGCTGAAAAGGGCCAGATCCAATCAGTGCCTGGATATGGAGCTGCCAAGCCTTGCTGGCTTGGGGGAGAGGCCACAAATTTGGGATCCAAGTCTTGCCCCAGGGGATTCCGACCCGTTCGGCTGTTCTGGTGCCTGAGATGCTGCAATTGGCACCACGCTGCATTCAGGGGCAGGTGTTTTGTCAGTTTTTAGGAGCTCCAGTTCACTCTTTGAAGCACTGGCTGCCAGCCCCTGCAGCCGCTCTTTGGCACTGAATGACTGACCGTGCCTGCCAGGGGCAGGGGCAAGGATGGACTTCCCAGAGAAGGACAGGGATGGACTTCCACACATCCCACTATGAGGGGGGCTGAGCTTCGTGGCAGCTTGTTCACCTGCCAGCTTTGTGCCCAGGCCCAGCTGCCTGGCAAAGCCAGCTGCAGGCACGGGTGAGTCAGAGACTCTGCTAGCACAGAGCCTAAGCCCTTCCCTCTTCCCTGACACCCTCCCCAAAGGCCTGGCCGCCTAATCAAATTCTCCAGCTCAGCTTATGAGCTCTGACAAGATCGCAGCCCAAGGAGGCTGGAGTACAGACTCAGCAATCCTGACTGCATCCAACCCAATTTAGCCGCGCTCTCGGAGCATCACGCGCTCGGTAAAGACCTAATCTAAAGGTAATCATTAATTTGTTACTGCCACAAGGATACGGCAATCAGCAATAGGATGCTGATTGTTTGGAGGCTCAAGTAATGGATTTTTTTCTTTTTTTAAACAATAGCCATTCCTCCCAGTTGTAACTGCTTTATAGACATACTGTAGAGCTAATGACAAAAGTGCTCACAAATTCTTTTTGCCCAAAGACTTTTTCACCTTTATGTAAAGTGAACTTTTGGACATTACTGTTGCATATTAAAAAAGAATGAATTAAAAATAGGGAAAAATTGAGCAAATCATTTATAGCAACAACAGAGTCATCATCTATGTTTGATAAAGGACTATAAACCTTCATGCTGGCAGGCAGAAGATGGTCATTAACCTCATTCAGTCAGAAAGAAAATCTCTCCTGTGAACAGGTAATTCTGTTCCGGTATAGTACAGGCTTTCTTGCACCTTTCTGAATTATTTGGCAATTTGGCAATTACTGGAGCCCAGATACCTGTCTAAACCAGACCAGCAACTCTGATGTTCCTGTGTGCAGCAAATCAGAGAAGCTGAACCAGTGACTGAGCAGTGCCAAAGGCACCCAAGACTACCTCTGCTGAATTTTGGGCGTGTAGCCCTGCTCATTCTCCCTCCCAATCAGCACATATGCAGAATCTGATACGATTTCTGTTAGTACGTAAAGGAGATAGGAGAAAATAAAACTACATTAAACTGGTCTTCTGCATTCTGTCCTGGTTCACAGAAATGTAAACTGCAGAGTTTACTCTGAGGATTAGCACAATTTAGCCTCTGCAGAAGATGATCTCAGAAAACGAAGCTACTGAAGATGGAGAGCAGGGAAGGTCAGATACTGGTGCTTTCCGTTCACCTCCACCATATGAGAAAAGAAGCAGAAGCTCATAACTCCTCTGTTTGTAAGGAGCTTTCCTCTTTACTCCCGTCTCTCAGGCTAGCATTTCACCTGGATCTGCATTTTCCCTCAAAAGTATCTCATCCAGCCTTTCTCCAGTGTACACAGCAGCCAGATGCATCTAAGAGAAATGCCACTGCATGAAACAGAAATTCTATGTGCGAGAAATTTTACTCCAGCTGCAGCACCCTTTTCAGCTACCCCTCACATAATGTCAGCTCACATAGGAAGTCAGGGTAATGCAAAAAAGGAGTCCCCAGATAATTCCCTCCATTTCTCAGCTCCTTTAGGACAGGATTCGGTCACCACAATGTAAGGACATAAAGCTAGAGAACATCCAAAGGAGGACCACGAGGATGGAGAAGGGTCTGGAGGGGAAGCCTTATGAGGAGTGGCTGAGGTCACTTGGTCTGCTCAGCCTGGAGAAGAGGTGACTGAGGAGAAACCTCTTCACAGTTTACAATTTCCTCATGAGGGGAAGAGGAGGGGCAGGCACTGATCTTTTCTCTGTGATGACCAGTGACAGGATCTGAGGGAATCTGACAGGATCTGAAGTTGTGTCAGGGGAGGTTTAGCCTGGATATCAGAAAAAGGTTTTTCACTCAGAAGGTGGTTGGGCACTGGAACAGGCTCCCCAGGGAAGTGGGCACAGCACCAGCCTGACAGAGTTCAGGAAGTGTTTGGACAATGCTCTCAGGCACATGGTGTGACTATTGGGGATGGTCCTGTGAAGAGAAAGGAGTTGGATTCCATGATCCCTGTGGGTCCTTTCCAACTCAGCACATTCTGTGACAAAGTATTCAATCAGTTTTAACCAGCTCCTCCCCAGGGCTAACTCATTAATTCCAGTAATGCCTCTGAGAGCTGATCTATGTTCCTGGCATGGGTGACCATCACAAGCATCACTGGCTGCATTTTTGGAAAATGCTGAAAATAATGCACATCTCATTGTGGTCTGTCTCTAACTTCAACTCTGGAGATACTGATCTGTAAATTGTTAGGAGATTTTGTTTCCTTCTGGGCTGGGAACAGCCTCAGGGCAGTCCCTTGTGGCATATTCTAGCACATTTGCTTCTGATAAGTGCATTTTTTCAGATTATCCATCAACACAGTTATGATGGGGAGGACGGGCAGGGCAGACTACACGTGTGATGTTCCCCCCTTTAGTCCAATACTACAGAGAAAAACAGGTATCTGCAGAGCCAAAACCATCAGCAGTGAGACTTTGAGACAGAGCCAGGACTTCCTGTGGAAGGCTGCAGCAGGCTTGGATCCCTGTGGATCAGGCACAGTGCAGGATCAATGAGACCTAGCTGCCACTAGGCTCTCTAAAATCACTGATAGATGAGAGGGACAGCAGCCCGAGCTCGTACCTCAGGTATCACTGCCTCTCCAGATATGCAGACAGTAAAGAGAGAGATGGCAATGAAAACGGGGCAGAAGGGAGTCTCGGGGGTGGTGGGGGGTGAATCAGCTACATTACCTCCCTACTGACCTCCAAATACTGCTCACTGGCAGGGTAGGATAAGAGAGCAATTCGGATCTGAGTATTTTTTCCAAGAAAGGATCCCTGAGGGCTGTCATGGATATGGTCTCTCTGACTCCCCTCTCAGCCCTGCACCACCTCATCCCCCAGCCAAATACAGCAGCGAGAAGCCAGCAGGCTGCTGCAGTCACAGCCTCCTCTCTCCAGTGAGAGCTGGGGCCTGACAGCCCAGCAAAATGACCCACTTCTTGCCGACTCAGACAAAAAAGCTCCACTTAGGCCCCAGGAAAGTGTCTCTAATAAGGCCATCCGTTAGCTGTGTCGCCCGGACCCCTCTCAGCTATCCTTCATGCCTGCCCTCCCTCCCCGCACCCGCCATTAATGCAGTCAGCACGCAGGAGAATGAAGCCGTCGGGCTCAGTAAATATTACCGAGCTCCACACAGGGAGCACAAGGCCATTATTTAGACTCCCAGGTCCTGGGTATGTTTTGATCACACCAATTTAGCAAAGAGAGGTAAAAGAAAACAACTGGCTAGTGACTGTCTGCCACACCTATGTGTGGCCCGGTTTGTGAAATCCCAAATCCCCCTGAACTGGCCAAACCATTGCATGCCTGGGAGTGCTGATGGCAAACCCTGGCACGAGTGGCCCAGTGGGGGACAGAATTAGATCAGACCCCACCTAAGGGTACTTGAAATACAGGGAGTCAAAACTCACCCCTGCTCAGCCAATGAAGGCAGTTGCTCCAAAGCTTTTGAGTCTTGCTGCTGTGGGGAGGAACTGTCTTTTCTTCCCCTTAAACTTTCCCTTACGTGTATCTGTATGGGCCTACTTCCATCTCTCCCTATCAGAAATCATACCCTGCTGTTCTGCTGCTTGAGCTGTCACAACAAACCCTACTCCTTAACAACGTGCACTTCTCAAAACCACCAGTGTCCTGCTTTTAATTCTTCCCTGTGTTTGTTCCAGATGAGTTCCCCAGTTCTGTTGCCCTTGCCCCACACCAAGCTCTTCTTTCTCCCTCGATGGAATGACGTGCCTCTGCCCAGGAGTCCTCAGCTCCCACTGTGTACAACAGCCCTGCTGCCAGCTCAGCCATATCTGCTGCTTCCCGACTCAGCTCAGACCTCATCCTCTCCCTAGCTCCAGGCTGTTCATGGCCCCCTCTCCTCATTGCTCTGTTTTTGGCTCTTTGACTGGAGGCTCTAATATACTCATTTACCCACTGTTGTGAATTGTTTTGCTCTGTAAGCACTTGAGGTACAGTTTGTGGGGGGAAAAAAAATCCTGAAGAAAATAAAGTTGCTGCATGTTGTTTTGAAGGAAAAAGAGGCAAGCAGGTCTCATGAGAACTGGGCATGAATTTTCCTTGCACATTCCCACAGGCGCAGGCACAGAAAAGTGCAGGCTGATAAATCCCTTTTATTACCTGCACTGGTATCTGAAGGCAGGAGGATTTTTTTAAAGTCTGGCCAGTCCCCAAAGTGTCAGAACCAAGGGCGACATTTGAAATTCCGTGGTGACAGAGTAAGACAGAGACAGACATCAGTGACCATGTGTCATCAGCCCGGAATATGTGCCAAAGCCAGAGAGACAACACATCAAAATAGCTCATGGAGCTCCCGATATAATTAAAAAGTCACTAATATCTCATGAAGCACTCAGGGAAAAAAAAAGGAAAAAAACCTGCTCGGCACAAACGGATGGCACGAATGCTGAGGCAGCAGCATGAAAGCTTAGTTCCTTCCACACCAAGCAAAGATCTGCATCCTCAAAATGCAGCTCTACTCAGAAAAGTGACTATGCAAGAATGCTGGGTTTTCTGCACATTGAAGCTCTCCCCTGGTCTGCTCAGGGAGAGCACTCTCCACTTGCTTGACTGAAATCAACATATGCTACCTTTTTCTCCTGACACTCCTGAAGGAGCCAGGACAGCTATAGAAGTGGGACAGATTTGCCAGCAGGAAAGCTCCACCTAACCACAGCTTAGGTAGGCCACAGCACCACTGCAAAGAGCCCAGCCTGCCTCTCAGATTAATCATTTCCCAACGTGGCTTTGGTTGGGAGAAAATGCTGAAAGAAAGACTGGTCGGAGGCAGAAGCCAAAACGAGGTACTTTCCTCAGAGGGGTCTCCTAGGCATGAGGTAAAACCATGCTAAGGTGACTTACTTAGAACACAGCCCACCACAGGAGCTGCTGTCACTGTCCCTTAGCTGGCGATCTTTCCGCCCGACCTCAGCACCCTCCCCATTACTCATTCTTCTCACTAAGATGCCATTCCCGTGAGGCACTGAGAGGAATTTGCATCTTTTCAAAGCAGCTTCCCCCCAAGGCCCAGGAAATGGAGAGAGGCAGTGGCTGAACAGCATACTTTAGCCTGACTCCTGATTGTGCTAATGGGCTGTGCTCTCCTACCATCGAGACAGGGTTGGGACACAGCCCCTCTCCTAGGGCAAGCAGCACCTTTTTTCTATTGCCCTACAATCTATCCCACTGCATTCTCCTTCAGAATTACCTGTCTCCTTGGCTGAGAACACAGATCTTCCTTTTATCAGCCAGCAGACCTGAGGAAAAAGGACAGCTGGTAAAGAGCATTTAATTTAACCCTCTGATAAGGGAAAAGAAAATCCTTGGTCCATCTAGAAGTACCTGATCTTTCCTCAGATGCACGGGAAACAACATCTTAAGGTCAACCTGTAAATCATGTAAAACATTTTTATCTCCTCAAACTGGTCCTTCTCCCTGTTTCTTTTCCTCTTTCATTTTTAGAAGCCAGTGATTCTGAGGACATTCAACTCCTGCATTGCAAGTTTCCTACCTTAACGAGGAGACGTTTCTCCTAGACAGGTAAAACACCCAGTGTCCCCACACTACAGGAAGGGCAGCAGGCTTGGTACTTGCAGGAGCATGCAAGTGCTCCAGAGACTCATGGCCTGCAAAGTCCCCTTTCCTGGGGAGGTGATTTGGTTGTCAGAGCAGCACGGGAGGGCTTGTGTAAAATGTGCACGGTGTGAGAATGGAGGACTAACAAAATAGTTTATGACAACATATCACAATTTTATTTTATAAAACTGATTCCCAGTCTGACTCAGCTTTGCAGCCCTTTGCCACACCATCAGCCAGACTGAATTCCTGAAGTGGCCCCTGAGTTCCTGCAGTGGAAAGTCTTGCAATATTTCTATAGTCCCACCAACTCTGAAATCAAGTATCTGCACCAAAACCAGTGCTCATCATGCAGCATCCTGTCTTTGTAGTAAGCTGCTAGGGGAAGACAGTAGCAATTGTGTCCAAAGAAGCAAAACTGAAGATTGTTTTTCAGCTAATTTAAACTGCAGTAGACGAAACATGAGATCAGAGAAACCCTGTGTTCAAAAGGACTCAGGAGTGCATACACACATCATGTTGGCATAGTGATGTCTGCCAATGCCCTGCTATCCTCCTACGCATAGGAAAAATCCCCCAAAACACCTCTGATGTCACACCCTAGCAGGATTTCGCCCGAAGTGGCCCAGTTTCCATTGCTGTTGTTAGCTGGCACTTGAGGCAGAAGGATGAGAAACTGTCAATAGACTCTGTTGATGACCTGCAGAAAGGCTCTCCGCTGCTCTCATCCGACATGGTTTAATTTTTAATTCAGCAAGGCAGTGACAAGGACGGAGGCTGCCAAGGCCAGCCAGCAGCGCAAATTGGGCAGGACAGGCTGAATTGATCTACAAGGAGGAAATGAAGACGCAGCAGAAACTTTGGGCTGTAGGTAGCAGTGGGGCAGCCTGTGGAGGGGGAAGAGAGAGAAGCGTGGTGAGGGAATCACATAGACAGAAACAGAGCAAGGACAAGACTGCAGGAGGGAAATTATTGGCATTTGGACAGCCACAGGAGCTTAGTGCTTGTAGCCCAAGAAAACCGTCTGGCTGAGGCTGTATGGTACATGGACCATATGGATCTCATTGCTGGCATGGAACATCTATCATCCCTGTGCCAGAAGCTGCAGCACGGTAACACAGGAGGCTGCCCAAAGATAGCCTGGCACTGCACTACAGGCACTCCACAGAGAATAGCAGGGAATGAGCAACTCCACGTTCCAGCTGTTTTAGCCACAGGTGGGAAGGTCACCATCCATTCAACTCCCCAGAGAATTCTGTCCTTCCCAAGCCAAACCTGAGAAGTGAAAATACAGCTATGTTACTCACTCTCAACTACAAATTAAAGCACGATGGTCAACAAGATTATTTAAAGGGGTTTGCTATCACTGCTGACATTGGTATTTATTATCTTATCACTAGGCTAAACACCTACATCAAGAGGAAATTACAAAAGTGACCTCAGCCTAACTGAGTGCCCTGCTCACACACATAGGCCACACCGAGAGCATACTTGTCCCAGTGACAAAAGCAGATTTTCCACAATAACAGTACAGATCTTGTAAAAAAAGCCTCATGAACAAGCACAAAAAGTGCTCAAACACCTAACACAACCACTTGGGCCAGCTGTTGAGAACACTTAATGAGTATGCTGTCTGACATTTTAATTATTCAACTAGTAGTACACTACTTAATTGGCATTTTTCAGTGGGAGCTGTAAATACAGCCCTTTCTGCCAGTTCATGTCAGACAGACAAGAAACCTCAATGATGCTCTACAAAGTGTTGAAACATTTCAAAATTTGCCAAATCATTTCTAGCAAATCACTCTGGAGAATACTGAAAGTTTCCAAAACTGCAGAAATAAAATATTTAAATATGGATGTTTTGCCAAGTTTGATTCTCATTTTGACCAGTCTTTTCTAGCATCAAGGATTGGCACAACTTTGTTACTGCCATGTTTAATGCTTACAGCAACAAAAAAAAATAAAAAAGGCAAAACCAAGCATAAGCTGACTGTATTTAGTCATCCGTCTGTCACTGGGCTGAAACTCTGCTCACATTCATTAGGTGGCTTTCACAAATTTTGAATGAATCTGATCCCCTGTTAGAAGCAGAATGGTATCAATAATGCCTCTATGTTATGACTCGATGAAAATGCTTGTACATTATCTGAGAATCAGAATATAATCATGTAATAAGCAGAATGAAATCCTTGAAAATAAATGCTGTCAAGCAAAATGAAAGCCACACTATTTAGAAACAACAAAACAGTATTAGCTATACAGTGGTAGGAGTGAAATAATTCAGAAAAAAGTGCTCTTAAGATGCCCTTTTCTCTGTATTTTGTGACAATAAACAATAGCACTCTCAAGGCAAGGCAGCAGAATCCATGGTATTCTCCATGCCCAGAAGTGAATGGAGGCAGCAGTTACTGTACACTATGCTATAAGAAATAATTCATTTTACCATGTGTGCTGCTCTTAACAAAGAGAGGAAGCTTCCATTTGGAAAGTGAAGCATGAACTCTTATTGAGCATTAGCAATATCAAAGCTCACATTCACCACAATAAATAAACCCTCTCCTCTGTACAAATACACCACAAGACCATAATTACAAAGCACCTTGCTATGTTTGGTCTCCAAATTTTCTTGCTTCCCTTGCAGCATTCAAGTATCCATACAAGCAGTGCATACACACCGTGATGGGAGACAGGACTACAATTTATCTGACATGGCCACAAAGGTATTAAAGTAGCTGGGGTCACTGACAATAGCAGCATTAAAGCACAGTGACACAGGCTTCAAAGAAAATTAGCCGTTCTGGACACTCCACAGCCTCACTCACAGCCCATGCCAACATCTTCTGTGCTGACATCTCAGTTCTATCAGTAGTTCTGAAGTTCAAATTAGGTCAGGTAGGACTACCCAGGCTTCAGTCGCACATGTGATTCTGCTATAGACAAAACCTCCTCAGCCACTTAGATGCTTTTGACAATTCCATTCCACCCACTATATATAATAGACCCGATGTAGTCAGCTTTTGATATGCAAAACTAGTATGGATGAAAACTTTGCAGGGGTGGAAACAAATGGGTAGAAACGTCAGCAAAACATGAGCAACATCAGCAGAATTTGCCCTCGCTATAATGGAAGCAAGAAAACAGTTTAGTCTCAAATAATACAAACTTCACTTGTAGTCTAGAAGAAACTGCAAGCCTTAGATTAGTCGTAGGAGGCCTTGCTTACTGCTCCCTCATAACAGGAAATACATGGAACACCACAAATACAGGGAGGGTAACGAAACAGAGCATAAAGGCTCTAACTTTGTGTTGGGTTACCCCAGCTGGTGAAGTTACATAAAATGGGTGTAGCGGCAACTAAGATACATGGAAAGGGAGCCCATCCCCCAGTTCCTGTCCAGTTCTGCTGGCCTCTACAAACCCCAGTGTTGTGCTGTGTGGGGATGTCATCTGTGAGGCAACAGCCCTTTCCATGCCCACTCTGACATCCTCAGGAACTGAGGCCATTCTGAGCAACAGGGCCTCACATTATGTTTTGCTCCTGGAAGAGCTGTTTAAATATTTTCATTAGAGGCAGAGTATTTTTGGATGATAAAGATAATTAAGTGCTGAAAGCATAGCGATCCATTTGACACCGAGAATAAGAGATATGAAGTATTTCTAATAAAAACAGAACACCCGGTGGGATTTGAACTCACTCTGTGCCATTACATTTTGAGACAAGTGCTGCATCCATGATGAGACTAACACAGTCTCTTTGCCGGGTCTGCAATTTACTGGTCTTATATTGCCTTCATTGGGTCTCCCCTGTTGTTCTCCAAATGCAAAAATTATATACTACTGATCACTGCATGCACACTGAAATTGATTTGCTTAAATGAACACAAGAGTTATAAAGTTTGGGAAAACCTGTTTCCTACTGGAGGCCAACATCTATAACCTGTTTCCGCATTCATTATTCCTGCTCTCAATTTCCTGTGTGTTTTGTTTCATCAGGGGGTTAAAAAAACACAGCTAGACAATCATGATGGTGCTGATGGTGAAGAAAGCAGCTCCTGCTCTTTAGATGTCTGCTCCCCCATACGTAATGTCAGAATGATTAGAGTGTCTCATGTGATGAGAGTGATTAGATCTGTGCAAACACACACAGAGGAGGGAAAAGGTTGGCTTTGACAAAGCACTTAATTACCCAGGTTCTCCCACCATGTCTGGTCCTCTCACAATAGAAACAAAACTCCCTCTGTTCTCCTGGGAGGGAATCGCTGCCGTGCCTTTCCACACCACCACTGTAAATCATGCCATATAGTTCTGTGCCACCCAGCTATAATTTGATAAATACCAGAATGAGTCAAGGCAATAAATCTGTTGGGTTTTAATTATAAGTGTGCTTCTCTAAGTGTGGGGCTGGGGCTGGGCTGTTTTTCAGCTTCTGCCAATACAAATAATGTACATCTGCTCCTTCGGCCCCGCCAGTATTATTCTTTCTTGGGAAATCCTCCATTACTGCCTTACTACCCTGGCACATTGATAGCTGTCTTAGGAGCATAAATACCCAGTGAAAAGGGAAAGGCTGTTTCCCTCTTCTTACTGCCGGGTCAGGAGCAGCATTAGAGAACACTGGGTCAGTGTTGAATCATCTCTCCTGTAATCTTGATTTCCACTAATATTGCCTATGTTGGCAATTTTATCAGGTCTCTGCGACTACATGGGTAGGGCTTTTCCCAAAAGTCCCAGTTCTAAAGTTGAATGATCAACCAGAAGCCTTCCAAGCTTTTCTTTCAAGTATGAACATTAAGTTTCTAGCTGCTGTGGTTTCAAATGGAAGCCTGTAAAGGCACACCAACAAAGCACGAAGCAAAAAAGACAGAACTCGACTATATTCTGCCTTTCAGAATCTTAAAAAAACCCTTTTGCAGATCCTGTACGTATTTCTGAATAGTTGAGTACAACCCTACAGATGGTATTAAGAGAACATTTGCTGCAAGAAAAGGAGGTGGAGGTTTGTGCATGTAATATGGTGGGAAGAAAAAATAGTGCAACAGGCACTTGGGCATCTTCACAGGGGATCATCTGGGAGAAATCAAGAGTGTGAGAGCTTACAGCAGCACAAGCACGTGAAATGCACCTTTGCATGCGCACAGAGCAGTGCCTGTATCAGCAAAAGGAGCAGGCAACAGAGAGACACCAAGGGAATCTCTGCGTGTGAGCACGCCTGCACTCCCAAAGGTCAGCCTCCTCTCCTCAGATTTAATTCCCTTTCTCACTGCTACTGTTCAGAAGTAAATGTTCACTTTTTATTAAAAATCAAAAGCTGAGGGTCTTATAATCCTCCTGACTCCAGTTCTTTTCATATAAATGAAAAGTTTAGCTTAGAGCAATAGCAGGTAAAATCAGACTGAAAGCAGAAGCTAATTCTCAGGAGATCTGGAAAAGCTAAACAGCTTTTGAGGATAGTTTTGTTTGTATGTCTACATTTCTCATTAGCTAAATTCTTCTTATTATTCATTTTTAAATGAAGAATTCAGTAAATCCTCACACACTGCAGCACATTTTTGGAAATAATTTTCCAGTGATACAGGAAACCAGCTCTATTCTCCCCTTGCAAAACTAATTCTGTTCTAATCACTGCAAAGAGATGGCACTGCACTAATTTCATAGATCTCACTTATTTAATATGTTCCCTCCTCACTTGGAGTCCCCATATAGTCCCCTCCCCTCCCCATTCTCACTGGTAATACTGAAAATCTTCCCTTTGAAGCGCTACCCTGGTTTTAATGATATTTGCCTTATTTAGTGTAACCTTCAGAGCGGGGACCATGTTAAAAATGTTATCAGCAATACTGCCAGCTTAAACTACCAAAAATATAATTGCAGAAGGTGGGAAGAAGGAGGAGAAAGAAACAAAGGTTTCTAAGAATTTTAGTTATTTTGGGTGATACTTCCAAGTTTCTTTCTGCAAACAGAGAGATCAAGACAACAGAAAGTTAAAGAAGATGGAGATTCCTTTCTAAGAACATACCATGCTCATGCTTCAATTAAAACAAAACACCAAATAAAATCCAGTATAATACTGGCACTGCAGTGCTCTCTCCCTTATTCCTTTACCTTTCCCTTTTCCTTCCCTGCCCGTGTGAGCTACAGCAGACTGAGACCCTGCCCCACATTTCCACATCAGCCAAAGCACAAATGCAGGCTGGATTATACCAAGGAAAAAAGCTCAATCTGCACTGAAGTTTCAGTTTTTCTAACCCCAAAGTTTGGAGTGCTCCTACTTTGAGATCAAAGTACAGAGGAAGAAGAGTGCAAAGAGAGTACATCTAAAGTTATGAGACTAGAGTGGTAGCTGGCTGCCCCACCCCTGTATCACAGATCTCTTGCTCCTGGTAGCCAAGTCCTCACTGTAAGGAAGTGAGTAGGGCAAAACTGAGATCAGGTTGTTGCTCTTCTATCAGAGGCTCCCATGCATGGATGGTTAACATACTTGTTTCTTTCCATCCTACTTTTGGACATCTGCCAGAGCTATGGTGAACACAGCACCAGAAAGGGGGACAAATTTCCTAAGTGCCTTGCATACAACTTCTGGCATCCTGTGGTTTTCAAGCAAACTTTCCAGTCATTCACACTTGGTCCCAATTCCTGTTTCACCAGGTTTAAGTGGGAAGAGGACAGCTCCTCCCTGGAGTTCTTCAGGAGCATTGGGCAGATCAGATTTTCCTCTCTGAAAATACCACTTTCTTTAAGTGGTACAATTCACAGTGTGGATCATGCAACACTATAACTAGAGTTGTGGAAAGGACTTAACACTGCAGCTTTACTGAGCTTGCAACAACACAGATAATCCTACCTGTGCTACACCTTTACTTCCACAGGTACAGGCCAGAACACTCCTCGCTTGTAACCAAGTAATTTGCTTGATGCTACACCATCTGTCTCCCCAGCTATCCAGTCCAGATATTCCTGGTTCTCTGTTCCCCTTGAGATGTCCTTTTACCACTGCTGTACTGAAGCTCCTTCCTCTTGCTTCTGTCCCAGGCACCTGTAGGTTTTGTGAGAATAAGCCCTGAAACATAAGCTGAGCTGCACTGATTCACTTTGCAGCTGCCTGTCCTCTCCAAGAGCCAGCCTGTGAACAGTAATGCCTTGGCACTATCTATACAATTTAGGATTTTACACTCAATTAAATCCCTTCTCAACAACTTCTCCTTCTTCTTCATCTTCTTCATAGTCTATAAAGACCTCACTTTTATTTTTAGCCAGTTCCATTAGCTCAGACTCTCACATAAAATTTTCTGCCTTCTTCTCACACCTTTTTGAGTTCCCTGATGTTGAGGGAACCAAGGAGATCAGGTGGACAGAATGATAATCGCCTGGTGTAGAAGCTATTCCGTGGTGTCCCTGTCACTGATCTGCCTCAACTGTCAACCATTAAAATTACAAATTGCTTCACCACTTTTCCCAGAGCCTCCTAAACTGTGAACCTACTCTTGCTACCTGTCTGAGCAGAGTCAGTCCCTGGCCATGATCTCTTCTGAAGGAGCTCTGCAGTAGTAACTGCTTTACATATCTGGGAAAGGATGCTGCAGAGGTGTTAATGAAGGAAATGGGATGAGTTACATAAAGAAGAATACTGACTATATCAACTATCAACCTGGCAAATGCTGCCTGTCTCTTTGACTAAATAGTCAGGAAAACAAATCTGCTCTCTTCTAGAACCACTATAGTTTTCAAAGGAAAAAAAAAGGGGATGAAGAAAGAAGTGATTGCTACCAACATCTTTTTCATATTATAGCCCAGCAGATCAGAAACTCATCAAGGAGCTAGGTCTAATTCTCTTCGCTGTCTGAGAAGGTTCAGTTCATCCTTTTCCACTTCCCAGAGGAATGCCCATAATCTTCACTAGTGTTCACAAGACACTAGGCTCTTCCTGTTGAAGCTGCCATGAACTAATAAAAAATTAAGGGCCAGAGAAAAGAATCCAGCTTGTGGATCAACACACTGCCACCTCTGCCCCTAGACTCTGCTCTAACACTGAGTGGCTCAGTTGCTTAGTTTTAGAAGGAATAGGATATTTCTGGGCTTGGACAGAAATACAACTGCAAGTACATGGTTATAAATGCTGGTAAACACTAGAAATGTATACATATTTCTCTACATAGAAATGGGCATCAATGAAGAAGTAGACTTGAATTTAAGAGCCAAGAGTAGCAGTTGGGCAAGACTTTGGTACCTATTATCCTTCTGAGGGTTTAACCATCAATTTCCCTGTTCCCCATCTGTGAAATAGAGTAATTTTACTTCCTTGCACGCCTGAGGTGCTCTGACAATGCATTAAAAAGATTGAGAGGTACTCATATACTAGGGCAATGAAGGCCACACATCTGCTTAAGACAGCTCACTGACTAACAACTATCAGAAAAGAGATCTCTACAACCTGGTGTATGAGAGCACCAGCCTCACATCAACTTCCTTGCAAAGTACGGCTGGGGAAAAGGCCCTTTGGAGATTCCCCACCATGAAATATGTCTTCCTTCTCTAACACCATGGGCTCATCTGACATCAATTCAGGATGAAAATGCCTCTCTCTGAGAGCAGATTTTAACAAGCTAAGGTGCTGGTTTCTCTACTCAACACAGCACAGCTGTTGGAAGGGAGCTGGATAACACCATCCCAAGTTTCTTGTTTTGGGGAAGCAAATCAAGAAGTCTTCATGGAAAAAGTGCAGAAATCCTAGTTCACTGATGAATGCCTAATGTTCCACAAGAAAGATGCCCAACATACACAGTCAGGGTAACCAAGAAGTAACTGACATTGTATCAGGTCACTCTCTATTGACAAACATGCATAAACCATAAATAACTGAGGTTAGGACCTTAGAATCTTCCAAAAGAAGTAAAAAATGTTATAATGAATTCATACTAATGGACAGAGGCATCACGTTACTTCTAGCTGTCAACACCATGACCATTTCCCCATCAGGTCTTGTCAGAGGTAGGTCCCTTAGGCAGGTTACCAAAAACTATGAGAATATCACTGATTTTCTACATGTGAAGAAGCAATGCTCGGCAGTCTGCTAGCCAGAGAAATGGTGAGAATTGAATCTTATTCACGTGCTCTTCACAAGAGTCAACCCACTGCATGCTACGACAGGATTCAATCACCAGCCTTTCTGGCAAAAGCCCATCAACTCATCCTTGCAGCTCTCGGCAGCCATAATGGCAACGCTCACCAGTCCCAACCACCTGCCTGCCTTTACTCATGTTTATGACAAATTTCAGGCTTTGCCTGTCTGCCACTGCATATGGAAACTTGATGGATTTAAGCAAAGACTAGATCTAATAAGATCGATGTGCTGTCCGGCAGGTGCAGAAACACAGCAGACAAGTTTTATGGATGAACGCTAAGCACAAGGGCCTGACCACTTCCTTCACTAAAGGTCCTGCAAGAATTTTGCAAGGGCCGATGTCTCAGAGCTGCTGGTACTCAGCAGCTCCCTGCAGTATATTTGTGCTCTGCTGCCAGGAGCTGGCTGCTGCAGTGTTCCAGGGAGGTAGCTGTGTAAACGCTTCTCCGGTGTAAGGTAATTGTCTGTTGTGGAACAGCTGTCCCTTTCTGCTCCAGCTGTGAGTCTGGACATTTTGTCAACCCTTGCATTCTCTTTAAAAAGTGGGGGTTTAGTACACATTTGTCAGGCAATCAGTGATACACAATTTCTTAAAGGAAGAGGGATTCTGTCCACCCACTCCACCAGCTAAATTAGTTTAGCTCCAGCTTAATAGCATTTGTGCAGTATATTTCCTGTATGTGTAAGCAAGAAAGGTGTCACTTAAGGGTGCTGAGGGATTCAATTATATATAAAAAGACAGCTTTCTCTCAGTTTCACTCACTGTTACTCAGAGGCTTGTCTTTATGGCTTCTTTTGTAAGGTATTCTTACAGACAGGATCTGTGTTCCTCTGTTGTGCCAAGAGCTTTCCACAGACATCAACACTTGATTTGCAGGGACAACTACTGCAAGGAGAGGAGTGTGTACCTGCAAGTGTGCCTGAATGCATACATCCACGTGAGTGTGTGTTTGAGGGAGACAAGGCAGAGGAGGAGGAATAAGAAACTGGGGAAAGTGAAAATTGAGATGGCTTTTTCACCTCATTCAGGAAATTTCTTCTCCAGGAAGATGTATTTCCAGTTTTCTACCAAGGCTGTGGTTCATGGACTGCACAAAGAAGATGGGGGGTGGAATAGAGCACAAAAGGAATGCAAGCCAGAGGGCTGCCTCATTCCACATCCCCAAATACTCTCATCTCCATCTGTTCTAACTGATGTACAGTATCTGGCTACGTCCTGCTAAGAGCTGCTACTCAGGCTCATGCATGACTTTGGAAAATACATTTTGTTCTTCTGGAGCCCTCAAGGACAATAATAAATAGAATGAAAACAAAACCATCCCGACAGCACTTTAGTGGGTGTCCTTCACGGGCGTACCAGTGTCAGCTGCCCTGGGATTTCACCTTCACCTGAAGGGAGGCCTGTTTAATCATGCGGCACTAAAGGAGAAGAAATAAAAAATGTTTCTTGAAGGAACAAAGGAAGGCAAACTTGCCCCCATGCTCATAGTTTTGCCAAGCTTGATCACAAATAACTTGCAGCTTGAAATCTGCTGCATGCTAAAACATCACTGAGACAACAAGCCTGGAGGGCTGGCATTACTGTAAAACAGGAACTGATAATAATTCTCCTTGTCCTTTGCTTCAGAGATGCTCATTATTATGGACCTTTTTCAGCAACAGGAAAGTCAGTGGGTCAGCTGGAGTATGTGAGGCTCAGCTAAGGGCATTGGAGAAGTGCTGCCGGGGTTGTCCTGTTTTGGTTTTGCAGTCTTTGCCACAGGGTTTGTTAGAGGTATTTATGCTCCAGCTGAGCCCCATCTTTAACAGGTCTGTATACAACTGGTTTCTTTTCATTCTTTTCTGTATATTTTTCATTTTTAAGGTATATCCTCCAGCAAAAGATGGGCACACATGGATATTTTTATAAATTGCTTTTCAAGAAGTCTTTGAGCAACTATTTAATAAAAAAAAAAAAACCTCTACAAAATCAAAAGACTGCTGGGTTAGAAACGCAAAGTTTTCTCATGGAAAACAAGTCTCTACAAGACAAAAAGCAGAAATGAAAAAATAATGGACCTTCTCTTAATATGGTGAAAACCTAACAGCAGGAGTGCTGTTGAGGAGTTTGCTCTGACCTGCATATGCGGTACATCATCTAATGCACTCAGAAGGAGAATGAAATTGTGAGAGACCAACACTTACTGATAATGCAAAATCATCAGATCTGGACTATGAGGGCCAGAGGATCCTGAGAGTTCTAAGGCAATATACAGCAGCCCAACAGACCACAGAAAGAGCTCAGCCTTGACACAGGCAATATGTATTGGGAAAAATAAACTATACTCAGGTATCTTACTGGGTCGTAAAATTAAGTATGGTCAGACAAGAAGAAACCTATACTTCCTGTAGGCAGATCAATAATGACTTTTCTCTGAGGTACCTCAGTAGCAGGCCAAAAGGTAAATGGAACATTAAGATGTAAAAATAATACTTGGTGAAAAATTGCTCCTGTGTAGAGGCTCAGTGCAAGGCCAAAGCTCCAGCAAAATCACATCTAAGCCAACAAAATACAGCTTACGTTGGATTTAAGTGATGCCTAGATCTTCTGTGAGTCATTTCTCTCAGGGGTGGGTGAATCTCACCCACTGAGAAAAGTATTAATGCCACTGCATACATCAAGTCATACTTTCAGCTGGAATACTGTGGCTGGTCAGCTCTGGAGCTTTTCTTAAAAATAAGAGCAAGAAAAGCACACACAGGCAATGCAAATGTTTAGAGTCCTGAAGAAAATTTGATGTGGGAAAGTTTTTAGAAAATAGAAGCTGTTTAAAGAAGTAACAGGTTACAAAGCACTTGAAAACACTAAGGAGTGGGGCTACAAAGCATTGTATTAAAGGGCATTAATCAGATGTGTCATTTGTAGAAGAATTTCAGACATTAATTGGTACTATAATTCTCATTTTGCAGTCTGGAAACTTGTAAACAAGGCAGTGAATTGGACAAGGCCAAGCAGCATCCTAGTACTGAGCCTTAACCCCATAACAATGCCTTGCTCACAAAACACATCCATTTAACCACCTTGGGGAGAATCAAGTGTGACAGCTTGAGGATGAGGATGAGCCCTGCTTTCTCAAACCCGACCCAGCCAGCAGCTACCCTAACACTTATCTCTGAGGGGCACCAGAAACAAAGGTGCTATCATGGTGGTGTTCTCTCCAGCAACTTTTAGAAGACCTTTAGAATTTGATTCTGGTAGCTATGGCTTATGAGCAGAAGTTCTACACTGTAACCCATGTCTGTAAAAAGTAATTCCAGTTCATTCTGAGCCTGTTACTGGTTCTTGCACTATGGCTACTCAGTGAAACCTTCTCCATAACATTCACAATTCTGTACCTGCCCACTATAGCCCTCCTTTTACTGCACCTTTTTAAAGGCAGGGAGTTTAGCCTATTCCATCTCTCCCTGTTGGGAGACACCCAAGTAAAGGAAGCAGCCCATCAAACTTGTACACACATAGACAGGAGCAGGTAAATTATGGGAGGGGGTGAACAGCAGGGAGAAGTGACTCTAGAATCTCTCATCCAAATGAGTACCTGCAAGGCCTATAATTGGAAACTTATTTCTGAGGGGAAAGTTGTGCTGATCTCCATGCTGGCCAGTATGTCTGAATGGGTACAGGAGGGAGAACAAGATGGGGAAATAAGAGACTGACCAGTAAAGAGATGAGACATATGGCTATGCCCTCTGGTTTATGCATTTCAGTACTAAATCTAACCAGTCTAATCTTGTACCAGAGTATATTTCTGTTTGTTGTGCTTTCTTTTTTCATATTGTCGTTTGAGCCACTCACACAGTAGGAATATGGGTATTTGTTTTCCTTCCTCTGGAAACATGGAAGGGAGCACAGCTCAGTAAGCAAACAAGCTCTAAAAGGGTTAGAACAAAACACAGAGGGATTCAGAGTGGTGAAACAAAAGCAATATCTCCATCTTTTGCCATGATTCTTTCCTGGAAAAAAAAATGGACAAAATGCATCTCTGAGCCAGATCCACAAACTTGAGCTGAGTGATAGCAAAATAAATGTGAATCACCTCTGGGTCACTTACAGGAAGAATGCCTTTTGGAAAGAGACATACTGACTATTGCCATAGTACATTCAGGCAGGATTTATCCAAATCTCAGTAGATTTACATTCTGCATTTGCTTCCAAGGTACAAAAGCATCTACACTTTACAAAAGTGATATAGCAAGTAAACACAAAGAAGGCTGAAGATCAGAGCGAGTTATTCTCAAGAGCTAGGGTGGGTCAGAGGAGAGGAAAACAAGTTGCAGCTGCTAATGCTAAGAGACTTCTCCAAGTCTGTAGGGGATTGCAAAGTTGTTGTGGGAGCAAATGGAAATAACCGGCAATGCCATCACTCAGAACAGGAGCTGTGGTGCTAGGAACTGTCCTACTCTCTCATTAGAAGCAGGCAATGGCTTTGGGCTTTCCCAGTGGTGAAGAAGCTAGGAATTGACTGTGTGTAACCTTTTAAGAGAGCATACAGTTTTGGGAGGTAGTGTTTTTCAGGCTGGATGTCAACAAGGCCCCTGGCCAATTCTTAAGAAATCCCACAGAAGTCACCGAGTGAGGTGACTCTTGCCTAAGCCTGGTACTGGCTGCAGCCTTAGCCTACTTAGCTGAGGTTCAGGGTGCCCTGCTACAAAAAGGATTTTCAAACTCCGTCCTAAACATGCACTGTACAGGAATTCCACTACAAGAATGGTGACTTTGTTCCACCTCGGAGTTGGCCGTGTTTCAACAGTGAGCTAAGTGGTTTGGGATCCTCCTGGATGACACTAAGGAGTGCTATAGAAATGTCAGCTATGAGTGAAAGGCTTCTCTGTAACTGTACTGCCATTCTATAGCCATATGTTTCCCTTGAGGGTTGCCAGTGGCTGGGTTTCCCCTTTTGAAGAGCCATGTAAACACATGCAAAACCAGGCCTTTACATAATACAATGGGGCGTATCGTTCATTAATGTGCAAATAGGTCGCTCTCCACTTGCCCTCCCACTCGCTTCCTTTCCAGCTAGCTGCAAGCTTATGTAGCAAGAGCTTAAATGTAAGTCACCAATATTCCTGATTTAGCACAGCAGGGAAAAGACATGACTTTCAAAGGCAAGAGGGATGAGCAGAGCACACTGTGTTCTTTCCTCTCTCTAAGCTTCATCCCATTACATTAAGGAGAAACACAGCCTGAAGTCAACAACCCATGGGCAAGTAAAAGAGGATCAACAATCCAACATCGCCCATTAACTGCAGGGAATTTTGAGAGTGGTGTACATCCACATGATTTACATGAACCCTGGCAAAGGCTCCATGCTGTCTGCAGCACGTTAGGCCTGAATTATGCACCGAGATGTTCAAATTAATGCAGAGTGGTGTTACATTTACCAAGCAGTGGTAGATTGCGATGGGGTATCAGACCAAAGTCAGGGATAGAGGAAAGCATGTGCCATGAGAGACAGTGTTAAGGGTAAAGAAAAGCGGGGGCAGTTGCATTGTGGATTCTCAGCTATGACCTCACCAGCGTTCTTTGACATCACAGAACACAACTGGTCCTCAGACACACCAGAAAAGCAAGAAGAAAAAAGACAGATGCAAAGGAGGAATAACAAAGAGGACAGAATTAGTACTTTGCATGTTCGAAGTGTTGTACAAACATTAGCTAATCGATCAACTAATTGCCTAATTAAAAGAGTGACCAGAAAAAGAAGAAGAAAAGCAGGAAGATGTGGAGAGAGCAGCAGAGTGCCGGGACATGGGGAAGAATACATGCTTCTATTCACCCAGGCCACATTATCCGGGGCAAACTTGTGCCAAATTGCCATGACAATAATTAGCCAGAGTTCCCTGACAGATCATTATGAGAACATTAACAGGGCATTAGCAAGAATTACCCATTTTTCACACATTGATTAGGTGCCATTGCTGGTTCATTAGAGTATTGGCTTTTAATAGCACCACTCCTTCCCTCCCCTGATCACTCAGCAGAGATCCAAACCTCTTTAACTCCAGCTAGGCAGCTGACCTGGTCCCGTGCTGAATCGCAAAAGCACATGGCCATATGCTGCATAGAGGGAGCACCTCATTAATCTGTCCAGGTTAGGGAGAGGAAAGCGGTGCCTCTGCACCATAGGCAGTTGTTAATCTTCCTCCAGAATCCATACTGCTAATGGAGGCTGGCACAGGGAGTAACCCACTCCCTGACCAGACCTAAGACCAAAAGGCTCTCTTCCTCCCCTCTAGGTCCTCCTCAAGCCCCACACTGGGAGGGATGTTTCTGTGCCTGTCACTCCCAAGACCCTTCTGTCATACATCCTGACGACTCTCTTCCATCCCTCCTTCCCCAGCTGCTACCTCTCACCCCACATTTTGGTCACTTCTACTGATAAGCAAGGATGTATAAGAGGGAGAGTGCTGCAAAACATGCTCCAGAGGAGCCACAAAGGAAGGTCAGGTCAAGAGGATTGTTTCTGTTACAGAGGGCAGGTTCTGTACTATGTTTCTGGCAACAAGAACAAGACCAAACCAAAAAGAATAATAAGAAAATAAAGGAGACGTGAATGAGGAATCTGTCTCCTCCTTTTCCTCTTAGGTCACATCACCTGTCCACCTACATCCAAAATAACACTTCAGTTGAGTCATGCTTGGGAAGATACAGCAATCCTCTTAGTGCTATTACACAACTGATTAAGTCTCCCTAATCCATCCATACCCAGCACAGATACCCCATCTAGACCTGGGGCACTCCTCCCACCCAGAGCCCCCACCTTCTTTCTGAGGCTACTTGTCAAAACAAGGCACACTGCAGTGTGCAAGATGGGCTACTGAGACGACAAGAGCTAAAATTTTTGCAGGGATGGCTGGATTATAGGGCAGCTGAGTGGGTGTATAAGTCACCAAGTCCAGCCCTGCAAAACTGAGGACAAAGCTAGTATGCTTCAATGCCAAAAGAAATGGATGAGCTAAGGCACAGAGCAAAGAAGGCAGGAAGCTTCCCTCATTTGACACTGAGGAAGCAAAGGAGAAAGTAAACACTTTAGAGAGTTAGAAAAGAAAGAGACAATGGAGAGAAAGATCAGCCTCAGAAGGGGTTGTGTTGCTAGAAGTATCTGAAAAATATGTGTGGGAGATGAATGGGACAATGCAGTTTACAGAAAGGTAGAGCATTGGAGGGGATGTGAAAGCTGGATTAGAAACATCATGTTTAAGGTCATGAAGACAAGGACAAGGAAATTCAAAGGGGATCTGACAGAGCAATGCAAACAGAAAGGTAATGTGTTGTGCATGGCAGAGGAAAAGGGACAGTTTCAGTGTGCTGCAGGAAGCAAGCTGGTGCTCAAGCAAGAGAGGCAGAAGAGGTTACAACACTCAAGAGTAAGGAAGGCTAAAGCATGAACAAAGGGTCTCACCATTGAGAGAGAGAAGAAGAGATGGATTTTCTATGCCTGGTAGAGGAAGACACATGTTAGGGAGAATGCAAGGGAGAAAATAACTATCCTCCATATTTCACGAGTACATGACTGGGAGGATTTTTTTCATCATTTGGAGTGATAAAAAGACCGAAGTGAAGAGAATTCAAAGGAAAAGACAAGAAGCTTTTTAACACTATTCAGCCTGAGCTGTGAGCACTTGTTGACGGAGGACTACAGAGACAGTGTGAGACGGGTTAGAGTACAGTATGTCTAGAAGCTGCTTTAGGTGGTTGAACCTGGATATGGAAGTGTGATCATCTACAAAGCAGACATCAAGGACAAAGCCCTTTGAGATCCAGCGTACTCATGAGGATGGGTGCTGGCAGACAGAACACTGTGTGGGATACAAAGTTGGAAGAAGAAAGCCGAGTAAGGGACTGCGCTACACAAAAAGGGAGCACCAGGAGAGAGTCCTGCCATTTTCTACAAAGAAGCTGATTGAGGCACTGCACTGCCCATAAAACACAGAGGGCACATTAAAGAGGGTTTGAGTTGGAACAAGAGAAGAGAAGAATCAAACAGCAGCTGACTAGACAATCATTTCAGAAGGAAAAGGAAGGGGCAAATCGATGCACTGGGTGCCTATTCAGTCTCAAGCACAGCCCCATGGTTCATGTGAATCTGTGCTGGCAAACTTGGGGAGTCAGAAGAAGACTGAGTTTGGGGGAAAGAAGCAGCATGCTAAACATGAGTAGTCCATGACTGGGGAGTCCTACACTCTCTTAATGGGACAGCTACAGAGCGATACGGTCCGAGTTAGTCACAGAGCCAGTGAGCAAGGAACTGCAAGTTATCCTGAGGCCAAGGGTAAACCTGGCAGCTGCTCTGTTTCTCTCCTCTAATGAATATTAATCAGGAATTCACCTGCTATTCATGAGAACCCTCTGGATACTGCTGGACTCTGGTGAACAAAACCACTGCCTTCATTTTTTCATATAGGATATGTCTGTGCTTGTGGAGTACAGCAGTGCAGTACCATTGCAGTCCTTCTTCTCTGCTACCGCCACTTAGGCAAAATGTAGGCTGAAGAATATTAACTCCCAGCACCTCCTCATCATCCCTTGCAATGAGTTAACTCCAGAATAGTTAGCGGAGCAGGATATAAGTGTCCCTCAGAAGTCCCCAAAGTGATATGGGGAAGAAAGGCCCCTCGGAGCAGGGCTGATGAATGCTGAGGCTGGTGTGCTGACAGGTCTGAGCAGTGCTGCTGAAGGCAAAGCAAGGCTGACAGCCAGTGCTTTTACCTTTCCCTGGCCTTTAAACTGAGCCTAATGGAGGCCACACAGGAGGACAAAAGACAGGAGGGCGGATGGGAGAGAGAGGGTGAGCATGGTGTAGGAAGAAAGAGCCTGACCATCCCTCCACCACAGCCGGTGGGAGTTTCAGGGAGTGCAGCAGACAGGCAGAGAGCTCTGTGTTGAGTGTAAATTCATGGGAGGCAGGCAGGGCACCAGGGCTGCGATCCTGACCTTGGGCCAAGGCAGTCTGCTCTTTAACTGGTGCAACTGTAATCCAGTCTGTGAACAGATGGTACAGAGAGGGAAATATACAGGATACAAACGTAGGCTTCACAGTATCTGCGCCAAACCCAGCCAGCCTTCAGCAGGAAGGTGATTAAAGAGCAAAAAGGTAAGGAAAATCCTCTGTTTGGCGTGACTGGTGAAGTGGGATGCCAAAGACCTGGTCCCAAAGGGCTCAATGGCTTGGCATTCTTCGGCTGAAATTCAGAAGCCATCTCTCAGCCAGTCACTGTTTCTGAGGGATGAAAAACAGGAGGGTTTGTTGGCTATTCTGGCCAATCCTCAGTTCCTGTATTGCTATCCCAAAAACTCTCACTCAACACTGTTGTTTCCCGTTCTAAGGCACTGTCAGGAGTCGTTTGCTGTAACAGGTCCCCACATAAAGACATCAAATAGCAGGGAAGTGACACAAACCCTTAGTGTGCACAACAAAATTTGCAAGGTACCAGCATACTCTAAGCAGCAACAGACCTGAGAAATCCTCAGTTTGAATACTCAGAAATGTGCCAGAAAAGTTCAGACCTGGCACTGAATTTTGCTGTGAACTCGCTAGGGGGTGAATTCACACAAACCTTTTGGTTTCTGCCCTCTCACTGGGTTAGTGGCATAAATCTATGCTGTCCAGGGTCACCGCACCTGGTATCCCTGCTTACTGGCCTGGGTCATGGATCCACTGGTCATTAGATTGAGAAAAAATTGCTGTAACTCAAACTGTTTCATGGGTTCATGGGTTTGACTCAGGTTTCAGTCCTGGAATCCATAGTTTCGACAGTCTGAAATGTATTTCGGAAATAGATAATCAAGTCATAAAAGATGTGTGTGAACTATTGTAGTTGCTGGTATTAAAACACTGACACTGGTATACATTTGGGGACCATTATCAAGTACCAGAAGAAGTACTCAGCAGGAAATTTATAAGAACCACCTATTGAAACAGTTTGTACATCATCAGTACCCAGCAGCAGTGTGATAAGTGAAGCCTCAAAAACCACAATTCTTTAAAACATTAAACTTGCTTCTAACGAGTTCACCTGGTGTCCTTCCACATCCATTGCAGAGTCATCCTTGCTGAAATGCCCAAATGCTCTGCAAGTTCATGCTGACAGGTCATGGGCTCTTAAATAAGGTATGTTTTTTTGTAGCTTTCTGAATTTCTGATGCATTCCATTACTTAGAAGAGGCTTGGTTTTCAATTATAACAATTCACTCCCTTCCCTCGTCTCCAGTTGTACCTCCACGAGAAGTAGCATCACACAAGGTACAGAGATATGTTAGAAAGATAATACTTCACTTTTCTGCTTTTCTTTTGTTACAGTGATCTTCACAAACATGCATGCCCACGAATGAGCCTTTCTGTGAAACAAAGAAACCCTGCTGCTGTCGTATTACTGTGGGGAAAACAAAAGCAGGGAGACAACACGTGGCCATTTAACTGGGAACTTGAAGGACAGCAGTGATAGTTAACTGCTGGCCAGCGAAGATGTGGATGCCCCATCCCTGGATATGTTCAGTGCCAGATTGGATGGGGCTTTGAGCAACCTAGTCTAGTGGAAGGTGTCCCCACCCATGGCAGGGGCATTAGAACTAGGTGATCTGTAAGGTCCCCTCCAATCCAGTTCATTTTATGATAACCCAGTAAGTCCTCTCAACTCAGAAACGAATGCAAGCCCTGGCAGGAACAAAAGCAGACCTGTCTTTGCTCAGAGAGATCTGTCTCCATACTGTGCTCTAGACATGGCAGAGTGGGTGCTACCATCTCAGCCTAGGAAACAAAGCAGAATTTGCATCTCCCCTAAAGGAAAAATGCAAGGGGATGTGAATGCTTAGGAACAATAATGACACCAGGGAGGGAAGGGATGCGGTGTGCTTGAATGTAATCCTGCCAGTGCTGCTCTCCTACCCTGCAGCACCCCCTCTCTCCCAGCCCTAAGTTTCCCAAACCCAGCTCAGCCAAAACCCCTTGTTGCTGCCCTGTGGCTCCTGGACGTGCCAATCGTGCATTGCCACCAGAAAGCTCTGCCAGCAGAAGACTGGGCAGTGCTCTGACAGTGTTCCCTCATGAAAAATGACACTTCCAAAACAAATGTTTCAGCTTAATGGATGTTAGGCTGCTGTAATTTTAAGTCATTAAACTTGCAACTCTGACAAACACTCTTAGTCTGTTCTTCATAATTACCAGGACCAAGCAGATTTAGACAGCGGAAATACAGCAGGCTCTCACATTTCTTTACTATAGCCTGACTTCTTGTTATTTTCCCTTTCCTCTCTCTCTGCTCTCGCCCTTGCTCTGCTTATTTATTGCACTAGTGGTGCTGTTATGCCTTGCAAATCCGTTTGCAGAGCAACATCCCCTCTCAGCCAGAGTTTTCACAGAGAAATTCTTCCCCATTCCTCATTGTTTCCTTGCTCATTAGCTTTGCTAAGCCCTCTTGGCTGTGAATGTACAGCAGCATTTACACTGACTGACAGTGACCGAGCAAGAGGACATTGACATTACTGCCTCTCAACCTGCTGCAATCTGCTGTTATCCAGTGGTCTGTCTGTCTTAATTCCCTCTGACTTTATTGCAGCCTTTTTTTGATTTGAGTCTCTCCTCCTTATTTGTATTTCCTTCCTCTCTTTTATTTTCTTCTCTCCATCCCTCATCACTCTTGAACCTTGTCCTCCAAACTCTCAGAAAATACCCCTGGAAGAAGCTGTTGTTTGACAGTTGTCTCTGCTGGTGAGTTGATGGAAAAACATATGCACTGGAAGATTGCTGGAGCAAAGACCATCACCCATCCTCCCTGCAGAGTGCCCACCTCCATGGGATCACGTGAGACCCCTCCCCAAAACACAGAAGTGGACAGACCACTGATATTGATGCACTGAGTTGTATGTGATAACAAGCACCAACATGGCAACAGCACAGAACAGCCTCAGACAAGAAAATATGTACAATTAACCATTAGGCTATTCTGCTTTTCTGCCCCACTTACTCCTCATTCTCTCTCATTTCCAATATGCTTTTTATTTGAATATCTTTCTTCTCTTTTTCTTTTCTTCATCCTCTTTCTTCTCCTCTTGCTTTGTTCTCTTGCTCTTGGAATCTACCTTTCTCCCCCTTGGCCAAGCATACATTGAATATCAATGTCAAAAAATAAAATAAAGACCTCAAGGGTTATGAATTATCTGTCCTATTTTAATAATTAAAGATGAATACATAGGGCCAAGGCAGCTTAGGCATTTCTCTGAACAATCACATTATATCAGAAATGTCTTGCATTGCCCCTAGTGAAATACATCAAAGAAACTCCCACCCCTGTATATACAGCAGTTGTCCTAGTCCTGCCCTGAGACCATTTGGCAGCCAGTCAACCTGGGTTTGATTGGGGACTATATATTTAGTTTCAATGGATAGGATTTGATGGGTTTTGATAATTTGCAACTTCCAGCTAAAGAAAAGCAGCTTATTATTAAATGCAAATAAAATGAAGTCCAGCTGTCTGGATGCAGATAGCAATTACAAAAATCCCATGAGTCCCTCTGGACATCTTAACTTGTCCAGAGAACACGGTCTGAGAGACCAAAACCTGTGCTTCAGATGAGCTGCAGCCAGCAGTATCTCAAAAGGGTGACACAGGTGACTTCAGAAAGCCCAGGCAAAAAAGAAGAGAGGACTGGGAGAACTAAGAGATAGAGAGAAAGGAATGGTAAAAGGTCTATAACTTTAAGAAAAGGGCTGTCTAGTTTTTAAGAGCACCCCAACTTTATTTGACAGCAAGCAGTGTGCCCTGTTCCACAGAAAAATTGGGTTAAATCAGAGAAGGAGGAGAGTGCAGGACTTACTGCCTCCAGCTTCTCAAAGTGTGAGTGTAACAGGAAGAAAGGAAGGAAAAGACTAATAATGAACTTTCACTCCTTTAGGGAAGAGAGAGAAGCCATGACTACATGCCCTGGCAAGAGCAGAAGTTGTTTCAGGAAAAAAAGAAATACAAAAGGAAGAACAAATACTCCTTTGAACCCCTCAATTACACATGGACCAGCCAAAATTTATCTCTACCCACAGAGACCACAGGAGGCCTTCAAAATTCTGCTCTTTGGCTGGAGATAAGTGCCACATGTCCCTGTGGTGCCACACAATGTTGTATCAAATAACTTGACAGAAAGGGCTACAGGCTGCAACCCATACTGAAATGCACTGAGTCTAAAGCAAAGGAAGTCGTGTGCTCCTTTTTCCTACTCCCTGCCTCCAAAAAGGCATTCATTTGCCTCCTGAAAAACTCAGGCTAACCCAGCAGCAGAGCCTGTGACACAGATGATGGGCCAAGCCTCATGGACTGCTTGGGAAAGCATGAGGGGATGCAAGTCATGCTCAGCTCCCCCCTTGCTACCTCTGTCTCCCTCTCTGACATCGGATCAGAAGCCATTTCACAGCCTCTGCACCTTTTTGTTACGTGACATGTAACAAGAAGAGGAATGGTTATGTTTCACTAGCATTGCCAGAGGTGAGAATACTTTGGATGTGAAATTCAGTTCACGCTGAGCAAGAGAGACTTTCATTTTGCCCTAGCTCCAACAGCTTTCTTACCAAGCCCTGATGCTGGATTTGTGTTAGCTTTTCTTTTGTCATTATCTTTTAGAGGAGAAGCAGCAGATCAGGCATCTGACTTGTTTGGTTTATATTCATCCAAATATCTTAAATATGTGCAATGGTCTGGGTCATTTCCTTCTCAGTCCAAACAAGCTTTATCCATTATTTCCCTCTGATTACACAAACCAAAAGCAGGACTGAAACTGCTGATGTTCAGCCCCCCAAATCTGAACCTGCCTCACAAGCTGTTCCCTCAACTCCATGCAGAGGAGTTCAAGGAAACAAGCCCTTGCACCATCTTCTGTTTTCCTGTCACTCTCAGCAGGAGGCAGTGGAAAAGGAGGGCACGGAGCAGTAGGACCCTGCAGGAGTGGGTGAGGTTGTCAGTGCCCAGCACCAACTTTCCCACTGCCCGCTGCCCCACTGGTGTGGCTCTGGTGGCTCTCGGCCCCTTCCTGACAGACTCCTGACAGCCACGTTTCCCACCCATCCAAGCAGGCCTGCTGGGGTAATGGAGTGTTTGTGCATCCCTCTGCTTCAGCTCTCACAGACTCCATCCCTAGGACTGATGAAAGGGAAAAAAAAAAAAGTTTTCATGGGGTGACATAGAACAAATAAATTTTTCTTCAATAAATCATTTTAGAGAGACTATTGACTTTAGGACTTTTGAATGCATCGACCCATTCATAAAAATCTCATCTTCTCTGGTACCTTGTACACTTTCCTTCCTCTCCCCTGTCACAACCACTACACTTCATTTTCTTTTCCTTTCTTCTGCTGTTTCTTTTCTCTCCTTTTTTTCCATTTTGACCCTGTAATCCTATCTTAACCTTCTAATCCTCTCTGCAGTTCCCTGTTCTTCCCTGATCTCAGCTCCATATCATTCACAGGCTGCCACACTGACAGGACAGAAAGAACAGCAGATATTTACTGAAGTATTACCATAAAGATTAAAGCTAGCAAATACCACGACTCGCTCCTTCCCTCCAGCCCTTGGCCTAATGAAAACACTCTGCACTCCTTCCCTTTCCTTGGAAACAAAATGACAAAGCCCTATAATCTCTAAGGTGAAAGAAAAAAGAAGGCCTGAAAGTGATTAAAAGGATAGAAAAGCTAGCAGAAAAGGAAATAGAGTGGGAATAATATTATTTAGCTCTTCTATAGGACCTGACTGATGATATTATGTCGACCTGCAGCATCTTGTGCTTTCCATGTGTTCTTTTTCTGCGTGTATTCACCTCTTATCCCCAGTGCTTGGAGCATAAGCTCCCTGAAGGAAGATCCTCCTTTTTGTTCTCTGTGTGCTCAGGACCCAGCAGGAAGGGATACAGACACACAGCCCTGGCTCGCACGGCCACAGCAGGAATGAGCAGAGCTCAAGGCACTTCACTAGGGATATTGCTATTGCCAAGCCCAGGCTGCCAGGAGCACAAAAGCCCAGCAAGGTGTGTGACTCATGGATGGCTAAGGAAGGGGCACTACCCAGAGGAAAACTTGGACAACCTGAGTGCTGCCTGTCCCTCAGCCTTGCTACAGGCAGGCTATCAACTCAAGAGGATGACGGAAGACCACTGGAATGAGAGAGGGAAAGTAAAAGAGGAAGTTGGATAAATGAGAAGAGAGAAATTAAAAATGGATGAGAAAGAAGAGATTTGAGAAAAAAAAAAATTAAAGCCAAATAAAATTGAGGATGAAAGGGGAAAAAAAGGAAAAAAAAAAAAAGAAAGAGAGAAGCAGAAAGTAGAAAAGAAAGAGCTGAGCTATATAGGGCCAGAGAGTGAGGAAGAACTTCTCCATAACATGGAAACAGACTGCTTGGAGTAGGAAGAGGGAAAGATTTTTGTGACAGCAGGAATGCAATGCATTGTCCTCTTTGAGGCTCAGCCTTTTCAAAATATAACTGGAACACTATGGCACTATAAACCAGGTAACTATGTCCAGGCAGGACAGACATACGCATGAAGATCAGACCTCTCCCTCACTCTGACATGTTCATCTTCCACTTGTTCCTCTCCCTCACTCTGTTCATATTCCACTTGTTCCCCATCCATCCAGACTCGTGTTCAGAGACAAGGGGTACCATGTTCTGGTACCAAGAGGTACCACGCACAAGGTACCATGCAATAAACCATGCACAAGATTTATTGGCAGCACAAATGCACCTGAGTCCTGCTATGCACAGAGCTTTACTACAGAGGTACAATTAAAGGACTGCACAGAAGATAAACCTGCACACAGAAGCTCAGCTCTGACCAACTCACAGCAACTGGTCCTGACCAGTTTGGGAAAAGTCTTTTCTGTGCAACAACTAAAAAGCAAACCCTACTTAAAAAACCAACCAAGCAACCAACAACAAACAAAACCAAAATCCCAAACCCAACCTGCCTATCTTTTCCATAGATCTAGCCAATTAAAACCATTAGGAAGAGGAGCTTGACATAATTATAACTGTCTTTCTTCATATGTAAAGTTCATAGCAGTGTTATTGCTGCTGGACTCCTCCATCCAAAGAAAGGGGCTATTTATTCATTGCAGATAAAGCTGATGAGTAAACAGGTGCATGTCACCCTCTCACTATGCAGTGAGCATCATGCACTTGCCCGGACTGCTTCCATCAAAAGATCCCAAAGCACTTGATGAATAGTCCATTAAAGCCTGGCAGCACCTTTGGGAGATGGAGAAGGAACAATGAACGATCACTTCAGTCATCACAGAAGGGCATCTCCCTTCAGACATGAAAAGCAGAGCTTGTTAGCACTGCACAGATGCACCATAAGACAGTTTAAGGAAACAAGGATACCTCTTGCAGTTAAAAGTACAGAGGCAATTAAGTAGCTAACCTAAAGTGAAATTTGGCTAGAAGACAATAAAGCGACCCTGCTTTTACCAAGCATTACTTAACACCTCTCATTAACAGAGGTCAAAGCACTTTTTGAAAGTGATAGGTATTTTTATCCCTATCATATAGTAGATAGGGAATACAAGGAAGGGGAAATGGTGTGCCGAAGTCCACACACAGTAAGAAGCACAGTAGAGAACAAATCATGGGTTTTCCAGGCTTGCTGCCCTATCTGGTATGCCATCTCCCACATTATCTCTGTGTTCACTGCATCTGGACACATCTGCATTTAAAACTTTTTACTGAGAGGTGAGACTCTATGCATCCAGCTAGCCAATAACCATTCCAGGTTACAGATCAAACTTTCAGTGTGTTCTCACTGCAAACTGCAGACTGCCCCAGCAATCATCACCTTCCTCTGTGTCTCAAGGCAGAGTATATGCTTAACTAATGTCTGTGACCACCACACCAGCACTCCCACCTGCAAACATCTTGGCTGAAGACTACTGTAAAGAGCAGAACCTGACCCAAACACCGCTCTGCAGGATGCTCCAACACAAACTGCTGTGGTGTTCAGAGGCAGCAGCACAAACCAGCTTCCTCAGTTTATAATCATTGGCTTTCTGGGAACAGGGTGGGAGCACTGCTAGGAGGACCTGTACATCCTAGCAATGCACTGTTTTGCCAGAGATGAGGACGATCCCAACTGGTTTTGTGTTTCAATGGCAGTGGCACAGAGGGAATCCTGCCACAGAAATCTCTTTTGGATGAAGCTGGAGTGCATTTGGGAGCCATCAAAATTTGGTGGCCCATTATGTCCATGCCAGATAGACAAAAAAGGACTGCCTGACAGAGTTGCACTTTGTGTCAGACAGACTTGGTTGGGCACGCTCCAAGGTGCTTCTCCTCCCTACTGTTTAATTACTGTGAACAGAGGTTTTAACAGAGAGAGATGCTATTTGAGACAAGGCTGGTTAGAGAGATAGCCAGGTCCTTGGAGTAAGTAATTAATTACCAAGCATTCTCAGTCTTACGACATTAACTGCTTACCCTTTTAAATAGTAGTAAATTGGAGATACGTGTCTAATTAGAGTTGTAAAATGCTTTAGAGGATTGAACAGAGAGAGAGAACTTAGAGAGATGGAGTGGGAGGCAAAGTGCTCTCTGGGAGGAGAGGAGATGTGGGAAGGAGAGGATATGAAAGGCTGTTTCGGTTTGTAATGTACCAAAGTCCTGGTTATCTGAAGGGACTTCCAGCTCTGTCAGGCTGCACAGGGGCATGCTCCCAGAAGATGGGAAGCAGGTAGAGTACAGGATGTGAACAGGGTTGTTTTCTTCCTAGAAGGTCACAGACAGACCTTGAACTCTGCCACTACTATCAAGTTAGCAGTTACTGTATTTCACACCCTAAGAGCAGGCATATCCCCATCCACTCCAAAGATTTCAGGAAGTATATACCAATAGGCTGTACTAAACACACACTTGGTTGGTATTACTTTTAGGAGATCAAAAACTCTAGGGGCTTTTACTAAAGAGACAGGTCTGGATTTACTGTTCTACAAAAACACACACTTAGAATACTAACTTCTTCCCCCGCCCCTTAATTTAATAAGGGAAAAATAATAGAAAATAAGCTATTCACTGATGGATTTCTGTTGAGTATCATGTGATCCAAGTCTCTGCTACCAGCAACTTATTAGAGTGTATTTCAGGTCAAAACCACACCGAGGAGTTGCCCTGTATTTTGTGCAAATGCTTTTCACTTGCACATTTGTACTCTCCAGCGCGCTCTCCTGGGAACTGAGGTCAGTCACATGGTTTAAGAAGTTTGTTACAAAGCAAAAGGACTTCTTGTTTCATAGCAAATTACATAGCTCAAGTAAAGTGCAACTGAAATAACTGTAATAGTCTAGTATGCAGTCAAGTAACAGGCAGGTCCAAAAGAGCTTGCTCTAAGGCAGCATGTATTAAACATTCTTCCTTTCCCAGCTCTGATTTTTAAAGCTACATCCCCATTCACCAGCATCCATGCCCATTTCTTCCCACCTTAATACTCTTCCCCCTACTTCCTCACCCATAAAAAATAATCTAATGATCTTTGAAAGATGCTGAAGAGAGTATTATTCCAACGGTGTGCGGAGTGGCAGAGTTCTGGGGATGTTTCGTGCTTTGGTGCAGGTGGGGGGACTGGCCTCACAATGGTTTTTGCCAGATGGCTTTGGGTTGCCTCTACTTAAAGACACTGCTTAGTATCTTCTATCTTCATGGGACTAAATATTGGAGACAGCAAGTTTCTTGGGCAAAATCTTTTGTATGATAAGACTATAAACAAAAAGGTGAGTTATAATCAAAGCTTGACACTTTTCAAAGGGATTGAGTGCAATGACTTTGTCTGAATGTCTGAATTCTGATTAGTTTAATTACAATCTGCCTTCCAAAGTAGTCCCTGCAGTTCAAACTGGATGCTTTCTTCTTCTTTTCTTGTCTTGAACCTGCTGTCATTTCCTGTTTAATAGTTACAGAGTTCCACCTCAGAAGTGACTGTGCTTGACTGATGCGCAGAGCACAGCAACCTCTCCACAGGAACATTTTTACACCATTACCAGAGGTGACACCTCACCTCAAAGATTCCAGGGAAGGCAATAAGACAGCTTAAAGAAACAGTTAATTTTAAGGGGGAAAAAAAAGGAGAGCTCCATATAACAAAGAGCTCAAATGAGCAGTGCATCCACTCAGTTTAAAAACAAGTGAGAAAAAAGGCATTCTGTTGGGCTATAAGGAATTATCTGAGTTACCTTGTGAGCTTCTAAATTAACTACAGTAATTCAGAAATTAAGATTAATGCATGGCAAACTCATAAGAATCCTCTGTTTAGAATGGACAAGAACCCAAACATAATGATAGGATGCACTGAGACAAAGAGAAAAAACGAGGCTAAGTGCAGAACTGTACTGCAATACAATGTCCCATATCAGGTCATCCTATCTGCAAAAGATGCAATAGAAATAAAAGGGTTCAGGGACAGGTGACAGCAATGAGTTAGAGACATCACAAAATATCTGTAAGAAGGGAGATTGAAAACACTGGGGCTTTTTGCTTCAAAGAGGAAACAAATCAGGTTGGATAGTGTAGGATATATAAAATAATGAAGAATACAGCAAAGGCAAACACACTGATAAAGGTAGGGAGCATCCCATACAGCAAACACTACCCATGTAAGGCTGGACAGGATTTGTTGCTTTCCTACTAAGTGCAATAATGTGTGTAATTCACTGCCACAAGGTAAGGCACAGGCCTAAAGCTATCCCTAAAAGCAGTACATTTCAGTTTTGTGAACTGCAGGGATACCAGTGGTCACTTCATACATGATGGGCAAATCCCTGCTCGTGACCCCTTCCCCCAAAACCAATATCAGTCCTCTTCCTTCAGATTACAAGCAGGAAATAATCTGTCCAGGACACAGAAGTTTCTCATATCAGCAAGTTATTTCTATGATTCTGCATATTTCCCCACTTAGGAGGTTTTTGTATTTTCTTATATAATGTGAATTTAAAAATGCAAGATACTGATGTAAAAGGGTTCTGCTATCATCTGCTGTTTCTTCAATTCTTCTGTTTGGGAGGAAATTCATATATGCTAAACAAGACTCTGTTTGAAAGGCACTTTATCTTAAGGACTTTTAAGTGTTCAAGCGAGAGAAGAAAATGATCATCCTATGTTTTAATGAGTTCATGGAGGACCTGAAAAGAAACTTCCCTTCTAGATGGCTTGTGTCCCAGCAGCTGAAAATTCCCCCCTGTATCATGTCACCCCTAGTGACTCCGTGATCTCCACAAAATGCTGCATCTGGCATTCCCTGACCAATCAAGGAGCACACTTTCTCAGTAAACTTCTAGGGAACAGACAGCTTGTTTCAATAGATTTATAGTATCAGCCCCTGAAAGGACCTGCCACCTACGTAGTCACAAGATTTACAGGTCTGTCATTTCCCATGACCCCAACTAGATCTTCCCAGCAGAGCCGTGTGAGCTTTTGCACACTTTGTAACCACCCTTTTAGATATCCTGCTTTACTCCTTTCCAAAAAAAAAGTGAATAAGCACATCAAAACCCAACAAAACACTTTGCACTGCTTTCTGTAGGTGTCTCCTCTCAATTTCCTCGCTTCCTTTATCGAAATGCATGAAGGTAGGTTCCTCCTGTACTAAGATGCTCATTCTCTGGACCAGAATTTCCATTTCACTGAGGAGAACACTCAGGTGCAAACACCAGTCATAGATTTCCTTGGGAACACAAAAGAAGTAGAGTGTTCCCTCCCACAGCTTCATTTCCAGTAAATTGGAACTGCCAAGCTCTGGCCTTTCTGAGCACAACTGAGGAAAGATGATCTCCTGCTTTTGCATTACATTAGGGAACACTTGTGTGATACCCTAGTCCAGCAGCCAGTCAGGTAGCATAGCTCTGAACAGCAGCTATAAAACTGGGGTTCCAGCCAGCAAAGATTTTGGTCACCCATGTCTGGCCATTAATTTCCTGAGACAAATCTCCTTTTTGAGCCTCAGTTTCCCACACTGCAAAATGGGGACAAATAATGGCTTGTCCCAAAGGGGAAATATATTAAAATACTTTGAGATGCAGAAATGGCAGGGGCTACTGTGCTAAATAATCTCAAAGTAATCATGTGCTCTGCCATAGATCTGACAACAACTTTTCTATGCATGTTTTTAATAGAGGTTAACATTTTCATTTTCTCTGAGCATATTTTAGTCTCTATCACATAAAAGCAAGGTCTGTGTAAGGCACCCACAAGCAGAATGCACAATCATTAATTTCTGCAAAGCAGCCTTGGTGTCTGTGAAAATACTCCAGGTAACTCAATAAATTAGAATAATAAACACAAAGGAAACCAGAGAACAAGCAAGGACAGGGCAGAAATCACAAACAGAGGCCGACAGCATAATATATGGTACAACAGCAGTCCAAGCTGGGCCTCCACAAGGCACTGGGGAGCCTCTCTGAGGCACACATGAGGTGGAGGCTATCCAAGTCTTGGTACTGTTCCTTATTACTCCCTGAATCTCATACAAGTAATTTTAATTTAAATATCAGTATGCACACGCCACCAGGGCCTCTCCCCACAAGGCCTGCGGGGAGATCTCCAGCTGGCAAGAGCAGCACAGCCCCCGTGGCCACAAACCCCCAGCAAAGGAACTTTTGCTGATGCAAACACGAGCCTCAGCAGCAGCAAGCAGCACCCAAGGCTGAGATGGTGCTGCAGCAGGGGATGTCTGGCTGCTGTCAGGAGGACAGAGCCTGGTGTCAGCTGGGGAGATGGAAAGGGCTGCAGCTGCCCAGAGGTGCTAAGCATACTCTCTGCCTGAGGGCAGCGAGCAGAGGAGATGGAGGATGAAGAACTGTGCTTCTAAACAGGTTACTTTTGGCTCCTTATGCAATCTGCACTCCTACAGAAGCAAATCAACCCCCGAGGGGAGCAGAGGGAATCTTCAGTGTGGGAAAAGCATATTACTTTCTTGCAGGAATGTTTTCTTGCTCTTGGCACCCCTTTCTGGTGTTATGGTACAGGTAATATCCCCAACAAAGTTCTCCTGAACTGGGGCTCTCCACACCAGCTCTGCCCCTGCAGCCCTATATCCCTTATGCTGCTCCAGACCTATTTCTTTCCTCAACACATCAGGTTTATGCATCTTAAGTGCACACTTCTGCAGCTACTCCTATTTCAGTCCTAAGTCTCCTCTGAGCAGAAAGTGCCATTCACACAAAAATGACGAGGACAGGCAGAAAGAATTAGATTGTGAGGAAAGATTCAGAAAACTTGTTCCATTTTCCTCCTGGATCAAGCCCTGAACCCACGGGAAGCCTCCAGAGGTACGTACTGTCTGCTGCAAACGTTCTGTGACATTTAAGAGACCTCCCAGTGAGTCCTGGGAGCAGAGCGATGGACTTCTAGGGGAAAGTTTTGTCTTTGCCACGCAAGGAACTGGTGCTATTTATAACAATTCCTGCTGTCCCCAACTGGGCATGAAGACAATCAGCATCTGTCCACACCCTCGGGGAAACTGTAGAACCAGAGATGTTGTACATGTATCTGTGCAGTGCCTGCTGCTCCAGCATGAGAGCGGCAGGGCGGGCAGAGAGGAGCTGTGAAGGCTCAGTCAGGGCTGGGGAGATGAGGGCTGGGGAAGGGGGCTGGGGGAAGGGGATGGTACCAAAGGGGATGGGTTTCGCATGCAAGCGCCTGTTACTTGAGATCATACAGATGGTTTCTCTTTAGCTGTGGTTTTGAAAAACCCCCTGCCTACTCTGCTGGAGGCCCTTTCCTGCCAGAACCAAACCTGGAGCTCCCAGACATAGGAGGAGAGCTCAAAGGTCTCTGAAAACAGAGAGTGCATTATGCTGGGGAGCTGGGAACTGGAACTCTATACAGGTAGTCCTGCGTGCTTTGTCTGTGCTTATTCTGACCGGGCAAAGCCCAGGAGCAGCATTCTGACCTGGTCCTCCTGCCTCACAACTGGCTCCCCATGGCCTGCTTACACCACCCCCCTCGATCTGCCAGCAGCCCCCCTTCCTCCCACCCTGTCCTGCACAGCAATCTGCTGACTGTAATTCCTCTGGTTTGCAGAGGGGCCCTGCCTGTTTCCCCCCCGTTCCTGCTGCTCACACAGAAGTCTCCTCCCTTCCTTTTCTCTCTGACATATCCAGATTCCCTGCAAGGAAAAATCCCCATGTTGTAAGGCCTTGCTGGGGCATGGGTCTCCTGTTCCTCTCCCCTATGGCAGCAGCAGCACACACATTTGTTTCCTTGCTCCATTAAGCCAGTAAATGAGGCTGGCTTAGCTCAGCACTGTGGACTGCTGCTCTGAGCCCAGGATGTGTCGCAGCACTAGAAGAAACACCAATGAGCACACAGGAGCAAAGGAGGGATTTGTGAGTTTGGCACCACGCTGTTCTACCCCCTGACACTGAGGAGAACAGCTTCTGGAGACCACATCACGCAAACTAATGTAGCCTGCAAATGTTTTGGGGGTTGGCCAGGTGACCATGCTGCCTTCTTTGAGGCCATCCCTCCTGCTCCAGGAGAAGATAAATCAATGCAAGGCAACATCTGCCAAGATATTGACTTTGGCGCTGCTCACGGACTGCCTACACTTCAGAGATGGGTAATATTCAGCTTGATTATCTCTCACCGCCAAGAGGAAGTTTCTCTCTATGCTTAAAATCACTGGGATGAGCCAAGGAGGAATCGATCTGTGGGAGAGAAATGCTGACAAGAAAACACGAGTCAAAGACAGGATGAGAGTGGACGATGGGTGAGCAATGGAGACAGCCTCTGGCAGCGTGCCTGGCCAGGTTAGCAACAGCCTGGGTCACTACAGCCAGAGAAAGATTAACATCAAGCACATTACTCCAAACTTTACAGCAGGCCCCTTTATGCTCTTCCCCTCCTTCCCTCAATAGTTTTTCCGCTCTTAAATTGCTCCTCGACCTCTTAAAACATCCTTTCTCTGCTCACCCCTACATCCTCACTGCACTGTTGTTTTCTCATTGCTTCATGCACACCCAGGTCACTGCTGAAGGCATGACACTCAGCAGTTGCAGGGCTTGCCACCTGTGCCACTTTGGGCCTTATGTCACATGCCACCTCCTCAGCGGTGAAGAGCCCCAGGAGTACTCATTAATTGCACCACATCCACCCCTCAGGTAGACCCTAATCCTCATGGGCTCATATACAAATGCACAAAGTGATTTCACACCAATAAAAGGTGACATTTCATTAACAGAACATGCTGACAAAGCCTCATGAGGTCACCATTCAGCAACATCATCAAACTTTCCCAGGATAAAACACTGAGCCTTAGACTTGCTTTTCCCTGCCACACTTCTGGTAAAACATCCTGTAGGCCCTGTGGCCCTCCAAGGGCAGCAGATGAGAAAAAATGAGTCCCTGCAAAAGAAAATCAGTTTTAGGGATAGTCTTGACAGTGATTCCTGCTTCTGTTTGCCAGGTGGGTTACATGTCACATGCTTGGAGTGGAGCGGCACTGATTACAGTCTCCTTGGAGCACATCACGCTTCTGAGACAGAAGGGAGAAGGTCAGCCACAGCAAAAGAAATGGGTAAGGACCTGCCGGCCAGGCTCACTCGGCGTCATGCTGAGGCCCTTCCCTGAACCTTTCAGCTGTGTTTCTGCCTAAACTCCTGCTGTTCTCTGAGCCTGAAGGCAGCACAGAATCAAGCAGCAGAGGTAGAAGAGACCCAAAGGAACCATCTAGTCTGTTCTACTCTGTGAAAGATGGATCAGTTCTACTTTGTCATTTGTGGCATCTGTCACTCCTCGTTCATGTCTAGTCTGTCCTTAAAGCCCTCCAGTGATGGAGTTACACAGTCTCCCAAAGTAATTTGATTCAATGTTGTGCTATCTTTACTGTAGCAGAGTGTACTGACATTAAACCTGTCTCTCTTGCTACAATCTTAAACTACTCTTCCCCATCTTCTGCAGAAGACGTAATTCCTTTCTTTTGTATCCTATGTACCTGCATGCTGTTACACATATCTCATGCCTAGTCCTCTCTTCTTTAGTCCTAACAGCCCCATTTCCATCCATGTCTCCTCAGGAGTATGCTGTCTAGACTTCTGATCATTCCCACTTCCCTCTTCTGGAGTGCATCCAACCGGACAACATCTCCTTAGAAATGTAGAGCACTCCAAAGAGACACAGGACCCTACTGCAGAATATACAGTGATCAGCCAGCAGCCAGCACTGCCACTGAGGCAGGGACACAGCTACAGCAGAGCACAAGGATGCTGTAAAATCTAACACATGCCCTCCCTTCTCTCTCCTCTGGGAGCTGGATGCTGCTCCCACTTTGAGCTTCGTGTGGGGGGAAAAAAATGGCATCTAAAAGGCTAACTGGTCTGACCATGTCCCAAGTCCTTGACCCACCTGGCCTGCTGCATTTAAGCACTACTTCCCAAGTCAGGTAAGAACAAAGCTGCACGTGTTCCTCCACCTTGGGACACACTTTTCAAATTGATAGACCTGCATGCCTCTGACTCATTGCCAGTACTGGAGACCAGCCAGGAGAATAGGAAGGGAAGAAATGCCACTCTAAAGGCCAATGAATACGCATGAAGCATGTTACGCAAGAACCCCCGTGGACCCCCTTACCCAGGTAAAAGTCCTACAGATGGCCCATCCCTAACCACAGTTGATGCAGTAGGGAGGATGTGTGGGTGGACAGATAATTTGATATTTAACTGAAAAAACTAAAATGGGTTTAATGCAGTGCTAGGAAGACAGATTGCCTGCAGCACCTTCTGCTCCTGATTATGGATGCCAATCTCAGGTTTCCCTTAAGTGTAAAATCAGCCAGGATGTGTGGGTTTTCACCAAAGCTTCAGAGTCCTAGTCCTACAAAAAGGAAGTGTCACAGGAGGTTAATAAAAGGCAACCAACACTAAGGAACATCGCTGTTACAGCACCACAGCTGGCTTTAGTTTTCTGTAGCATCTTATGGTTTCATGCCAGACATGGAGAGGGAAGCAGGGGGGCAAACATGAGGCTGTCTCCAAAGTTTCTACAGCTTCTCCTGCAATGGACAAATCTGGCTTAAATGATTGTAACTCACCAGATAAAGTCCTGATGTTTCAAGGTCAGAGAGGTCTGGCAATTTGAACACTGAGAGCTTTCCCTTTAAAGACATTGCACCACCATTGTCTTTAAAATTCATCTGCCTCCTTTGCCACCTGTACATGAAAATCTTGGGTCTGCACCCCAGCACTGATGTGTCACCCCACGTGAGTGTCACACAAGAGTGTCAAGCTTCCCATCCAAGAAAGAGATACAAAAGAGGGAGAAAAAGCCCCCAGCTTCCTCTTCCCAAGTTCCAGGAGTAGAATCACAGCACACTGAGAACGCACTGCAGTGTGTTCCTCTGTTGACAGCAGCAAGGTGGCTTTCACACCAGCCTGCAGCCTCAGCTCTTGCTTGTCAATCACCTCATAAATGAATGAGATCTCCTATCGCTCCATTTCCAACTTGGACCACAACTGAAAGCATGAGAAGCAGATCACTGGGATGCAAAAGGCATCCAAACTACACTTCTGCTAGGAAGAGGAAGAGCTTTACCGGTGACACAGCCCCAGTTCTTACTAGCCCTCCTACACACCCCCTTTCTATGAACTCACAGAACATATACCAGGCATTCTGTGTAGGTCGAGAAAATAAATACACTGTGGGGCCAGTCTGAAGAGCTGGAGACAGGGGACAGAGGTGTCCTGAGAAATGTCAGGCTATTAAACCAGCATGCTAAAGGGCCAGAAGATGTGAAAAGGGAGGGAGGGCAGGCTGCAGCAGCCCCTCTCCATCTTCTTCCACCACCTTAAAACCTCCCCTGTCCTTTGACCTGAGGGGACTGCTAATAAACCTGCCTGCACTGAAGGGACAAACATGGCCCACTAAATCACAGCCCACGCATGTCTCTGCTCATTCGAGGAGCAGGGCTCAAATGCCCCTTCCCCTGCCTCAGCTGGTGTAAGCTCCCTGCTCTAGTGCTGCAGGGATGGAGACTACAGATCGTGTTACATCATATTTGGCAGAGAGGGGACAATTATTTTTCAGGGAGTAATCACTCCTGGAATCTCGCTTTTCTCCAAGCTCAGAGGACACCCTGGAACAGCATCATTGTGCTACCTGCAGCACTCAATAGTTGCTACCTTGCAGTGGTAATGTTTTCTTGCCCTCTTGAGCATCTTCCAATTCCAACATGCTTATTTGTACCTGGTCCTCTCTGTCACGTGCCTTCCTTTCTATTCTCTCACAAGACGAGCATTGGGCCTGACCATGGAAAAATTCCTGCTGACTCCAGCTGGGAATCTGGGCTGGGGGTGGGAATGAAACTCAATACAAAGGAGCTGGTGTGAAGGAGTCAGCTAGGCTTTGTCACTGTGGTTCCTCTCCTCCAAAGGAAAAAAGAAGAGATAATGATGTTGGAACATTTTAACCTTTCTTTTTCTGAGCTTGATAGGCTTGGCCTGAGGCACCTTTCTGAGCAAAAACAGGTTGCTGCAAGATTGATTGGTTGGGTGCAGAGTTTAAAGGTAATTTTCTCTTGTCACATGCACATAAATTATTGTGGCTCAAGCTGTGATCAGCTCTCCATCTCACTTGTTCGACTGCTTTTATGCCTGGGCTCCAGTGAGGGGTTGCAAGAACAGTCCAGTGTCCAGTGCTCCCTAAGCAGCATCCAACATAAATATATACCAAGAGCACCACAGGCATACACACAAAGTTAGTGTCTTGGTTTAAGGTGAGGAAAGGGCACATGCCTGCAAATCTGTACAGACTGGGCTTCCAGCTGCAGAAGTTGCAGCTAGAGCCTTGTTTTGCTCATCTATGGACCTCTTTAAAATGTTCTGTCCATGAACGCCAGGGCAAGGAAAACTCATCCACTCAGATTATTCACAAGGGGGAGAGAAAAGAAGATGCACATGCACACAACACAAAGGAAGCACAGCTGCAGCCAAAGTGAATTCATTTTTAACATTCATGAAAATATTCACAGAACACTTCAGTGCTATTTGCCTAAATTTTGCTGTTTGGAGTAAACACTTGAGCCAGCGCAGGCTGTATGTTCTAGGCGCAGTACCGCATCGGGGATTAGGGCTGGCTCCTGGATCCAAGTCACAGATTCACCCCACATCCCCACATACATGTGACTCCCTCACTTTAAGGCACAGACTCACAATCTGCCACCACATAGTTCCTGACTTCTGATCCTTGTGAAAGGACTTTGCAAGTACCCAGAGCCTCCACATTCCCCATCCATCGCAACCTTATGCAACAAAGGCATGTGCGCTCTGCCAAACTGAAACACAAAAGCAGTGCCAAACAATGACAGATCTGGTGTGCCCCTGGTCTGAGGGAGCAGAGCCCTTTCCCCACCTCTACTCCCCCGTCACTCTTCTCAACTAAACCCCTTCACTGGTTTCTTTCCCTGTGCATTCTAAGCAGCTCGCACAAGGGAAAATGCTACAGCACACAAGGGAGACTCAGCTGAAGCCCTGAAGACAAGAGCTGTGTGCGTTTTCTCTTCCTCCTTCATAAATACAGCTGAGATGACGACTGGATAATTGGCTAAGTGCCTGTCAGCTTAATAACAGAGAAAGAGAGAGAGAGAGAGGGAAAAGGAGAGATTTGTATTTACTATTCAAAGTCATGGATGCTGCCTGCCAGTGGATTTCAACATGGGTTTTGTTCGCAGAGTAAGGCATGAAAGGTGACTGGATGTGCAGCTCCGAGTCATGCTCTCGTGTGAGGGTGGACAACCAGCTTGGGATAGAGGGAGTGAGGAAGCAGAGCACTGAGGTAGCTGCCATACAGGCACTCTTGTGGTACTGGTTAAAGTTATCTGTGGTTTCCTACACTGGAAAAGCATTACTGGCACCACCCCTAGTAGGGCACTGTTCTCACTGATACACCAAGTCATACTATGTTAGGGACAGTGACAGTGGTGCATCTCCGACATGGTCACCCTGCTGACCCTGAGAGGAGGTGAGCCTGAGAGGCACCATGAGTGGCAGCTGCACAGTGGTGTGACCATTCCCATTTTTTTTTGTGAACACACAGTGCAGAGGTTGGTGCCTGGGGAGCTGGAGCCCTCTTGGCCTTTCCCTCATAAATCTGGTGCACTTCTAGGAACAGATCTAAAGAGAGCACTTGTGAGGAGAAACCGTATCATGACAGGTCATGGGTTCTTAGAGGAGAATGAGAGGTTGTGTGCAGGAGAGAAGTCTCCCTGCTCTTTGGAAGTTTTCACTACTTCCCTCTGCCACTGAAATGCAGATTTCAGTGGTGAGAGTGGTTCCAGCTGCTAGTGGAAAGGGACGGTATTGGCCAGATCTACAGTGACCTTAATCACTCAGCCTCAGAAGAGGAAGATGCTATATTCTGTTCACTTTCTGCTTTTTTTTTCCTTAACTGCTGTAGCAATGGAAACACACTGAAACAAAAGGACACTTCCAGCATTAGTGAAGACTACTAAGGTCCAGGAGTTGGAAAAAGCCAGAGACCTCCAAGTAAGCGGACTCTTAACCTGTCCATCTAGCAGTGCTGCCTCTCACTTGCAAGTGTGGCAACTTTACTTCAATGATTTTCTTCTTCCAGGAATACATCCAGTTGCTTTCTGAACTCCTAGAAACTGGCCCCTGCAGCCTTGGTATGGAAAGGCCACACAGTATATGAACATTTGTCCAACTACACACCAGAAAACACTTTCCACTTTTAAGTGGGAGCAAACATAGGGAAACACACCCTTGCACAGAGGCACACACAAGCACACACTCCCAGATCTCATACAGATGTGCTATTGCACAGAGTCTGCTGAACACCAGCCCAGTGTGAGTGGGCTCATTTCCATCAAGTTATCTGGGACCGAGGAAGCCCAACCCCAGTGAAATCAATAGAGCTGCGGCAGTGCTGTTTCTCCTCTCTTTGCACAGGGCCGAGCACAGTGGGGGCACTCCAGGATCACAGCTGGCCTCTCCCACACGACCAAGTTGCTCCTAATAAAAATCTGCAGAAATATATGAGCACAGAGGAGACGGGCGGTTCAGATTATTTTGAAATAGCTGTTTTCTAGGCAGAGGTGAAACTCATCATTATTAGTTCCCATTACTTACCATAAAACCAGGCACGTTAGATGTGCTCAAAGCCTGTAGCAAATGCTTTGGTGTCAGGTTCAGCTGAAAATCACATTCGTTTTTTCTTCAGCAAGAGAACAGTAAAAGAAAACTCAGTAAATTCCCAACTTCACCTCTGTGCCCTCCATTGCACTTACTCCAGCAGAGCACAAGTTCACACAAACCAGAGTGAATTTTGATGGACAACAAAACAAGGTAACTTCAATGAAAATGGCTATATTCAGCCTCACAGTGAGCCTGTTGAAGCCCTGCCGCTGCATCAGCAGCAAGCTGTGGCCCTGCAGATCTGTCAGAAACAGATGCCTGTGGGTCTGGATATAAAGGGCAGGTATGTGTAACATATATTTTGAAAACTTATAGTTATGAGATGGCAAATTCCAGTAACTATGAGCTATTTTAAGAAAAGGTCTTTCCTCATGACCTGCTGGGGAGGGGAGTGGAAGAGGTACTGACTGAGCCTCTTCAGGTAAAACGTACTACTATATAAATTTTAATGCCAACTAAGTAGAAAAACATATGGTACTTGGTTGCAAACTGAAGTGTGTGTGCAGACTCAGGGGAGGAGGTTAAAGCCATACAGTTCGATACTGTCTCTACATCTTTCTGAGTGCAAAATATATGTACAGTGTTATTAAACATACATAATTTCACCAAAGAAAGCCTTTCCTTTTCTAATTTCCATTCCACTTTTCCTTGTGAGGGGTTAGTCCCACCTTGCAGAAAGCACTTTCTCAGCAAAGGGCCCCCTTACTGCTGGGCACATCGTATAAAAACAATGTGTGTGTATAGGGAGAGATGATGATTGCCAGCCTTTGACCACACACATATCGCAACTTCCTTTGTCATATGTATGCACACATATACTCAGATATCTGTGGATGCATGTGTGCTTTCATATAATGGCACCATCTGCTGCCGGAGCTGGAAGTTTTGCAACATCATCTGTTACTACATTTATACATTTTTATTTTTCATTTGAAGGAAAGAATCAGCAGAGTTTGCACAGATCCCGACTCACCCTGTCTTGACACATGGACGCTGGAATTGATAATGAGGGCTTTGTACTGACAGGAGAGAGAGAAAAGCACTTGGGACTTGCAGACAACACTAGCGTGGATGAGGACGTACTAGGGAATCCTCATTTGTCGCATTTGCTGGGTTGCTGTGCGGCTGAGCCGAAAGGCAGCCCAAGCTAATGGACAGGTCACTAGGCTGGGTGGGCCTGAGCCCTGCATGCAACCCTGGGCGAGTCCCTGCACCTCCTGCACACCCCAGCCTGGGTCCATCCCAGCTAATAGCCTGCCCGCCCTGCAGAGGAGGGGATGTCTCACTCTGTGCTCACGTGGCACTTAATACAAAGGGTGCCTCAACTTAGTGGTGGCCTCTGAGTGCCACAACAATACCACTAATAATCAAGGTTACAATTTTACTGCCAAGACTGTATTATTATGTAGCATTATACATTTGAACATGCCTATTCTCATTTCTAGCGAAGGGCTCAGCTCAGTGCTCCCTGTTGTAAATCATATGCTAATTATAAGTGTAATCTAAACAGCTTTTACTTTTCTTTTAAAATGACGGTATAGGGCATAAACTTTGTTGTGATGTTGTGTTGCTGTTTTGCTTGAGGTGCCTTTGTCCTCTAGCACAGCTCCACGTGGAACATATCAGCAAAATACTGAGAGGCCAAAAACAGAGTCTGCATAAATTGCTTATATTGCAGGATTACGCCAACAGCACTGTCATTACTGCTGGTAATTTGATTCTAGCCCATCATTTGACACATGCAACTTGAAGAAACAAAGTACCCATTAGGATGGATGTTCCTAAATGTGCTATCAGCCCGAAACTTCACATTATTTAAAAATACCTGGTAAAAATGAAAAACACACACTCAGTCAAATGTGGGTTTTCATCTGTACATCAGCATCGGATTGATTTAATTCTTGATGAAAAGTTGACGCTTGTGAAAACTCAGGAGCAATGAGCCAAATTCTGGCCTTGGCGAGATCCCAGTTCTCCAACAGGCTGAACATCATCTGAGCAGTGCTCAGCAGCTTATGCCCTGTATGAGTCACTTGTACCTCTTTATTAGCAGTCCCTGGGAATCTGCCCCAAAGACAAATGGAATATTTCTGGCTCTGCCCTTGGGCTTTAGTGGATTTGTACTGGTGTAACGGAACAGACTGGAATAGGGATGTGACCCATTTTGGGTCCAGCTGGTGATGAGCACCATTCCAGGAGTTTTTTAAAGGCTAAATCTGCACTTGTGCCAGGACTTCTAAAATCCCTGGGTAACCTGCAAGTCCCACTGACACCCTCAGATTAGTGCTTTAAAAGAGCTTTAAAAGCTCACTTTGAGGTGAGCTTCTATGGTGGTTCCTGAGGCAGCTGGTCTTTCCCCCTGACATGCTGTACCTGATCCCAAAGCATGGACTCTCCACTGCCCCTTTGCTTTTAACCTATCTAAAGGGCCAAACACAACACAGAAACACAGTTCCCTTCCTGCCCAGTTTGCAGAAGCTGCCCTTCACTACTGCACATGTCCCAGCTCAGCCAACATCCTCATATTCCTCATTCCCTCCCTAGGCTGAAAAGTGTGTTACAGCACACAGGGTTCCTGACTTTGCTCACTCAACATGCAGAGCAAATGAGGTGGGAAGGGATGCTGAAGGCAGGTAAACAGCAAGAAGATTTGGGGTTGGGGACTGTTTTCTTTTTCCCATTTTAATTAGTTTGGGGAATATGTTGTACATTTCTTGTTTGGAGATTCTTTTCTTCTTTTCCTAACACCAAGCATACAAAACCTGACAACCTCATGATGTAATCTTGAAAACAAGACATTGGCAGGAACTGTAGCTAAAATTCCCTCTCAATACTCAAAGTAAAGTTCAGTGTCCTTCTCCACTTACTGAAGACAGAGTTAAAACAGTGGAACCTTATTAAGTCTGAGAGGCTCACCAACACACAGTGTCATCTTTGAAACATCCTGCTCTCTTTTCTTTGTTGCAACTGGACAAACACCAGCAACTCTGCTCAGCCCTTATCACCTGTTGCTGCTCTTGGATCCCTCCTCTCTTTTCTGCCTTGCTCTAAGGAGAAGATCATTACCCTTTTTCCTGTGGATATTCTATCATGAGCTATTTTTATTCTCTCTGCAATTCCCTAGCTTCCCCATGCCAAATACTTGCTAAGAGTCATCAACCTTCAGCAAGGCCAACAAATGAATCAAACCTGCTGCCAGGTCATTTAGGAGATGAGCCAGTTTAGAGTTAGGGACATTGGTTAATAGTCCCCTACTGAAGGAATATTTTAATGCTATAGCTTTAAAAAGTCATCTCCAAGCTTTTGAGAATAATTCTATTCTGAGTAACAAGCTTCAGATGAAGCTTCAGAGGACTGGCTTCCTTTAGGAACATTAGGGCTTATAATAAACTATTTTTCTCCAGTTTGTAGATAGTCCACCCACCCATTCTTCCACCTACAAGTGTAACCCTATATACAAGTGTAAAAGGCCCCAAAGAGGAAGATTCATTTAGAATATCCTGTCCTTGGTGCTTTGCTGAATGATTTGCATCACAATTTGCAGGAACAAAATGTTTTTAGTTATCTTATCACTATGTATACTGCTTTTATTTCTCTTCAACTGTGTATCATTTTTTTCTCCCTCCTGCACTTTCATTTCCCTTCAAGCCACAGGAGCTACTGGGCACTGGTAAACTGATGCTGCCCAGTCCCTCTGAAGCAGATATCTAGCTAAGATAGGTGATATGGTCCACCTATAGAAAACTCTTATCTATCTCTCTGCAGACGTAAAGTTCTGCTTTGAACATGATTAGTACAGATCATCTAATGGTTTGGGTTTTTTTCCCATCTAGTTCTTTCCTTTCTGTTGTCATAGTGGACCTATAGACAGAGTGAGGAACTGGGAGTTTTTCAAAACAAGGCTGTCTTCAAGTGAGTTATGTTTTGGAGGATCAAGAAAACAGCGAGGAGGAAGCTAACAAACAAACCTGTGCTTTAAAACTGAGGACAGGAAATGTTATCCTGCAGGACCTAAAGTGCATGGGACACAAGGAAATCTCACAACTTCCAGCTTCATGTGGCAGTCATGTCTCCCAGTACAGCCTGTCTTCTGCCTCTTCTCTGAAGGACAAACTGAAACATGCCAGAAACCTGGGTCTGGTCCCAGAGAAAGAGAGAGGAGACAGCTGCCCTTCCTAGGAAACGTGAAAAGCATATAGCTCGCCATATCTGCTAAAAGAGCTTAGGAAGGCAGCTGGAGGGAAAAGGTAAAGCCTGTGCACTGGCCACAGTCACTTCTGACAGAAATGCAGCCTGCCAGGAACACAATATTGCTCGGGGCAAGCATTTACATGGCCGGGTGGTGTGCTGCTCCTGCAGACTGTGTCACTTGGCACACATCTGGCTGACACAGCTGGATCACTTCACTCAGGTGTTTTATTTCAGTGCCTGACATAACACTGGCAAGCCACACGCAATGACTGAGACCACTCTCCCATGCAGCCCCGTGGAGCTCGCTGATGAAGGAACGCTTTACACGCAGCACATGCAGGCACCATCTCCACCATCCGCTTAGCCCTCGGCTGCAAATGCAGCTTTAGCACGCAGCATCTAGATAAACTCTAAAGCTCCAAGGTTAAGTGGGAAATAGAAATCTAGTGACCCCTGTCTGGGTAAGTGAGCTTAATGACTTGTCTGCTGCTGCATGTACCAAACATATGCTGGCAAACATCTGTCTGAGCAGCCCCTCCAAAATAAATGATTGATGGAAGCGATTTGCCTTTAAAAATGGGATAAGTCAGCCAGGAGTCCTGCTAGAAAAGGGTTAATGGGATATATGAATTGGTAGTGAGTGGAGAGAGAGTAGAGAAGCTGGAGTCAGAGGCAACACCCCTTGTTAGGTGTTTACCATGTCGAATCTGAACCGCTTCCACTGCATATGCAAGGCAGATGAATTACTCTGTAAATCCTATTACTCTGTGTGGATAAATCTTACATTCAAGTTAACAAGTCTGGAGAGCTGAGGAATGGAAGCTGCTGAATGGATATTCCAGGATCAAAACAACCGAGGACATGGGAGGCAAGCGAAGCGATACGTGTACACACACACACACACACACGCACACACACACATCCCTCTTCCAGCATCCTTCTTCCCTCTATCATTAAATGGGAGGGATGCAGGACACAGGGGATCGTGTAGCAGAGCGTTTGGTGACATCCAGCAGGATTTATTTCACAGAAGGAGAAAGAAAACTTTGCTGCTGCTGTTAGCTTTGCTAGGGGATTGCTCCCTTGATGCTTTAGGGTTTGTGCACTATCAGCTCCTCACACAGATCACAGACTTATTTTAAATTACACCCAGTAGTTTTATAGCCATAATACACAGTGTGCACGCTCACACATGCAGAATTTTCCTCCAGTAGGGAAATAACTACAGGTAAGTTGAGCAAGGCAGGATTTGAAAAAAGAAACCTACAGGAAAAAGACTAATGCAGTTCGGCTATTTGGGACTCTCCTAACTGAAAGCCCAAGTAGTGTCAGAAGTACCTTTGGAAAACCTGCACAATGAAACCAGAAATACAGCACTCAATACCGCCAGTAAGCAAGGTTTCACGTGCAAAGACATCCTCATCACAACCAGACACACAGGCACAGCATACACCCATTTATTTAGCCCTGCAAAAACCCAACACACTAAGATACAATCTTCATAAATGTCAGAGCTCCTACTACATTTTTTCACCAGCCTTTTCAACTATTGTATCCATCTTCCCTCCTCACAGGGCAGAAACATAAATAAATAAAATTAAAAGACAAGAGTTTCCCAAAAGAACTTGCCTGAGAGTTCTGGCAGCACCAGGGATAAAGTTTTTGCATATATACAAAAAAAGCATGGGAAAATCAATGGAACATCTGGCAAGCACAGCTGGATCCCTTTTTGATTCCTCTATTGATACTGCAGGGCTGGTGGAAAGTGGACGTTCACAAGAGCTGGCTAACACAAGCAGATCTTTCCCCACTGAAATTCTTTTGATCCAAAGCACTACACAGGGGATAGTGTGGCAAGAAGTGTTCAAAAGCTTTGCAATTTTCTCATATTAAAGCACAAACACACACGCAGAGCCTGTTTGTAGCAGCTGCTGCTACTGCAGTTTGAGAGGTAAAATCACACACACTCTCACGGAGACATATACACACAAATCTCTATCACGTCACACGTATACGTTGCATACATGGAAATATAGATGCACACACAGAAGAGGAAAAGTTGGCAAAATGCCCTACCTGAGGATGGCTGTGTCCCCTTGCCTCACGGTGATGTTATCGGTACCTCGGGTAAAATCCACGCTGCGGACTGGCAGCCCTGTAGGGAGAAGGCAAAGCAACCTCAGTAGGACCAGCGGTAATTGTTTCCGATCAGGCTGAGCCCTTGCTACCATGGCTGGTCTCGTCGAGTTTCACTGTCAGTACTTGTCTCTTTCTCTGCCTGTGTATGTGGACAGACAGATGTAGAAAGAAAAACAATAATAATAATGTACAACTCTCGCTCTGATAGACAGCCCAAGAAAGGGGAGGTGATTTCACAGTCCTTCTCAGCTGCCACTTTCTCTTGCTCTTTTCAGTCTCTTGCTGGCTTCTTTCCCCTCCTTGCCTTTTTTTTTTTTTTTTTTAAGGCTTTCAAAAAAAAAAAAAGTCTTAGCACAGCCTTCAAATAAAAAAAGGGGGGAAAAAAAGCAAGAGGAAAAAGTCAGGTAGCAAAATAACTATGAAATAATAACAATTAAATCGACCCGTTTAGAGTGATGAAGAGAGGTGGGGGGAAAAAAAAAAAAAAAAAGAAAAGCGACAAGAGGAATCCTGTGCCGCCGGGACGCGGGGGGGATAGTCCTGTGGCTGTGCAGCCTCCAGCCCCGCGCTCCCTCCTAACCCACTTTCCCAGGCGGAGCGAGGGAGGGAGGAGGAGGAGGAGGNCCGGGGGGGACGGGGCTGCCGGGGGGACACGGAGCGGCGGCCGCGGACGGGAGGGGGCTTGGAGAGGCATGAGGGCTGGAAGGCAGAGGGGAGAAGACCCGAAAGAGCGGGGTGGTGGGGGGAGGTAGAGAGGGAAGGGGATGGGAGAGGACGAGGGGACTTGAAGGAGGGAGAAGGGGAGCGCCAGCAGGGAACTGGAGCGGGAAGGAGAGAGAAGGCAGGAGCAGCCGGGAGCTGCTGAGCGGGAGGGAGGCACAGGGAATGGGGCACAGCGGACGGAGGCAGGTACGGCCAATACTCTCAAGATGAAATAGTGAGGAAAGCGGGTCTGTGGCCAAAAGTGCAAACAACTTGGCTTAGCGGCCTGAAGCCACACGCTAGCTGATTTACAGAGCAGCATCCTTGGCAACTGCCTCTGCAGCCTCAAACGTTGCTTCTTCCCCTCTCAGACTTTGCCCTCGCCAGATAAACAGTTGTACATCCCTCCCTCCCACCTCTCTCCACTCAGCCCTTCCCGCCCCCCACCTCTTTTCCCAGCCTCGGAGCGACGGACCGGAGACAATGCCGGCATTGAGCTGCCCGCGGTGTGAATGCTCGGCCTGTGCTCCCGGCTGCCAGAGCCCGCAGCTGAGCCCCGCGCCCGCCGGCAGCAGCGCTGCCCACCCGGGAGCGCTCCCGCAACCCGCAGCCCACCGCCCACCGCCGCCGCAAAGAGAAGAGAGATTAAATTAATGAAAGGAATAAGCCGTATGTTTTATTGCTGATGTCTGCCTGCCATTCCAGCAGCCTGATCTCTGCCTGCGGGAGGGATCAGAACTGCTCCCAGGGATGCTTCGCTAGTGTAACCCTTCTGCGACCAAAGCACGGCGGGACTGGGATGGGGAAGCAAAGAGGGAAGGGGAGGTTTGAGAGGGGCCCAGAGAATCAGGTGTAAGAAAAGCCATGGGGTTTCTCGGCTGAGAGTTGCTGTCCTGTGTGGTCACAGTGCTGCTACATGTATGGGCAGGAAGGCAAAAACCAGGTCTTGTATGCTGCCTGCTTCACCTATGTTCCTGCAGCCTTGTGCACTCAAACCGAAGAGACATAAGGAACGTCACTGTCATAGAAATGGCCGTGTGGGACCAGATCAAAGGTCCCTCTAACCCTTCGTCCTGTCTCCAAGCAGCCTAAAGCCAATGCCTGGTGAAGCTCACAAGCACAAGGCAAGCATGCAGTGGTACTGCCCCAGGGCTCACTTATCTATTTCTAGTGATTTATGGCTAAGGCATGTCCCCAGCCAGTGGCACTGCCTTTGTAGTTAATGGTACTTGAATGATTTTCTTCTTCCAGGAATACATCCAGTTGCTTTCTGAACTCCTAGAAACTGGCCCCTGCAGCCTTGGTATGGAAAGGCCACATTGTCTGTGGGTACTTAAACAATCCCTGCAAGTGTTAAAGGCCCACAAATTAAGGACTAAGGTCATGACACTGCTGCTCCAGTGCCATGCATGCAGCAGCAAGAAGAGATGGCTGCTTTGTATTCAAGCCAAGGAGTGAGGCGAGTCAGACGTTTCCTCTGCAGTAGACTTGGCACAGATAGCACTGGGGGGGAGAGGAATGAGGAGCTAAAGGGGTTAATCCACACACTAGATGTTCCCAAGCTACTGCAGAGAAAGATGCCACCCCACAAGGATATTGCTCTGGAGAGATTATGTTGCTGACGCCTGATTGCTGACTAGTAACCAGCGCTTTAGGATGAAGGAGAGTGCAAGGGACAGAGATGCATCAGGCTGATGGCATGCCAGAAGATGGGCATCACCAAGGGGAAACCTCTGCACTCCCGTGGCAGACTTTGAGTACGGCTAAAAGACCCGGTCCCATATGAAGTTGCCAATGAAAAAAATGCACCCCTCTTGCAAGCCAGTGTTGTATGGATCCGTTTGGCAAGGATCTCCCACGTATGTTTCATGTACATTTAATGAGAGCTATTGTATATTAATTAAATGCCCGTGGAGTAAGGAAAACATATTTGTCGAAGATTAACTATTATGCAATGCAAGAAGCATCTGCCACCCAACTGCTAGAGCTCACTAAATATTTCCTTATCTCAGAGTATTTACTTAGGAGGCAATAACTATCCAGTTAAATCTAAATTTAATGCTTAGTTAAATATAGTTCATAGAAAGTGGCACCAATATGTTTTATACAGAAAACGACAGGGGGTTTCAGGGAGGGAGAAGGAAGGAATCCTGTCTCCAGATGCCAATAAGATCCTGATTCAAGGTGGGACTGCATGTGGCCATGCTTTCCTACCAAGAGAAGTGCATCGCAGAGGACTCAGAGGCCCCTGTCTGCTGATATAGCAGTACAGTGGATGACTTCATTTTCTTACACATTTATACAATCCTCATTAGAACCACTGTAGCATAACTATTTAATAATAATAATCATAATCATAATGAACAGAGAGACGAGGAAGAAATTCCCCTGAGGGTCTTGTAAACCTTGTGAAAAATAAAACAAAAGCAAAACCTAAAACTGATAGGTCTTATTTGCTTTTAGAAGTTTACAGAAGCAAAAGGACGGGGTTGCAAGGTGCAAAAGGCCAAACAAGCAGGAATCACACAAATCCTAGGAGAGCACCTCATGAGTAAAATAAATATTGTTATTTTTGTATGTGTTCCCAGAAGAAAGAACTCTCTGGACCCATCTCCCCCTGCTGGAAGTAGATAACGAAACAGCACGTCTGGCTCCTAACTTTCCTACCTCTGAAAACTTGAGAAAAAATTCAGGTAAACAGTCAGAGCATGGACACCACAAATCCATACTGCAGCCTTTTCATGTCATTTATCAATACTCCTGGTGGGTGCAGGCCTGGCAGGACGAGCCTGACTGACCAGATTTTGTCACTATGCAGAAAGGATCGGATGGAGCAGCATGAGCCCAGCCCTACAGGTACATCACTGCCCTCCAATGCAAAACACTTAAACCCCATTCAAAGGGAACAGGGCCTGGAGCAACACACTTTGATGAGTACAGGCTGTAAGGCACAGCCAGAAACATGACAGAAATGTTTGGATGGCAGGTTCAGGAACATATCTGTGTTTCCATGCTACGGATGAGGGATTCATTTGTGTACAAGCTGGAAGGAAAACGGCAGCATGAGCCTAGGCAGCCTGGCTATCCTTACTTGCCCTGGCTTTGAGGGGAGTTGTTGAAGACATCACAGTGTGGACACCTAGGCCAGCTAAAGGAGAGAGCCTCCATGCTGGTCCTGGATGGGCAGGAGATATGTTGAGATATACCCTGCTGAGGTGCCCTAGGACAGGTGCTCAGGTCACCTCTGCCTACCTGTGTGGCAGCTCAGGGACTGACACTGTGAAAGCCTGAAATGCCATCTGCCTTTCATGGCGAGCCAAGAGACACTGAAAGCATGGACTCTGTCCACAAATAGAAGTGGGTTGTTTTGGGGTTTTTTTGCATTTGAGGTGGCTAAATGCAAAGAGCGATCCACGAACTTCACTCCATGCCAACTGCAACAACCATCTGTATGATGTGGATGGCTGCCCTCTAGGACTGAAGCAAGGCTTGTCAGCTCACACCACAAACAGCCAGAAAATGGAACTGTTCTCACTTGACTTTCATTCGCTACCAGCCACACCAAAACTGGTGACTTGATCCCAAATATTGCTGGAATCAGGAAGAAGGCATTTCTGAAAAATACCAGACCATATCATGACTGACACAATAGTTTTAAGGGGACTGTGCAGTGGCTCTGCCAGCAGAGTCCAGGCACATAGGGACTTTATTTGGGATAGCTGCAACAATGAATGAAAACGTATGATGTTTTGTGAGCTATAACGTGTTTAGTCAAGAGACACTGCTGCACAACGCAGCAGAGCCTGCTCAAAGCTTCTCAGCCATGAAGAGAAAATGCAATTTTGTCGCATTGGCAGAGGAGTTATGGAGAGGAACGAGGAAGAGCCAAAGGGGTTTCACCACATGGGGAGGAAGATTAAGGGACCGTGGAAGGACATTGGTGATCTCTCATTCCTCTATCATTCCCATACCTACAGCTCCTACATGCACACATTTCTGCTCTGATGTGCAAGGGAAGCATCCCACTACAATTAAGCAGTTATGTTCCATTCTCCTTTGGTCCCTTGGATACAAGGAGCCACAGGAGTAGCAGAAAAGCAGGAAAAGCAGGGCTAGAAGAGAGATGAAAAATCCAACTTATGAAGCACTTATTATAGGGAAAAATTCTGCAGTTTGAGAAAAATACATGCATATGTTTTTTATGAATACTTTGTAAGTCTAAAAATTAAACTGGCTTTTGATGCAGAAAAAAAGAGCCAGTTTAGAGCCAAGGCTAGCATGCAGACATGTAATGCAACAAGACCAAGCTTCCTCTGAAGTAAGGACCTCATTAGGCAGAAGAATTTACTGCATCAAGAGCACTCAGCTGGGCCATGACTGTGGATGGTAAAATGGATGCACAACAACTCTCTCTAAGCGTGGTCACTGAGCTGTAACAGAACTCCTTTCCTGTAGAAGAACAAGAGCTGATTTCCCCAATTTGAAACCTTGTTACTATGCAATTGATCTGGTTTCACAATTGATCTCCTCGGTGTGGACAATGTAGAGGTCAAGGGTCAGGTTCTCAATTGCTGTAAGCTGACATATCACCACCACTCTCAGAAGAGCTATGCTGATTTCCACCAGCTGAACACGACTTGTGAAGTTCATCTTCTGTGCTGCATGGGTAGAGAACTGTTTTCACCTTTGAAAGAAAAAACTTGTTTGACTGGATGAAGAGATTTTGTGCTCAAACTTTTCAGAAGGTTTCACCTTTAGTTAAAGACCAAATCTGAAGGCTGGACAGGAGAAAAATAGTAACATAAAGAGGCCTTTTTTTCAACAGTATGACAAAGCAGAATTAAAGAATTAGTACTGCAGATGGTTTGTGGCCCTAATTACGGCTTGCTATCATAGCAAGTGCTTACAGAACTACAGACTCATTTGTTAAAGGGTTCTTCCTACTCGAGAGGGGGAAGACAAAGAGAGTGCTTCTTTTTTTGCTTAAAACAAAAGTTGCCCTTCCAGTCTTACATAAATAAAATGTAAGAATAAAGGTCATCAGTAGTGTCAGGAGCATCATGCTGCCTTTTCCCTGAAAGATCATATGCCACCAGTGACTTCCTCACCAACACCTCGCAACTGGACCCTGCATCTGCTGTTTGCCAGAGGGTGTCAAATTATTTTGAAACCACTGTAGGCCAGGCTGCTCGGCCAGTGCTGCTGTGTGGCAGGGAGCCAGGCTGCTTGCCATCCCCCAGCCCAGTCAGCAGTGCCAGTGGAAAACTGTGAGACCTGTCCCCACAAGAAACACCGGCTTATGGTTTCAGAAGCAGGGGAATAGCTGATCCCAGTTCTGACATTTCTTGTGGGAACAAGGTAGTATGTCAACTTGTGTTTTCTAAATGTGACTATAGGAGTTAGCCATGCAAATCTAGACAGTCTGTATGTCCCACCAAGGACAGCTTCAAAATCTCTTTATATTTGGCAGTGAATGGTTGCTTCACCAATGTCACATAACACTTGATGAGTCAGGTAGAGCCAGAGTTCAACCCTACAGGTCCTTAAAAAATTTACTTCCCCATAGGAAAGCAGTAGCTCTATCTGCTTAGTCCTAATACCCCCAAAAAGTTTACTCCCCCATGCCAGTGAATATTTACTGCTCTCAGCAAAAGTAATTAGGATTGACTTCACAAGTTACTCCAGTGGTTAACAGTCCCTCCCAACACGAAAGCAGAGAGATGACCCAAAGGTTGGGAAGTTCCAGGAGGACAGTCCAAATTTCTCGGTGAATTTGGGTAAATTACTTAATGAAGTAGTCACACAGTCATAAAAAGTTAATTTCCCTAGATTCCCTCTGCCCTCAGAGAAGTAATCTTCTCTTGAGGGCACTCAGAGCAGATGCCTAATTTAACCATTTTAAATTGTCCTGTCTCTCAGGGCGTGTCAAAGTTTACAGCCCCATGGCAGAGATCCTCACATAAGCTTCCAGTCGTACACACAGGGCGAAGCACCGACGGCTGCAGGGTGATCTGACACGATCTGACACTTCTCTGCTGAAAGCCTCGGCAAGACTCAATCTACAGAACCTGCCAGGCGTGACCTATTTCCAACGTACTCCTTAACAGGCCCCAAAACAACTGCCTGGCAGCTGCTGGGGACGTAGCTCGCTGCAGACAGGAATTCTATACAACTAAGAGGTGGTCAGGCTCATCCTACAGAGCCCTGATGCGTACTCGATGACCTGCTCTGGCATGGAGCTCTCGACACAACACTAATGGATGAGCATAATCACTCTGACAGCGATGATTCTGAGGAGAGCTCCAAAGTCTTGCTGAAATGATACAGGCTACACATCCATCATTAGCGGAGAATTAATTTTATTGTGAAGAATAGAGTGCAGCAGGCTGTTGTGCCATGCATTTTCTTGTCCTTTACAACAGCTTCGGCATAGCTTTTATGAAACTTAAATTGAGGCCTGCAGCAAGACAAGAAAGATTCTCAAGTTTTGTGGTGCTATCAGGACACAAGTCACTGTCAGAAAGCCTCACATGCAACAAACAGGAAGAGAAATTTGTATGCAAAAATTTGGACAAGGTTTCCTTTGAAACTATGACCTGACTGACTTTAAGATTCTGAAAACACTTCCATTCATTTAATTGTGTCCAGGTCTGAAAATGAGGAAGACACATCTTTAACATGTCCAGATCCTAAAGATGAAAAGCCAGGAGAAGTGTCCCACAGGCACAGGCTCAGTTAATAGCATCCTTACAGACTACAGGTCAAGGCTGTCTCTGTACCAGCTTGGAGAGTTAGTGCATGCCTAGTCTTGCAACACAAATTTTTAATGTTTCAGCTTTTCTTCTTGTCTCTCTACTACTCTCCTCTAAACTTCTCACCCTGATATTTTCAAGTTTCTCTCTTTTTCCTTGGTTGCTCCTATGCCCCATTTCTGTCAGCCCATGTCATATTCATACATTTGAAAGCTGGAAGGGACTTCTGAGATCATCCTATCCAGCTGCCTGCCTCAAGCCACAGAAACTCACCCAACTTCTTGGGTTCAATGATTAATTACCACACCAGGTTAAGAATTTTTCTTGTTGTTTTAAACAGAAACATTATTTCCTTTATCATCCAGCCACTGAATTGAATCATGCTTTTGTCTGCTTAAATGGTTGCTTATTGTTAAATATGATCTCCTTGAAATATTATGTTGTACCTGTTTGAGTCTCACTTTGTACCATTTTTGTTCCTAGTTCAATGCTTTGCTACAAATGCCCAGCACCTGGTGCCAGAGAGGAAAATGAGGTGTTTTCAGCAGCCTCCAAGAGAGCTGGCAGATGCAAGATTAATATCATTGTCCTTGATATGGGCCAGATACCAAAGAAGTAGGGCCAGGAGTGGCCATTTTAGGTCCAAGTCTAAGCATAGGAAAGGCAGAAGCAGGGGGTGAAACAACAGAGGACCTGCCCACCAAGAGGTGCAGAAATTAGGTAACTTCTGAGAGAGAGAGGAGGCATTTTGCTGGAGGTGATTCCAGCACCTCATTCTGTCAGACAGGACAGAGGAACATCCAGTTCTGTGCTCAGATGCAGTGGCCATGCAGTACGGCTCGTGGGCTTCACCACCTGCAGCAGCAGCACCTCCTCATCTCAGAACCACCCTGATTCCACTTCATCTCAGCTCATGTTTAAATCAGTGTGGATAAGGTGAAACAAACTTGTTTGTGGACAAACTTGCAAACTGGTCAGATGAAGCAATACCTCTCAGAAAAAGCAATACCATTCAAGGGACAGAAATTCTTCCCTGAACCACTGCTTTTGACTCTGCTAAGGCTGGGTTGGATGAGGGATCCTGAAAATGCTCCCTAAAACAGAGGTCCGGGGGTGCCATTTATAAAAGCCTTCTAGGCAAGGGTGAGAATAATCAGGTGTTCTCTTGAAGGTGCATAAAATCTGTGTGGGGACTTGACCTGGCTCAGGCCCTGAAGTGCCAGCAAATGCACACACTCACACACACCCACAGAGACAATTTACTCAGCTCCAGCAACCTGTTAGGTCCGGCAGCTGGCAGGGCTTTACGAAACAAAGAGCCCACAGCCCACACAGGAACCGAAGCGTTCCTTCCTGGAGAGCCCCTGGGGGCTGTGCATAGTCCTGGCCTTCAGAGACACTTTATTACTTTCTTAATTTATACACACACCAGTATTTTTAAAAATAATGTAATGAGCCTGCTAGCTTCTTCCAGCAGGCAGAGATCAGGGAAGGATAAAGAGCAGGTTGGTCAGAGCACTAGAGCAGCTGGCTGAACAAAGACAAGTGATGTGAAAAAAAAAATCACTAAAGTTGGATCAGACTCGAGCAAGATAATAAGAAAAGGCCCAAAGAAAACCTTTGATGAAGAGATGGAGCTCTGAATAGGGCACTTACATGCTTCATTACTTGCCCTCTGATAGAGGAATGGACTGGAAGATGAACTCCAAATACCACACCTATCACACTTGTGGGTGAGACTACCTCAAGTGTCCTCCAGGAAAATCTGTTTTTTAGTTAAAGTCATTGTCCATAACAACTTTTCACCTTATTCTTTCAGTCTGTGAGGAATTATCCTGTGTTTGCCAGACACCAGTGGGAATACAGGGGAGGCCTGAGCCTGTAAAATGGAGGGCTCCAAGACCCTCAAACATCTGCTTCTGAGCTTTTGGTAGGACAACCACTTTCACATGCAGTTTTGAGAAAGAATGGTAAAAATGGTTTACCAGAGCTACTTTTCATCTGGTGAGAGTACAGCATGAAGGAGCTAGCAGGAAAACTTTCTACAGGCTTGGGGTGATAAAACTCTTACTGCCAAATGCAAGGGCTTACCTACTGATGTGATGAGGATTCTGTGGAAGAAGGAGCTTAAAGCACAAAGCATTTTCCCATTTAAATTGTCTGTCAGTGTCTGAAATGCCAATGGCAACCTTGACAGGTAGTGGCCCCTTGGATGAATCAGGTGGATATAACCAAGTGGACCTTTGCCACTGATTTCTGTGGGGCTAGGATTTCATTTATTGAAGTCTGCCTCTCGCTCTCGTTCCCTGACAACTGCTCTTGTCTGGAGAATGAGTGCAACACAAAGAACAAAGCAAACACAGAAATTAAGGCACACCTTCAGATTCATGTCAATTTAACTTAACTACAACAATTTTCCAGTAAGCTCATTGCTCATCAAAGGGAGGAACAAACAGTGAATCCGGCTGACTTCAGACAGACACGGCATAAGCAAATTAAGTGCAAAATTCTCCCGCACCCAGCTCCTTCAGGACACCCCTGTTCTGTCCATCAACATGGCCTGGTATTCCTGCCCACTCTCACCATCTGCTGATCTAGCTAAGTCCTGAAAAGAAGCTGCTGCTTTTGCCCATGAATTTTTAATATAGCAAGGAAAAGGCTGCAGGAAGAAGAAAATTTGGTGGCATTTACTCCCTGTGATCAAAGCCATTTCATGTCTCTCGTGTGATATTATTAGAACACAATATGAAGTGAAAGTAGTGCTCAGACTGAGGTCCCTATTCAAGAAATATTTTCTGCAGAGGAGAATGCAAGAACCAATGCCAGCAGGAAGCCCAAATTCTTACAGCCTCTCTCTGCCCATGTGTCAAGAGCCAGGCAGGTACCTGAAGTCCATTTCCCTCTGTCACAATCATGATGTTCAACGGGACACCTCCACTCACCTGTGAAAGCTTTCTGACACCCAAAAGTGCTTGTATGGCCAGCAGTAAGAGACTCCAGTCTAAAGAGATAACATGCCACAGAAAGAGCATTTGCATCCACAGCTTCTCTGGGATTTGTTAAAAGCAACCACCCAAGAGAATGCAATGCCACAGAGAGCTGGTATGTCCCATCTCTGTCCTATCAAGAGCTGAGCCAGTCCTCCAGAGCCAAGAGGCACACAAAGACTGTACAGGGAAATCTGTTACACGCTCAGTGAGGAGAAAGGGATTTTTTAGCTAACAAGAAAGGGGTACTGGGGTTCAAACAGATTTGGCTTTCAAGAAGTATGGATTAATTCCAGACCTTTCCTCTACTAAAGGACATAACAAAACACATACTTTAGTAAGTTTTTGAAAAGCTTCCTCCTCTGACCTCAGACAAACATGGATGCACGAGAATATTTCCCTGGGAAATATCTGCACTAGTTGAATATGCTGTAATTACAAATTGCCATTCTTATTGCCATTGTTCAATCAACAATAAAACTCAGGCACTGAGAGGCCACACTGATCAAACGCCTAGCCACAAGCAGTGTATCCCATACAGATCACATTGTGTTGTTTGAGACCTTCAGAGGCAAATCTGTCCACTGCTGGTAAGTGTTTGATGAGTGCTTCATGAAAAGCCATTGCCTTGTTCACAATATACCTCTGATGGCACTGAGGATGCATTGTTCACACCAGCTGAAATTTTCAGCCTCTATTCCACGGCTTAAAGACTGAGATATCTGCAAGCAATGGTCAAGGTTCAAAAAGCAGCAGGAATACCTGTGCAAAAATATTTGCCCAGTGAGTTTGACAGACTGATAGAAGACTCTTCACTCGCTGAAAACCATCACACAAATGCATCTGCACTAACACCACCCAAATAAAGACAAGGGAACCATAAGTGAAGCTGAAGTGAAATTAAAGTATTTTGGTAAACATGATGTCTGTAAATGCTGAGAGTCATCATGCAGATATTTACAGAGGTAACAGAAAACCTCTGGATGGCCCTTGCTGCTTTTACATTCTTCTGAGCTGGACTACAAGTTGAAGAAGGACTTTTAATGAGGGTATAGAGTGATAGGACAAGGGGGAATGGGTTTACACTGAAAGAGAGTAGGGTTAGATTAGATATTAGGAAGAAATTCTTTACTATGAGAGTGATGAGGCACTGCACAAGTTGCCCAGAGAAGCTGTGGATGCAATATCCCTGGAAGTATCTAAGACTAAGTTGGATACTGTTCTGGTGGAAGATATCCCTGCCCATAGCAGTGGGAGTTGGAAGTAAATGACCTTTAAGCTCTCTAAATCTAAGCCATTCTCTGATTCTGTGACTCTGGTAAGGGTTCTGTACTGGGTACCTCTTTCTATGCCACTGTACAAATCAAGCATAGTTGACTGCAGCAGAGAAAGGGCCATGAAAGCTCAAAAATATGCAAAGGAAACTGCAAGACATCAGCACCATATATAATGTGCCTGCAGCCCCTCAATGCTCTGCAGTGAGAAAGCCCTATGAAGCAGAAGTTCTGTTCATACACAGGAAAGCGGGAAGGTGTCATGGCTTAAATCTTTGGAGGGGAAGCTGGTTTTGCTCTTACTGCCGCAGAGAATTGCACAAAGGAACACAAGTTCACATGAGGCGAACTCTCCCCACTTCTCCTGCACAGCACAACAGAGCTGTGGGGGTGTACCAGGCACTGCAAGTCTGTAAGGAAAGAAACTGGTGAGCGAAGGTCAGGGAGCAGTCCTTTGTGGAAAGAGGCATGTGACACCATCATGCTCTGTGTGTGCATGAGTATGAGCAAAGTGAGACTGGCATACCTGATATTCCAACTTACTGGGGTGACTGAATAGGACAAATAAGCTCTGTGGTCTTTTTGTCAGGAAGCAATGCTTACAAAAAGAAAATAAACCTAATCACCTCAGACAGAATGGTCAAAACTTCCCCATTTCACCCAGAAATCAGGTCTTCCTTATAATTTCCATTCAATAATAATGAAAAAAGAATAATTTATTTTTAAAGATGTCCTCACACTCAATCTTAAAACACAATGTTTGAACACATTGGCCAGGATGGAGTCAATGTCTTGATGACTGGGGAATGTGCAATATACTTTTAGTTTACTAGATATATTCAACTCTCTACAGAAAGATTTGAGACATCATCAGTATTGGACAGATGACTCTTAGCTCTGCAGTCAAGAGCTTTTACAATGTGAAGGGGGTGTCCATTGTAGTTCCCATAGTATCTTTCCATGAAGCTGACAAATGTTTGGATAGCTGTAAGAAAGATGCATGGGGTAGAGACATACAGAAACATTTTGTGATTAGAATACTATTTCTGAGTTAATGAAGCTCCAGTGGAAAGTCCTAAAAGGATGAACAAGCTGCTCAACTTTGCCTGATTCCCTGAATCCAGCAGTTCAGGACAACTTTTGCCATCAGCTAATAGCTCGAGTCTTCCTCAGTGTCCTGGTTTTGGACGGAATAGATTAATTTTTTTTCTCAGTAGTGGACATCTCTGTGTTTTGGATTCAGTATGAGAATACTGTTGATAACACACTGATATTTTGGTTGCTAATTAGTGCTTTCCATAAGGCAAAGACCTCTCCATTTTCCATGTTCTGCCAGTAAGAAGCACAAAACCCATGAGAAGCATGGCCAGAAGAGGTGACTATAACTGGGCAAAGGGATATTTCATTCCACAGAATATGATGCTCAGTTTATATACAGCTGGGGGAGTTACCCATTTGCTGGGCTTACTGCAGCTCCTAGGGCTGATTAAAGTTTGGGGACAGGTTTGGCCTGAGTCAGTGAGTGGTGAGCAACCGAGTTGTGGATCACTTGCTTTTATCTCTCTCTTCTTTTTATCACTATTCTTATTATGCTTTACTTTGTTTCAGTTGTTGTATTGTTCTCATCTCAAGCCATGTGTTTTACTTTTTTCTCCCTGATTCTCCTCGCCATCCACTGGGGTGAGGGGGAGGTGGGCAAGCAGCAGGTGGTCCTTGGTTGCTGGCTGGGCTTAAACCACAACACTTGACTATTTCACCAGAGTGGGAGAGATTGCCAATTTCTAACATCCCTCTGAAAGACACAAAGCTGTTTTGATGACTCATTTGGCAAATACAGCAACTACTTCCAATTAATACTAAGTCAGAATACAAAACTTTGGAAAATTAAGGCAAAGGGAAATGGAGTTTAAGGCTAGGAAGTGTTTCAAAAAACCCGCAAAGCATTCAGTATGATTTGTAGATTCTCTCCTTTTGTCTTAGACCAGCCAGAGAAATGATTAATGCTTTCTCATTATTTCTTAACAACATTTAGAATATAAACAATAAGAAGTAAAGAACAAAAACCAACGTAGAAACCTTTCTTCTTACTCCCCTCATCAGACATCCTCAAAAGAAAATACAGAAAGCCCACAGTAAGACTTATATTCATAAAAAAACCCTGGAAAATTCCAGTCATTTAGGATTTTAAATTGGTATAGATGTTCTTTTAGGAAAAATATTCTTACTTGTTCAGTTTGTACTGGGATTTAAGAACTGCAAAGAACACGTATTTAACTAGCTAATGTGTATTAACAGCTTAGCACAAATAAGGCAGCATGCTTCCATGATGTATTAAAAATCAGTTAGTTAAACCTCAAGCTCCTTCTTTGCCATTATGCTTAACATATGTTAAAATCAGACTGCCTTGTTTTCATCAGGCTGTTAATACACGCCCCCAAAGACAGCTTCACCTTAAAGCTCCTGTGACAGAGACCTAAAGGTTTAGCTAGGTAGGCAAAGCCATCCTAAGTTGACATTCTTCTGATGTGGCTGTAACATACTTCCTATCTCTTCATTCCTGCAGTAAACACTCTTGGCAAAAGGATTACAAGGCCAGGGAGCTGCATCTGCACTTTGTCTCTCGTAGTGTCACATTCAGCGTCGCGTTTCCTCGTTCCTGCGACCAGAGTAACCAAGGTTTATAGCCCAGACCTGGCCCCAGGCACAAGGAGGTTCAGGCTGGCCAGCAGGGTGGCAGAATGTCAACTGCTGCATGTCAATTCCCACAGATAAACCGAGGATCGTCCTGAAATTCTCTTGCTTTGGTTCATGACTTCTGACCATAGGGTAGGAAAGAAAATGCTGCCTATTCATGTACCTGTTTGAATCCACCCTGATTTTTCTTTCCTGAATGATATCATTTGTTAACAATTTCTCCAAGTGTACAAGCTACTTTTACATGACTTCAGTTTGGGTTTTCAACATTAATTCCAAAAGAAAATTCCCTGCCTCTGAGGTATGACAGCAATTTGAATATACTGACTGCCCCTTCAGAGAAAGGGCTAGTCCCCATATGTTCATCTCTTCCTTTGTGCTGTTTCTCCATCCAAGTCAGCATAGAAAAAGTCATATATTTTTTCTTCTGCTGTTTTACTTGCTCAGGTGGCACAGTCACCCAGATGTCACCAGGCCAGAGACTTAGTTATTGAGACATAGAGGTGCCTAGTCAGGCACCAAACAACCATCACAGTCTAAAAGAGGCTCTTAAAGCCCTAGTGACACATTCACTGTGTGTGCTTCCTTGGCTTTACAGCTGACTCACATGGAGAACCACCAGGCCCTCTCCAGAACAGGAAAAATAACTGCATATTATCTGTTTAAAAGCCTCATAATCCTCAGGCAACAACTGAGTAGTAACTGCAGTGACAGGAAAAATCTTTCTGCTTCATATTAATAAACCCCAACACAATATAACGGCTTGCTGCATCAAAGGCTTTTACATAAATGACATAAATGACCTTTTTTTTTTTTTTAACACTAAAACAAAGAATACACGTGTGGAAGGACTTGGGTGTTTAAGACTTTGCTTAGGTTTCCATTAGCTGCATCATGTTTGCTTTGAGGAACTAGACTACATCACTGGAAATAAACAGAAAGCAAACAAAGAGTGCAAGTGGGGAAAAAGCAAGTCATCTCTGTGTTTCAGTGGTCTGACATGTCATTTTCCAGACCAGGGGGGAAAGTCTCTTCCTCAAAGGAATGTCACTGTTACTTTTTTCTCATGACCAACTGCCCAGTGTCAGCTGTGAAGAGTCACTGCTTGCCCTAGGAATGTTTGCTGACATAGGGACACACAAAGCCATGGCAGTGAGGGAGTGACATGCCATTGCCAGTTGTGCCTTCTGCAAGTGCTTTTTCTCTAGATTGGCATGATGCAATTGTGAAGCTTTCTGCACATCTCTATCTTATTCCCATAAATTGCATGGACAGAAGGAGCCTCTTCCAAAACATGACACCTCTGGAGCTGAGTTACCCACTCATGATATCCTTAATAAGTGCCAAATTCTTATCCCCTGGGAATGGCTGTGTAGTGTGAATAGCTTTAGACCATTTCCACAGATGTCCTGGTTCATACTTGGGGTGTAGCTCTGGCCACTCACTAACAGTCAGTCACTGAACAGTTCCTTTCCCTCAGTGAAATCATGGCACCGATAGTTCCACCATGAGAACAGAGCACACCAGATAAGCTTGTGCACGTTTGTTTGCCTGGCCCTAAATCCTCCCTTTTTCATTTAACTCCAGTCAGTAGTCTCACCAGGTGCTATGCCTTTGCTGAAGTACCTTAGGGAAACCACTCAGATTTTTGCTGGGTAGTTTTGCAGGGATAAACACTTTCTGCCAGTGTAGCCAGTGGGGTTCCACTGACATGACACTGGTCTTGGATGAAGCAAGTGATGCCTTAAGGGGGTTGTAGCACAGCCAGGAAGAATGGCTGAAAAGATAAGAGCACTGAGGCCTTTAAACTACAGCTCTCATGGGAGTCAGTGATACTGCTGCATAAACAAAGTTTTTCTTCAAACTGGTTGAATTAAACAGTTCGGCTGAGTTGGCTTGAGCTGCCTGGAAATACAGTACTTCCCAGAAAAAGAATAAAATGTACTTGAAATAAATACCAGGAACAGCAATAATAAAAGAGGTGAAAATCACACCTTTCCTAAGATTTTGGGAAGCACATTTTCCACTTTAAATTGTTATAGACAGAAAATTTCAGAACATCTCACCCTTGCTAGCTCTTCCCACTGTTTTCTCTGCAGTATCTAACAATTGGAGCTTTCCATCTCTCCTTTCTTCATTACCATCCTGATACTAACATCCTGTACAAATGCAAGCAGATTTGAACTTCCATCACAGAACTGTAGCAGCTGCCGGGGAGGGAGAGGATTTTCTTTTTTTCTTTCTTTTAAAGCAATTAAAAAGAAGTATCTGACTGTTTCTGTGAAAACTATGGACTGGACAACATCTTGTAAAAAAACATTGCTGGCTGAAAACTGGCAGTTGCTCCGTCAGTATGACAGAATAATTAAAACCAGTACGACAATAATTAGCACTTCTGTGGTTCTTTTCATCCATGGATATCAAAGCACTTCACAGAAACAAGTGCAGCTACCTCAATTTTTAAAGCTGAGCTCAGAAAAAAACAAATCAGAACTTTTTCCTTGTGGAAAATTCCAACAACTTCATCACAGGTATTCATCCTAAATTAGAGATAAGTGTTGAAATATTTTTTTAAAATTTCCAAAATCAAGAGTGCCAAGGTTGACTAGGAAATTCTGCTGCTTTCTATGGAGCACATTTTGCCAGTCTGAATTTAGTCTGTTTTGTTTTGAGTCTCTCAACAATACATCTGCCTGTGGGAAGGGAAGGCCTCCTGGGAGCTGTAGTTCACATTTCCCCACTGAACTTGATGACTCTATTAGTCAGGCACTGCCTGTCCCCATCCTTCCCCGAGGCTGGGCCTGCCTGTCCTGATATTCTGCAGAAAAACATCATCAAAACATTCCTCACTGCCTCTACTGAGCTCCTGAATGGGAAGCTCTGACCATAGCAAGGAGGGCTGGACAATTTGGCAAAGTAAAGGTAAGACCAAACAGTACCAATCGATAATTTCATGCTTTAGAATCCAGTCCAGCTCCCCTCCTATGAGTCAGTAAAGCACCCTACAGTAGATTTCACTTTTTGGGATGGGTTCTTTCATGTCAAGTTGGTGTACAGGCAGCCAAAGGAGTGAGTTTCTGCTGCAGCTGCCACCTTGGGTTTATGCTCTCAACTGATAGGGTAATCATGTCCTCTTGTTCCCAACTTAAGAGATTTGTTCTGTCAAGGCCCTGCCTGTCTAGAATTGTCAGGGAAGAGGAGGACAAGTCATGATACAGATGTCCCACCTCAAACCAAAGCTGCTAATATAACTTGCCAGAAGCTGGGTGACATACCCAGATGGTTATTGATAAGGCACCCATGTCAAGTACCACTTGAAAAAGCTTCCTTCCCAGTGAGGCTGGAAATGTGCATGGGACCAGAAGGAGGTTGAACAAGCTGGTGCTTTTCTGGGAAAGCCCATTTATATTTACTGCATTTCTTTAACTGGCATGAGTGTTTCAGTGCTTCACTCGCACTCCCATACACACACACTGGGACAATTCATCTTGGTGGCCCCAACTGCAAGGCTGCTGAAGGGGAGACTTTGATGATTGATCAAACAAGACTGAGCTGATTAAAGTTACATTGCTTTCCCTGACTGTTCCTTTAATAATTTCAGAGCAACAAACCACAGGCAGACTGAAGTTCATGAGGGAGAAATCAACAGGAAGCAGTTAATATTTCTACCAGTTTAGCTAATGTTACTAAATGTAAAAGTAGATGTTTGGAGGCACAGAGCGTGTGGCAACTGAACAGTATCAGGTTCAGCTGATTATTCATGATTACTCACACAAACAACCCAGTCGACTCTTTAAACCTGACTTGGTAAACCAGGATGGCCATCTGTAAATGAACATCAACCTGGGCAAAATTGGATCCAAATCTACTCTTACAAAAATACCTTTTACCTGTATTTTAGTGTACTTTACAGATTTTATTTTTCCCCACAGGTGCTTCAGATACCATGTCTGACTGTAAAGCCTGACAGCCATTCTGGTGCCTCATTCCCAGATGCTTATTGTATTAGCTGTTCACATGTGCGTCAGGCCTACACCAATACTTATTAACTCTACAGCTTAGTTATACCCACAGCACAGCTTAACCTCACTCAATGAAACCATCCCCAACCAGTTCCAGCAAATAAGCAGGGAATGCAAATAAATAAATAAATAAATAAATGTTCCTGGGTAAAAGCCTAGCTTGTGAAAAGCCTCTCAGGCCTATATTTCTCTACTTTCATATTTGCATAACTGAGGAAAGAAACGGGACTTTGCCTAGCTCTTCCTGTAAGCAATGTACTCCATCATCTCAAATTTGAGGTAGTTTGAAAATCTCCCTCATTTCTGGATTTAACAAGTGCACGATGTCTGCCTCAGACCTTTAATTCTCATTTAGGGAACAGGGAGCAGACGCTGATGCTTAGAACAATCTTTTATGTGAAATGTATTAATATAGGTTCCTCTGTCAAAACATAAATAATGTACTGGGACAGTGTCACCTTGTGGTTGTTTGCTGACATAGCGGCCGGCCGAGAGGGGATACTCCCTGTACCTCGTCCCCAAAAGCCTTCACTCAGGAACAACAACCTTGGAAATTTTATTTGGGATGAAACAGGACCTCCAAGATCGGCCCTGTCTGCATCCTCCGTGTGGGCCCTAGCAGCTCTTGCACTAAGGTCTCCTAAAACCCTCACAGAGACACAAAGGCATTAAACACCCGGGACAGCTCCACAACTTGCACTGGCTGCAAAAGTCTGGGAGAGAAAGATATGTGAAGAAGGAAGCTGCCTAGCTCCTAAATAGGAGCTGTGACGTTGGGCAATAAAATTCCACTTTTTTCTTTTTGAATCTGCTGCCTGGCAAGGTAAAGTCCAAAGAGTGGCGCTGGATTTTGGAAACTGCTCTGTATGAAGAGGAAAGCATACACCCCTAATTCAAAGTTAGTACTAAAGCAAGGAAATTCAGACACCAAACTGTGTTCTTAATGGAGAACTAATGGATGTTAATTAACCACCAATTGACAAATAGCATATTTACTGTAGTTTAACAGCTCTGCAAATAAGCACAAACTCATTTACACATGTTTAAACCTTAATAAATACATTTGCAGTCATTGGCCACTTAAGCTGATTTTCAAACTGTCCCCTATAGTAAATCTAAAAGGATACATTTGGTTGCAAAAGTTATTGCACATTAATTAAACATTAGCTCATTGCAGAAAACTAAATAAGTTAATGGTAAATGACCTCTTTCATCAATACTGGTTTATTACACAGCTATTAGAAGACGTACAAAAATGAAGGAAAAACCCACCACGAGATGCAGCTTTCTCTCTGTGCCCTCTCCCACACCTTGGCCAAGCTCTCCCAAGCCTCTGTGCAGAGGTGAGGAGGGCCAGGGTGGCCTGCAGCACCATCACTGCAGGCAGTGCTCCAAGCAGAAGGTTTCCAAGAGGGATTTCACTGTAGGTCAGCGTGCACAGGATTTTAGAAAGTCCTTCTGAGCAGAAGGCATGGGATAGAAGAGCGTGTGGTGACACTTAGGAGGAAAGGTGTTGCGACGAATAATTGCAGAGCTCTCGTTTTGTGAATTTATTTCATTCAATCCTGTGAGCCTTGCATTTGATTCCTTTCCTGTCTTTCTCAGTTTGGAGAATACCACCTTCTCTTCTGCTACTACACTCTCTGTCCATTCAAAATGGTGCAAGAAGCATTTCTGCAGCTTTCACCATGATCCTGCATTTCTCCTCTCATCCTATTCCTTGGTACATCCCTTAAGGTTGCTTCTTAACTGGAGCCATATATTTTGCCCTGAAAGGAGTGTATTTGCTTCCCGAAGGTCTATGGTGAGGGTTAAACCTTTAGTATATGTTAAATGCTTTAACATCCTATCACAGAAAATGCTGGACCTAAGGAAAAGATAAACACCACCTCCCTTTTGTGTAATTCTTATAGGAATGCACAGCATAAAACCAAGTCCAATGTTATTTATCCCAGGTTATTTCACTCTCCAGTGCTGTTGCAGAAGCCTCCAGTGGAGGGAGCTTAAAATAACTTTAAAAAGCTTTACTTTCAAGAGATTGATTTAATTAAGTCATTGTTTTGTATTTTATACAAAACAGAGGAAAAAATTCAGGAAAGGAGAAAAGGAAATAATCACCATTCATCAAATGGGAAAAGTCCAGATCAAATGGTAAAGGAGTGTTTTCAGACTTAGAGAGAATACAAATAGTGTCAAATAGAAAGCACAAATTAAATTAAGAATCATAAAATTTTCTCTGTTTGCACAGCTCAGGCAACACTGTTTGGATCCAATTTATTATCAGGCTCAACAACAAATAAGCTCACATGCTTCCCAGGCTGAAATAACCTTTACTCATTTCACAATAAAACTACCATAGGGGTCTGGTAAGCAAAGATGAATTATAGCTGCCTGTCAGAAATAATGATGATAATCCTTCCCACTCCCACAACATCTGAGGATTACAACCACCTTTGCAGACAATACAGCAATCTCAAATACACGATGCAGCGTAACAAACATATGTCCTCAACAGGTTCACAGATGGAGAAACTGAGGCACAGGCAGAGGAAATGAACCACTCCACAATCACAGTATTACTCTGATCCCTGTTCCCACCTTCCCATGGGCCTCAGTCCCATGAAAGTGAAAACAACTCCACCGATTTCAGTGGATTTCTTTGATTTTATGCACTGCTGTCACCACCTCAACAGATGGATTGCAGCAGCACTCAGGCTCTGTGATTATGGACCAGTGTCCTCTTGTGCTTCACAAAACACACTGAAAGATCTGAACAAAATGGGATTTCCCTGTCCCAGTGTTTGCAATGGAGATGTAACTGCATCCCTTTGTATTTGACTTGGTAATTGCAGCTGGAAAAGATGGATCTGTTACTGTCTGGAAATCCTCACAGATTTGAGGATTGATCACCCATTGAGGGCTGGGGTCAGTCTTCTCTAGTGTTGAGGGTCTGTGTTGCATTCTAGTGATTGAACTTGGGGAAGAGCACACAGGCTGTAACCTCCCCCAAACTGCAATTTCCCCTTCAGCAATAGGGGGGCACACCCTTAGTTGTGAGAGCTGAAGCAAAAGCCTATTTTTAAGCTCTCATATGCATGTGCATGGAGGGCTTTGCCTCTGGTAGAGCTTTAGCACAACAAAATCCTGGCTAGTCCACACTGAGTTCCCTTCAAGCACCCAAGGGCTTGGCTGCAAACCCTTCACTTGGATAACCAGCCTGCTCAGCCCAAACCTTCCCTCTGTCCCTATCTCACTTCCAGATATCCTGCTGAGGCTGTAACGTTAATAACAAGAAGGAAGCTGAACAATAGCAGTGTTTCCAGGAAATTGATACCTCTGCATCTGGTGTACTTTGAAGGCACCAGGCTGTTCTGCATTCACGAGGCACAACTCACATGGTATCTGTCAGCCAAAGACATCCAAGTCAGTTGCGCCAAGCTGCCTTTTTCTTCTCAGCTACAGAAAACTCTGAAGTCCCCCTCTTTCTCCAGATGTTCTTGCATGCTTCATTGCAAAAAAATAAGTGTCTGTCAAAACTGCCCGTGCCTCCTCCCAGGGAAACAGTAGCCAGGGGCAAGGTGTATGTATGGGGTGTCTATTTTAGAGTCTGCAGCCTCATTAAAGTAATTGGCATCTCATTTTGGAAGCTCAATGCCAAAAGGGCTTATGGGGTAACTAATGCTGTGGAGTCAAAGCCAGAAACTGCATAGCAGGCTTCTGAATGTGGTCTCTGGCAAGATCTATGCAATGTAATGACATTATGGCTTTGCCATACATTACATGCAAATTAGAAGAGGTTGGCAGCCACGCAACTGGCATAGCACAGCAGCAATCATCCTTACAGGATGTAGAAGGCAAGGCTATTCATCCTCAACCTGCACACAGGGGTGGGAAAGGGAAGGACAATGCTCCCACAGTACTGCTTGCTTCCTTTCCCGTTTGAGTGACCTAATGTGGTGGAAGACAGCTCCCAGAGCCCAGCTCCTGGTGTTCCTACCTTATTTTTCAACTTTACCAGAAGGTGTGATTTTTTTCTTCGCACATCTATCCAAAATTCCTCTCAAATATCTGCTCTTCTCTGCCTCTGCTTCTCCCCAAGCATCCTCTCCTTAGTGCCGAATAGCTGTAGGATATGCACAACAAAATGTCTGTGTGCAGGTGCTGAGCAGTGATAGATGCAGACAGCTGGCTGGCCAGCCGGGACCTCACCTGCTTTGCTGTTGATGAACTACTCTTTCTCTACATTAATTGCTGTTAATGTTTCCCCCTCTTAGGCAGCCATCCCTTTCTCTTTAACCTTTCGTATTTTCTCTGAACTCTTTGGCCTACAAAATCTACAGCAAAACTCCCCAAAATCGCACAGCATACTCTGATGACAGAGGACAGATGTCAGCCTCCTGGTCCCCTATTTTCAAAGCAATGATTACTAATAATTTGGGGAGATGTTAATGAAGGGACCACTCATTCCTGCTATAATTTATTGTTCTGCTAATATCCTTGTGACTGCAGAGACTCACAATTTCCATGATGCAGAGACACAAACCAAGGCAAAAATACACAGAAACCTAAGTCAGAGCTCTTACTACAAAATCTCAACAATCTCACCCGAAGCCAAATGGCATCTTGATGAGGTAAGAGTGATGGTATTCTTGTTCCTGTCATGTACTCCCACTATTGTTAGATCAGGCCTCTAACCCTTACCAGACTGTCACTTTCAAACAAGCAAAGTAGGTTCCGTTAATAAAGGACTTTAATGTGGGTACTGTAGGCTCGATAATTCCAAATGTCCAGCCTGCTACCCAACAAACATCCCCCAACACACCATTCCTCGCACTGCAGGGCTTCACAAGTCCCACAGGCTGATCACAGCCAGATGCTATCACATACTGGGACTCCAGTTCACATTTGCAAGACAACCCAACCACCTTTCAAGCTTCCATCTCTTTCCAAGACACCACTGAGGATCCTCAAGGCAGAGAGAATGTGGTCCTAAGCAGTGTGAAAAGTATTCTATTTTAGATGCTCAGCTTGAACATTACCCTGTGTGTTGGATTAATGCACCTAATCTGTTGATTCTCATACAGCTGTATTTTATTTTTCCCACTGACTTCAGTCTTGATGACTACACTAGAAAGCAACATTTTAGTCTAAACCAGTTTTGGTCTTTAAAGTATCTCTGGATCAAGTCCAGCTCTTTGCTACTGCAAACAATTTCATTACAGCCATTTTCAAAACTTGCAATGGGTAGTAAACTCTAGGATTTAGAGGGGCTGGAGGAAACAAATCCTGCTCCTTCCTCAAGTCAGTAGGCACACATTTGCCTTCTGGTGGAAAAGCTAATAGAATAGGGAGTTTGGGATGCTATTGCTCAGAAACAGCTTGTGTAGCAGCACCAAGGATTCCTTTCTGGGTCCTGGTCTGCTCTTCTCAACCCATTTCCAACCTGAGGGATGTCATTACAGTACCAGTGATGGGGACAAGGAAGCAAGTTCCTCAGATAACCTCCTCCACTGCCGACAGTGTTTGTACCTAGACATCAGTGGAAGGAAAATGGTCCCAAAAAGGGAGCAACAATCAAAGTAAGTGACAAGTTACATTGCAGTAGTGACATTGATAATACCAGAGAGGGGGATAGCCCTTCACTAATTAAAAGCAGTGTCTGTTTCCCAGGGGAGATACAAGACGTCTGTGCTGCAGAAGTCTGTAAATAGAAGGAAGAAGCACCTGAGTCTGTATCTTGCAACATTCACACAAGTAGAGAAGGGAACATCATGAAGACATGGTAGACAAGGGCTGAAGGGGTTAAAGCCCATTTAAAAACTGGCTGAGTAGCATTTAAAGATCAGGTAATATTATAAGGATAAATACTTGTCCAGTGGTCAAGTAAGGATTCTGAATCAGTTCTTGAAGTTTTGTGCAAGAGTGACACCCGTGCTGGAGTCAGGAAGGCCTTTACCCCACCTGGTAGCATGTGTAGGTGAGGTGTGGAAAGAGGGGCACTTTGACCATTCCAGGCAGTAGGTTGCTAGACAGGCCCATGGCAGATGTGATGTTCTGGAGTCATGCAAAATTCAGAGACTATTATATTGATACATGACAGATGTTACAGAAGCACGGAACATTCAAAGACCGGCACATTAACCTTATAAATATTACATTCATCCTTATGGCTTTTTTAGCAATTATATCCTTGGTTCTATAGGTAAACCAAAGTAAGCTTTCTGCACATCATGAGACTCTGCAGAGGGCTTCACCTTCCCATTGAAAAAAACCCCAAACTAAATGAAAAGTAAAGAAGTCGTTTAACTTTTGACCAATATCAAACAAAACAACAATGCCAAAGTTATGAAACAATATGAGCTCCTGGCCTGACTTAGACAAATCTGACTTGAACAACCTGCTGGAGCCTGGGAATATAAGCTGTACCTGTGCTATGGAAACCTGTTTTCCCCATGATCCAAGTGCATGGCCAAGTTGTGACAAAGTGCCCACAATATTATATTGCAGTCTTCTCTTTGATTTTTTATTAGTTCCTTTTTTTTTTTCATGGAAAAGACAGCAGCTAGTAAGTGGATGAGATCTGTGGTGTACATGTGTCAAGCAGAGGGCCACAAAATGCATGTGCTCTGAAATATAAATTAGACTTGGAGAACCACCTGCAGAGTTTTCCCGATTAATGTTATTTTAAATTAGGGAGCTGATAATCATGGGGAAAGTAGTATGGAGCTGCTGCACAGCATCAGTTTTAGAAGATTTTGGTAGCAGTGAAGATTTTGGCAAGAGCTGAAGAGCCATTCCCACCACGGCACCCAGGCCAGACTTACTGTCTCCTCTCCAACTGCCTTGGCCATTGCTGAATCCATAGGTTCTAGTAGGGATGGGCAAGTGGCACAGAACATACTCTGCTAGGCTCAACCCTACTCACAGCCTCCCCGTGTGCCACACATTGTGTGGCACCTGAGTCATCATTTCCAAGTGTCATCATTTCCATAGAGTGCTGTTTTCCAGCTGACCTCACCCTGACTTCTACTGCTGCACCAGATACCCATGCAAAGAAAAGCTTTGTCAGCCACGCAGAATCTACCTTCCTTATTGCCCATTTCATGTTATTAACTGCATACCCACAATAAGCTAAGGAGATGTAATTGCAGCCAAGTTCCTCCTCTGATCCAAAGATTCTCCTGAAGTTCATTAACATTTGTACTGTAACTACTGTTGAGCTTGCCACATTTCCAGTCAAGATTTCAAACCAAATGAGCTTACCAAATAATGTCTTAACAGAGAATGCAGGGTAATTTATATATTGAAATTAAAGATTAAAGCTTAATCTTAATTAAATCTCACAAAAGTTCAGTAAAGCTGCTCAAATTATAAAATATAAAAAGATGTATTGATTATTTGAGAAATGGAAATCACATTTAATAAATACAGGAATGAGCCATTAAGGGAATGGAGAGACCAGAAAAAGCACTAACTGGTGATTAAAAGAAGATAAATATTTATTAAATGTTGCTGTGATTTATTAATCTGTGTTGGGCTAAACAAATGTAATTTGATATCTGAATCATATCTCATTCTGATACAGTCTTCATTAAATCTGAAGTCTTGCCTTTAAATGGATATCATATGTTCCCTTCAGTTCTTAATCTCTTTGAAATATCAGTTTGATGCTGTGGAAGACGTTGAAAGTCACAGGGACTGAAGTCTCCTGCGTATCAATGAGGTTGTTTTGCACTACAGGTGAGCAGGCAACTTCCCATTCCACACTGCCTTCTTATCCAGGACCTGTTGCAACTTTGTGCTGTCCCTTGGTGACAGGGCAACGTTCAGATTTTAAAGCCCTTCTGTCAAAAGGCCAGACAGGAAGAGCACAACTTCAGACTTCAGTCACTCCTCCCAACAGCCAGCATGGAGGTCTGAGACAGCAAACCCTTCACTGGTTTTAAAGCAGGAAAGCCAACTGCCATGCTAATGCAGCTGCAGCCTGGCAGAACACCAGTGGAGGGTGAGTATGAAAAAACATCTAACCCCTTGTCAATACAGTAATTAGTCTAGCAACAAATAGCTCTGTTGATGCAGCTTTCCAGTGGAAATGTTAATCATGCAAGAGCTGAAAAATTCATTCTTCTGAGGTTCAGAGAGCAACCTTATCTTGGGCCCCTCACAGAGGGAGGCAAGGGTCTGGTAGAGCATGGCACTGTATGCACACGAGGTGTTTGAATAAGAACGTTTCTTGGGGTTAGACAGCAAGTTGTCTCTGTCTTAAATTCACTCTCATGCTCTCATTTCAGCCTCTGTTTAGAAGAGGAGCTCCTTGTTGAAAATTACTGGCATAAATGAATTGCTGCTGATAAATAAATTTGCATAGGGTTAAAATTACGTTAGAGTGCTCCTTCCCAGTGCTACGACACTGAGTTTATAGACTGCTAGTAAGACTCATTGCCTTTCCACTGTGAACCTCAAAAAAGGTTGTATGAAAAGCAGCAATCGACTTCCACGAGTTTGCTTGAATCTGAATGTTTCAAGAATTCTAACTTCCTTCTCTATGCCCTTGCCCCCTCGCCAAAGGAAACAAACCAACCCCAAAACAAACAGGAAAAAAAAGAAGAGAAGAAGAAAGGACGTGAAGTCTCCATAAATTGGAGAGAGGAAGAGATAATCACATACTATTCCTTTTGCTTTTTCAGGGAATGAGAAACAAAATCAGACTGAACTAGGCTCTACAACCACCCACACTGAATTTGGAGTTCTACCTCTCTCATCTCTAATATTTTCGTTTCCACAGTAACATGAGTACAGGAAGTATAGCAATGGGACAGACAGGAGGAGAGAGGGCCAAAGCCACTTCAGTTCTGAGAGAACTTGATGTTTTAAAGGGAAAACCCAATCATTTCTTTTGGAAGTGGTTCTCACTCTTTACTCTCACAGGCATCCTGCAGAAAGCCAGGGTCTAGCTTCAAGGGCCAAGGGGATACATTAAACCAGATTAAATACCTGATTTTATTAAAGAGCAGCTGTGAGAGATGCATTTGCATTATGTGAAACTTTCCTGTAGGATTTTCATGATAGCAGACTTCTGGCACTTCCTCATGCAAGCAGGAGTCAATCTAGCACAAAGTAATTACTTTCAATGTGTTTAGCCAGAAAAAAAAAGAAAACAAAAAAAAAAGCATGACTTCAAAATCCTCACTAGCAACACAGCCAAGCAGATTCCTCTTCTGGAACTCACTTTTGGGTTGAAAATATGATCAAAAAGTTCAAGCCCCTGAAGTAATTGTCTCAGAAAGTTTTAAGCTACTGAAGATAGTGGGTTTAGGACCATAACTACAATAAACACAGCAAATGAATAAGAGTCTTCTGGCAAGAATAAGCCAGAATTGCAGAGGCGGATGTTGCCAGTGAAAAGAACAGGAAGGTAACCAAGTGAAGAAACAGCATGAGGAGGATTATCCTTATTTGGAAGCAATCCATTCCAGCAATAAGTTAAGCCAGGGATCTCTGCATCGGAAAACAGCAGGGCAACCTATTAAACTAAAGGACAATCTGCTTTTTCTGTCACCTTTGAGCTCTGGCTAAATGGTGACAGAAACAAACACAGCAGAGATCAAAATGTATGTTATTTCAACAGCAGTAATGGTCGACTGC
>VZTN01028495.1:3128-19710 GCA_013400515.1 Erpornis zantholeuca
GATCTCACATAATAGCAAAATTCAGATCAGCTTCTTGGGAGCCACCAAGTAGTTTAGATACCTGAACTGCAGAAGGCTTTGCTAGCCCTGCAGGATATTTATTCCATCCAGCTTCATATTTGACAGGTATGATCTTGTACTGTGGGCAGGAGAAGAGCAGGATCCATCTCTCAGAAGTTTATCAGCTTTGCTAGATTCTCCCACCAGATTCTTTCCTGAAAGCAAACCCGTGTACTGCAGCAGTCTCAAGGGCACGTTGCAAAGGCAAGGATTTAATGGCATTCAGAAGGACAGAGTTGCAGGCAGCAAGTTTCCCTCCTTTACAGCTTCTGTGCTGTAACTACCTCGACTTGACACAAACTGTGAAAACTGGTCAGGAAGGAGAACCATTAAGGAGACAGCAGAGGTTGCTTTGTATTCCAACACAGCAAGAACACTTTCCTCAGAAAAATACAGGTTTTTCTTTCCCTTGCATTTCTAGACTTCAATGCATGTTAGTCTTTCAATAAGTTTTTATTTTGCAATTACACACACTAACATATTTTCAAATTCTCCTCTCTGTAAAGGAATTAGAGCTCTGTGCAATAACTCAGCTATTTTATATAAGCACAAGAATGGAGTTTATGAATATGTTAGAGGATTCATTAAAGATCGTCTAAATGTAGGCAAGAGAAATATCAGACACTAGGTAAAGTCCTTCAGGGGGTTATGCCAAGGAAAGGATGGCTAGACAGTCAACCAGGGGAGTCAAACAATGACACTTCACTTCAGATGGGAGAGCTTTTACTGTTTGAACATTGCTATATCTGGTAGGAGAAAAGGACAGGAACAGTTCAAACACAAAAGAAGTGTCTAGCCTTTTTTTGTTACACTTGTACTGTTGCTTGAATTCTATTTTAGCTCTAGAGTCTATATTCTTTCTCTGTATAGTTTACTTACATGAAATAAAGTTAAGTGAAGGTCAAAATGAAAAGGTGATGATTAAATAATATCATCAAGGTTGTGATAGAAGAGACAGACATGCAGGGTAAGAGCCTAGAAAATACCACTGTAAAGCAGTGCTAGTAGTATTTTAGCATTTAGCATTTCTGAATGAAAATAGTTTCTAAATGTTCCTATGTGTTTTCCTTCACAGTCTTTATGAATGCAGCAATACCAATTGCAGCTGTACTTACAGTAAGTATGGACTTTTCTAAATGGTGTTAATTATGACTGCATTTTCAAGAGTAAGTGATGTGGAATTGAGGAAGGCGGAGAACAGGATGCAAACCTGCTACACATTTGCAGTTCCTCTGGGAGAGAATGGAAAATGCCTCTTTGCCCTCTGGGACCAGAAGCAGCCCAGAGCATGCAGCACTCCCCCAAACTGCTAAGAGAGTATGAATTAAGATTCTGTAAATGAAATGCTTGTGAAATATGCTGTTTCCTCCTTTATGGCAAAGCACTGATGATGATGTTTGTCTCTTTGTAGACATTTGTTGTCCATGTTCATCTGACAAGAAAGGCTGACTTCTCCCCATCAGTGGCATTTGCCTCGCTCTCCTTGTTTCATATCCTTGTGTCTCCGTTGTTCCTGCTCTCAAGTGTGGTTAGATCCACTGTCAAAGCATTAGTAAGGTGAGAACTGTAAAATTAATATCTTTGCTACCACCTATCCAGTTTCTGAGAATATGTCCATTGCTCATTTTACAATTTCAAGTTTAGAAATAGCATGGTGATTTTTTTATCTGTTCTTGTAAACTACTCCCCAACTTTTTTCCCTCTCCATCAAGTATGTAGAAGAGTAAAAAATAATCACAGAAGAACATGTGTTTCAGCATGTATCTTGTTTTTCAGCCTCTGCCTGAGAGGCTGCCTATTGGGTCAGAGTTAGACTGAAACAAGCAAAAAACCTTAAAAATCACTTTTAAGAGTCACAGTAAGTTAATGTCTAAGTGTCTAATCCAGACTTGATGAATTTTTACTTTCTGATGAACATGTCAGAGTATTCAAAAACTAGCCAAATAACATCCAGTGGAATTGCTGTTTCATTGGGGATTTTGAATATCAGCAGACTCGTGTAAAAACCTCCTAATGCTTTTTCATATGCAGTGTAACTCTACCTGACTGATAGGGGAGGCAGAATTTGGGCTTCTTTCTCCTTTAGCACAACTTTATGACCTCCAGTGAAGCTATCTGACAAGCTTATTTAAGCTTTGGGACAGGTACTGGACACCAGCCCTTGCTTAATTGCCTTTGTTTTGCTTTGGAGATGGAAAGGAGACTATAGCACGAGGCTGAGATTGCCTTCAGTGTTTGAAAATTCCCTGACAGTGCAAAGTCACAGCTGTGTCCTCTTTCCTAAGGAGTGTGAAATCTGAGAGCATCAGCAGCTGGCAGGAAATGTTTTGCAGCCACTGTGGTAGTCCCTAGAGCCATGGCAAATTGTCATGCCAAGATTACAGCCAGCAAAGTGTCTGGGAGCCAGCACTGACGCTGCCTATTACCAACAGGCATTTATTTTGGCTTGTCTAAGATTTCTTTGCAAATGAATTGTGTCTGTTAATGCCACAGGAACAATTTGAAAGCGATTAGCATCAGCCAAGTATTAATTGTTGCTAGCTGGGAGTTCTTGATGGGTTATTCTGTAGATACCTTCTTGTTGGCAGGCTGTTGCCCTGCCATTTGTGGTGCAGACAGGAATCAAACNGTCTGTATCACCCAGGTAGTGTTCCAGAGTGCATTGCTCCATAGTGCTGGAGGTGCTGCTCTCTAGAGGACCTCATCCTTCAGAGAAATATTTTGGAAGCACACATCAGATATTTTCAAGCCGTGCAAAGATGAGCTTGCTTAAATAGCTTGCACCAATTGAGCACAACTAATGTTTGCTTGCTTCAGCTGTGTCGTGCTTTTACACCTTCCTACTAATAAGTAGCTGGTCAGTAAGACTGGGTAAAGGTGACCTAACTTGACAAAGTTGTGTTTCAACTTTCTTTAAGCTGAGATATTCTAGGTGGTTTTAGCAAGTGTGCAAAGACAGCTTCTTCTGTAGTGACAGGGACTAAGTGGAGCAGAAGATGATCCAGCAGAAAACCCAGCATAAGAGGGTGTTACTGGCTTTGCATCTCAGGCACTTCACAAACCCTGCTCTGTTAATATTGGCTACAGTCTTTGATGCTATCAAGGACAGTAATATTGACCAGAAACCTCATCAGGATCTTTAATCATTGCACATATGCCCAGTTGCAAAGCATCCCTATGAACTGTCACTGACACTCAGAACCACTGTGTGATTGACACATTTAAAGCTGTTCTGTGTAGGACCCATGAAAACTTTCCAAGTTATGGGCTTGGATGTCTGCTTCTGAGTCTTTAGGAGGGTGAAAAATTCTGATAACTCTTTGAAAAGTGGTTCTTTGTAGTGTTTCTGCCACTGTAAATTAAAATTGAGCAGCCAATCAATGTGTTTCTTAATACTGCACTCTTCAGGGACATTGTGCAGTGTACAATTTTCAATCAGCAAAGGTTAAGCAGCAAGAGTGGCATTATATATCTTACTGGGTTTAATATCAAACCACCTTTCCAGTCAGCTGTGCAAATAACCGTGTTTTAATCAATATGTCTGTTCTGTGGCTTAAAAATAAGTTCCCCAGTGGAGATATTGGAATACTGAAATTGTGCTGTCAGCAAGAGCTCTGCAAAGAACGTCCTTTTTCTATTCTTTAGGAGTTCAGAAGAATCTGGCATCCTGAAATAAGAGCTGTTGCCTCTAACACAAGGTTTTCTCACAGCTCTGCTGTGTTTCTTCAGTAATTGCCTTAAGAGCAGTGACTCCAGAATTATGCAGAGTATTGGTCAGGGGTTTGCAGATATTTATTCTCTAGCTGAACACACAGCTAGAGAATAAAATCAAATTGTTGGATGGCTTTATACAGACGTAGTCTTGTTTGGATATGCATGGCCTGATAATGTTTGCTGTCTTTTGTTCCTACCCCTCTAGACCTGGAACAGATACATGGGGGACTTCTGTCTGCTCCTTCTGTCTTTAGAGCAATTCCTCAAATATCAGTGTAGTTTTCATACAGAGAATATAGGTGTAGCTGTATATTAAATCCATATGAGCAGCATCTAAACCATCATTTGGTCCATTTAAAGACATTTGAAATCTTCTTTTAAATATCTGGTTCACTGAATAAAAAGGCTAAGATTCCTAGCCCTGGTTTTCAGAGCTTTATGCAAATAGATATCAATATCTCTAGCAGTGGAGCTTCTAATCACTTCCTTTGAGATAAAAGACCTTCCCATTAAGGAATGCTGATCCAAAATTGATCCCAAATTAATAGTTCTTCTTATCCCATCCCAAACAGTTATTTTTCCCCTTTCTGTTGCTTAGATTGTAGTACCTGCTGTAGCTAAATTCCCTCCACTGAATCCACTAAGAGATCCACTGATCTCAGTCCTCAGCTGCCATTAGTAATCAGGTAGGTTGACAGAAAAACTGTAGAACCATTTCTCTTCTAGAGAGTCCCCAGGTGACTTTGATCTCTGCTTGCAGGACACGTGTTAGCTGTACAGGGAGTCTGCCTCAGGCAGTTCTGTAATGCCTGGATCCAACAACGTTTTGGCATCAGTAGGGATCTCATAGCTTCTTAGAAGAAACTAAGTCTTCTTCTAAAGGAGAAACCACTGGCAGTGAAATGCAAAATAAATGCTGGCAGGTTTATTCTTATTTTTTAAGATTGGCATCCTAACAGATCACCACGTATCACAATGCTTCAGTGGCATTGTTTGCTTTTTTCTCTCCAGTTAGCCTGAGGCTAAAGATTGAAATCAATTTTTTCAGCTCTTGTCCATAAATTTATTTTTAGGAACCCAAGGCCTTCTGGCACTTTATCGTTTTGAAGACTGATAGTTAACTTATTTCCAGCTAATTGAGCTCCTTTGATGTTGAGTTCATGATTCAATCCAATTCTTTCACAAATTTCATTTGCTCTCCCTGTGAGTAGATTAGGCATACATTTTATAAAGTCAGGTACAGAAATAAAATTGATGCCCTGATCTGTTAAATGTCTTAATAAAGGCACATTATCTCTTAGCTAATTAAATCTTAAAGCAGCTAGTGAAAATTTTATGCCTTCTTCTTTGTTGCTGGTTGTCAGGATTCCTTTTATATCTCATCTGTTGAATACTCTTCTGTTAAGGTATATTCTTTTATCCAGTTACTTTATGCACATCATATTTCACCACAGCTGGTTGTGAATGTGGCTCACAGTGTACAGCTTTCATCTGACTGCCAGCCAGTGTTCAGAAGTCTGTTCAGTAGGACTGACTGGGCCACACTTGATTGGTATGAATGACATTAATTCTGCTTGGGTGAGTGGCTTTAAAACAAGCCACTGTTGTAGCACTTCTGTGTCCCACCAAGTGCCTGAAAAAAACCTTTCTGTGAGATCTCTTTGGTGGTATCAGAAGGGAGAAGATTTGAGGAGCATCTGCACAAAGTGTTAAAATACCATTGCTGTTAATAAGCAACAGGACAGGTTTGAAAACTTCCCATTGCACATTTTCATACACCTGTAACAAAATAAGAACAAACAAACTGTGCAGCAGATAGCAGCTGAAGTACCAGAAGGGATGCTCTGTAATAAACATTGCAGTTGATGCCTTAAATGGCTACCTAGAAACAGAGACTAGACAGGAATAAAGGAGGGATTTATTTAAAAGGCCTTCAGAGGTACACTTTTGGGATCCTGAGGGTCCTGCCTCAGTGGATCCCAAAATGGATAACTCTCGCTTTGGATTTAGCTTTTTGATTTTTGTTTGCATTTTTGTTATGGAGTCTTTCACACATTTCATATAAACAAAGCAATGCTTTTATAACTGTTTTTCTTGTTTTGTATTTTTTTATTAATAGAGGAGAGTTTGATGGACTTCTAGTTTGACTGGTGGAATTGGAGAAGAAGAAATCATAGTATCCAATCCACAGCTGTTTTCTCCGAATCTATAAAAAGCAGTGTCAGAAAATAAAGCTCTTTCTTTTTTGTGTTCACACCCACTGTATGTGTGTGTGTGTTTTTATTTCATGTTCTCTTGTGACAGACAACAGGTCACGAGTTCTTCACACTTTTATATCAGCATAAATTCATTAACTGGAACCCAGCCAATGAGGTACTTTCCCCAAGCTTGCTCCCCTCTCACTATGGTGATGGGTTACAGTTCTTGGTCTGGGTGTCCTTGGAGAGCAAGCTGGAGAGGTTTTGTTATGTCTATCTTAGCATGAGAAAGCAGCACTTAAGCTACAGGAAACTTCAGAGTTACACTAGCAGTACAGGATTTGAAAAATATAAAAGTTAAAACCTAAGGCATCACANGAATGCTGATCCAAAATTGATCCCAAATTAATAGTTCTTCTTATCCCATCCCAAACAGTTATTTTTCCCCTTTCTGTTGCTTAGATTGTAGTACCTGCTGTAGCTAAATTCCCTCCACTGAATCCACTAAGAGATCCACTGATCTCAGTCCTCAGCTGCCATTAGTAATCAGGTAGGTTGACAGAAAAACTGTAGAACCATTTCTCTTCTAGAGAGTCCCCAGGTGACTTTGATCTCTGCTTGCAGGACACGTGTTAGCTGTACAGGGAGTCTGCCTCAGGCAGTTCTGTAATGCCTGGATCCAACAACGTTTTGGCATCAGTAGGGATCTCATAGCTTCTTAGAAGAAACTAAGTCTTCTTCTAAAGGAGAAACCACTGGCAGTGAAATGCAAAATAAATGCTGGCAGGTTTATTCTTATTTTTTAAGATTGGCATCCTAACAGATCACCACGTATCACAATGCTTCAGTGGCATTGTTTGCTTTTTTCTCTCCAGTTAGCCTGAGGCTAAAGATTGAAATCAATTTTTTCAGCTCTTGTCCATAAATTTATTTTTAGGAACCCAAGGCCTTCTGGCACTTTATCGTTTTGAAGACTGATAGTTAACTTATTTCCAGCTAATTGAGCTCCTTTGATGTTGAGTTCATGATTCAATCCAATTCTTTCACAAATTTCATTTGCTCTCCCTGTGAGTAGATTAGGCATACATTTTATAAAGTCAGGTACAGAAATAAAATTGATGCCCTGATCTGTTAAATGTCTTAATAAAGGCACATTATCTCTTAGCTAATTAAATCTTAAAGCAGCTAGTGAAAATTTTATGCCTTCTTCTTTGTTGCTGGTTGTCAGGATTCCTTTTATATCTCATCTGTTGAATACTCTTCTGTTAAGGTATATTCTTTTATCCAGTTACTTTATGCACATCATATTTCACCACAGCTGGTTGTGAATGTGGCTCACAGTGTACAGCTTTCATCTGACTGCCAGCCAGTGTTCAGAAGTCTGTTCAGTAGGACTGACTGGGCCACACTTGATTGGTATGAATGACATTAATTCTGCTTGGGTGAGTGGCTTTAAAACAAGCCACTGTTGTAGCACTTCTGTGTCCCACCAAGTGCCTGAAAAAAACCTTTCTGTGAGATCTCTTTGGTGGTATCAGAAGGGAGAAGATTTGAGGAGCATCTGCACAAAGTGTTAAAATACCATTGCTGTTAATAAGCAACAGGACAGGTTTGAAAACTTCCCATTGCACATTTTCATACACCTGTAACAAAATAAGAACAAACAAACTGTGCAGCAGATAGCAGCTGAAGTACCAGAAGGGATGCTCTGTAATAAACATTGCAGTTGATGCCTTAAATGGCTACCTAGAAACAGAGACTAGACAGGAATAAAGGAGGGATTTATTTAAAAGGCCTTCAGAGGTACACTTTTGGGATCCTGAGGGTCCTGCCTCAGTGGATCCCAAAATGGATAACTCTCGCTTTGGATTTAGCTTTTTGATTTTTGTTTGCATTTTTGTTATGGAGTCTTTCACACATTTCATATAAACAAAGCAATGCTTTTATAACTGTTTTTCTTGTTTTGTATTTTTTTATTAATAGAGGAGAGTTTGATGGACTTCTAGTTTGACTGGTGGAATTGGAGAAGAAGAAATCATAGTATCCAATCCACAGCTGTTTTCTCCGAATCTATAAAAAGCAGTGTCAGAAAATAAAGCTCTTTCTTTTTTGTGTTCACACCCACTGTATGTGTGTGTGTGTTTTTATTTCATGTTCTCTTGTGACAGACAACAGGTCACGAGTTCTTCACACTTTTATATCAGCATAAATTCATTAACTGGAACCCAGCCAATGAGGTACTTTCCCCAAGCTTGCTCCCCTCTCACTATGGTGATGGGTTACAGTTCTTGGTCTGGGTGTCCTTGGAGAGCAAGCTGGAGAGGTTTTGTTATGTCTATCTTAGCATGAGAAAGCAGCACTTAAGCTACAGGAAACTTCAGAGTTACACTAGCAGTACAGGATTTGAAAAATATAAAAGTTAAAACCTAAGGCATCACAGTGAACAAAGTTTGACTTCCAAGATTGAGGTGTGATTGTGGTTTTTTCCTTTTCAGTGTGCAGAAACTGAGTGAATTCCTGTCAAGTGAAGAAATTGGAGAAGAGCATGATAAATCTTCAGAGCTAAGAAGTGCAGATAATCACAGCAAGTACCAGGCAGTGGTGAGTAAAGCTGTCTCATTGCCAGTGAAGTGGCTGCAGTAGTTTGTACCCAGAATAAATTTTTCACTTCTCCATTTCCTATGGATTATTTCTTGCAGTTGCAAAACCTCTATTTTAATACCCAGAACTGTATCATTCACACTGTAGTTGCTAGGGTTTAGGACATTTTGCTGAGGCTGCCACCAATTAGTGCTTATTTCTGTCTTTCTGATTTTGCACAGCCACTCAAGGTTGTGAACCGCAAGAGGCCTGCCAGGGAGGACTGGAACAATTACAGCTCTCACCTGAGAAGACCCATTAACATCACAGAAGCAGATGATTTTTGTGTAAAGGTGATATGAAGGTCACTCTAATAACACTTATATTAGCTCCCTAATAGTCACTTTTGTATTCTGATGGCAGTTTCAAGTTCAAGAACTAGTGTTTAGTGTGAACTGTCAGACACTTGTGCACTCATCAGATTAACCTCCACCTTTCTTGTCTGTCTTCCTTTTTAAGAATTAACTACTAATCTCTAGGTTGTGATTAGTTGCAATTATTCCTCTAGATTTCACCCAGCCATTTTCTATTTCAAGTGTTTAAGTCATACCCTGTTCTTAGGTCCAAAATTTTTAACTCAAAAGTTAGAACAGCCTAGGTAGGAAGGAACCTCAAAAGATCATCTGGCCCAACCTTTTATGTATCCCAGACTCTTTCTTCCATTTCCAGGGTCTTTATAGAATAATGGGATGAAGAAAATTGGAAAGAATTTGTTCTAGACATTCCCATAGTAATCTCATCATGGATTTTCCCTTCCTCTTTTGGAATTCCTAGTGGCCTAAGTGAAATTTAAAATGATGAAATTTAAAACTAACTCCCAAAGACCTAACTTGTTAGAAGAAAAAAATTACAATTACCCATGCTGCTTTGAAGACTGATGCTCTTGATTTGCGGTGGAAATGGTCAGAAGTAATAAAAATCCTGATGGTTGTTATAGTGATGAAGCTGTTTATTTAGGAAGTCTGCTATTACATTTGCATTTCCAGCAAAAGAGGATGAATAATTCAGTTTCATGGGACTAAGTAGGACAACTGGTAATGCTCTCAGGCTTTTTTTAGACATGCTGAATTGGTGCAGGATCCTTCTTGAACAGACTTCCAGGAAAATAAGAGGTGTATTTGAAAGAGGGTTTTGGGGGCAGTGTTGGGTCAAAAGACAAGCTGGAGTGACTGCAGTGACACAGGAGAGGCCAGCACAGTAATCTCTGTACGGACAATATTTATAAGGCTTGAACAGAAAGGCAGGCCCAGGGATAATCTTTGGCTCCATCTGCTGACACCATTGTCACCAGCGGCCCCTGGGTCAGGGCACTTGGGCCTGTCTGGCTGCAGCTCCTTGCCTGGGAAGGGACATCAGTTGAGAGAGGATCCTCTGGCTGCCTTTGGTAATCCAGAGGGAGGAACACCACGTTTGCTCTTGCTCAACACAGGAGTATCAATTTTTCTCAAGGGTGTGATAAAAGTGTCCCCTTCCGCTCTTCTTAGATGAAAAATTTTTGTACTTTTTATAGCTGAAAGGCTCTGAAGGCTTCAATGGCTCTGAAAAAATGAGAGAAGAGGGTCCTGTATAAATGTAGGCCTTTTAAAATTGTCTCCCCTTCCTTGTTTTTCACAGTATCCATGGAAATCTCCATTTAACTTGTGATCAGGCTTTGTTTCCTGGTTTTATTCTTTTTCAGTGAAACAATTTCTGTATCTAGCAAAACCTAGATTATCTGAGAATCATGTCAGAAATACAAAGGAAAATGCTGTAATGGGCAGCAGCATCTAATTTCCTGGAAGGTTCTGCAGGTCTGCTTGGAATTTGGGTGGTGTAATTGCTGTATAAGCTGCACTGTGTCTTAAGTGACATTCAGGGCTCTGCACAGAGCAAGCTGGGCATGTATGTAATTTAATGGTGTTGTAACCATTTCACTTATTACATGTACCCACCTTTCAAGAGCAATGCTATATGGCTCTCTCTTTTTCCCCTCATGAATTCTCAGCAATTTCTAATAGTGCACGTTTGTTTTCAGAGGGTTCTGCCCATGGAAGTACAGTCCTTTACAAAGTCAGTCACTTCAAGATCCATATCCTGCATTGGGCAAAGGCTAACTCTGTTCTTGTGCTCCGTGTAATGAAAAAGTAAATTTCTCTGATGTTGGGAAAAAAAGTGAGTTCTAAATCTGAGTTTCTGTTTCTTTTCTCTCAATCTTGATATAGATCACAAATGGATTTTTCACTTGGACACCTGAAGGTCCTCCAGCATTGTCTAATATTGATATCCGAATCCCTCAAGGTACAAAATTAAATCAGATAAACAGGATAAAATGTTTTTCCATAGTTATTTGGTAAATCATAATCTTATGTATCCCTTCCTCTCTCACAGGTCAGCTAACAATGATTGTAGGACAGGTGGGCTGTGGTAAGTCATCTCTCTTGCTGGCCATACTTGGTGAGATGCAGAAGATCTCTGGGAACGTATCCTGGAGCAGGTAGGGACATTTAATTTAAAATTCTCATTTAATTTTAAAATTCAGCTTGACTAGAACAGTAATGCAGAAGAAGCCCAAAATCTCTCCTAGGAGCATGTGAAGTCAGGGATTTTCTAGATACAGTCAAGATAAAAACCCTACCATAAGATCAGAAAGAATCCCCAGCCAGGGTAAAACAGGAATGGGCAACCCTTCTTGGGCATTCTGCACTCCAGCAACATAACCTGAGTGAAATTGTAACTAATTTGGAATCAGAATTCATTTGCTTGAGGTGTTGTGCTGCTACAGAATGCTGTTTGTGCTTTCAGCTAGTGTCTTTGCATGGAGCTATAAAGAGGTACTGGCTCACTAGGAGCTGTGCCTGGCTCAGATGTGTGCTCCATGCCAGCACCAGGCTAATGCCTGAGAATTTGAAGAGTATCTTTCAAGTGGCAGTGACCTCAGAGTCCTCCCCTGTGCATCCTGCCTGATCTGACAGGAGTGAGTCAGTTGTGTCCTTCCCTCCTTTCCCAAGGGGACACAGCACCTGGACTCTGACAGCCACTTATAGATTCCACTCGTGTCTAACTTTCATACTGGCCTTGAAGGGAGGGGAAAAAAATGGTACTGAACTCCAACAGCTTCTTTTAGGGCTTGTTCTCTTGACCCTGAGGCAAGGTGACAGATGGTAAAATATATTGCAGCTCCTGTATATGGTTTCCAGTAAATTCCTGCCATCTCTAAAATACAGTTTGATCGATGTGTGTGAACATTTTTGGCCTGTTTATTTCACAGTACCAGACTTCCTACCCATACAGACTGCACTCTGCCCTTTGGGCTGTGATTATTTGTACATAAAATGCAACAAATTGCAGAAGAACCTAGAAAAACAGTTAATTTTATTTCCAACTGATTGGGAATGAAGGAAAAACAGCACCTATAAGTCAAGTCCACATATTCTGATGGGCAGAGAGTCATTGTTACCCAATGCATTCTGCAGTGGTTTTGTGGAACAGTTCTCTGAATTCCTTAAGTGTTTGTAAAGAGCTGTGATTTATATCCAGCCTTCATGCCAGTCATACTACTCAGAATTGCACGTGCTTTTATAGCAGTAGTACCAGGAAGGAAAGAAGGTTGTCCATTTTATAGGTGGGGAAAATGAAACATAAGAAGGTGACCCTTTCAGCTACTGAGAGAAACAAGAACAGAAGCCAAGGTTCCAGAATGTGGTGATCTATCCATGAGAATATACTTCCCTAAGCAGAAAATCAGACTATGGTGAGGAACTGTACAGAATCCCTGCAGCCTTATTAGGTGAACTAATTTCATTTCAGCAAGGCTGTAATTTTTTACAGATGACATAACATGATTAAGAAGTGTAATTTGAATGTCTGATGCTAAACTAAAACAGATGACATGATGTTTCTGTTCAGAAACTGTGCTGTGTTTTTAAATAGCACTTGTTTAGAAGTATGTGCTTCACAACAGTGGAAAGGTCAAAACTGGTTTTCATGTCTTCTATATGTGCCAAAGTATCACAAGGTGAAATTCAGTTGTTATCACATTTGCTCTGCTATCTGTCAGATATGCAGAAAGGGGCTTGTGGCTGAAACAATCTGAGCACTGTAAGTGCTGGCTGCACTGGGACAGATTATGTGTTGTCTCATCTTTCAGAGCTGCTGCCATGTGCACTGGCCTATTCAGAGTGATGGATGCAGCCAGTGTGGGCTGCACACCTGTGTTGTAAAGCTATCAGATGAAAGCTCCCTTAATTTGATAAGAAAATACTAATGCCTGACTGGGAACATGCAACCTTATCCCAGGTTCAAGGAGAGTAGTCTTATCAAGTAATCACCAGGGCTTGTAGCCTCAGCTCAGGCAGTGAAAAGTGTCACCCAAATCAGTAAGTTCCTTGTAACAGCACTTTCTTTGGGAATGCTGGGCTTCAGTCATTCATGTTAAAGAATAGACCTGAATTAGTTCATCCAAATTTCCTTCCCCTTCCCTTCCTCCAAGGTCATAGCTATGAAGATGAAGGATGTATCCTGCTGACATGTCACTCAGTGCTCAGGAAATCAGGATGCTATTCCTGGCCCTTCCCTTGGTCTAATGGATAATAGCAAGTCATTTCCCTACTCTTTGCCCCCATGAGTTATGAATAAAACAGGATTAACTGCATATCATCTTTGCTTGTTTTTTATAAAAATTATTTATTTCAAACCCTTCAAAAATAATGTAATTTTTCCTGGGCTAGGAGGGACATAATCAGAAGTGAGATGTGGATCATTTGTGATTTTTTTGTTATTTGTGTTACAGTGTGTGTCCAGAATATCCAGCTCAGATTAATGCCTCTTGTCCAAAGCAGGCTGAGAGCATCTCACTATAAATATTTTACAATATGGTTAGGGATTTAACAAAAATAGATCATTACTTACATTCTGCACAGGTGGTAAATGGTAATGATTTGACCTGTTATTGAGTAAATAATTATAGTATATGCCAAGCTAATTTCTTCTGGGCAGTATCTCAGTTTTAGTAGTCCCAATTCAAGTCTTTTTGGAGTAAATAATACCAGAAGACAGACCTAATTGAGTAACAGTTTGCTCAAACATAAGTATGTCATTTGTTTTAAACAGGACGTGCATTCTTGCATGTGAATCTTGAGTCCTTATAGTGTGAAGGAAGATAGAGAGTTAAGGTTGTTAACAGTAGGTTTTCATCTTGACTGTTTTTATCAAATTTAAAAAAAATGAAGTTTTTATGTCTATGAAGTAAATTGATTTTAAAAAATATGTGTTCGCTGAAGTTTTCAGAAACCTCCAGGTATTTAATTTTATTCAAGTGGGAAATTAAGATCTGTCTTGAAAAGGCATGAAAATCTCAGTAGGCTCACCTTTGCATCATTAGACATCTAAAATACCTTGACAAATTAGATCTAGACCTCATTATCAAACATATGTTACTTTGGCATTTCAGCACTGGTAGGAGATCAAGGCATCCTTAATGTTGTGCATGGAAGGGCTGGAAAAGGTATTTTCTATTTCAGCCTATCAATAGTTCCTGTAAAGAATATGTTTCTACTTAATGATATGCAACAGGCTCATGAGTTTTTGGAGATGGAGCCACTGAGTTCACATGGTCACTGAAGACCAGTGGAGTGTGAGTTTACTGTGGAAAAGCTTTGTTCAGTATGCTGACCTTTGGAGTAAAGATACTGCTGGCTGGCTGGTGCTCTCAAACTGTACAGTAAATTCAATTTAGATATGGTCATTGCTTCTTATGCATGAACTTCATGGTAGTGTCTCAAACCAAACTTTTAATCTGCAGGTATAGTTTTCTCTCCTGGATATTTATAAGCAAATTGTGTTGGCATAAAGTTAATGAGACTGTCCTCTTTAAAGCATGAAAGACTTTGTTCCTCCTTGACTTTGTTTACATCATTTGACACACATATTTTTCACTCTTTTGAATGGAACTGAATTTAGCATCAGTAATAAGTATGCCCAGTCATCCTGTCAAAACAAATCTGAACATCTTTGTACACATTCAAAAATAGCAAAAACGAAACCTTTCTGTCCCTTGGGCCTGCCTGCATTTGCATCACCTCAAGGATAGGGCTGAGACAGAACAGTGTGTGGCAATTGAAGATGGGATTTGGGGTTCACACTAGCAAAGGTGTCATGTCATGGAAAAATTAATATCTTGGAAAAAAACAGTATCACAAATCATCATTTTGTTTTCCCAGAAAACGAGCTTTTTTTTAATGGAACTGCATCCTTGTCACAGCAGGACTTCTCAGTTCTGCCAGCACCCCCAGGACAGGGTGAAGGTGATTTTATTTGTTGAGTCAAATTAATGTTTATAAGAGAAAAAAAGGTCACCAAATCTTTTTGCCTGATGAAATGAAGTCATTTTGTGTAGAAGGAACAGATGCTGCACTGCAGCCCTGTGTGATAAGTAATGTTTGCAGCCTGTGCACTAAGTGGAATTTAATAGTTTTTCTTTCTGGGGCAGATTGCTCGTGCTCACTTAAGTAAACAGTCTTTGCTTTCTATTTGTGATGCAGCTGCACTTCTGACAGTGAGACGGGGGAAGATTTCAGGTATGGTATTGTATGCAATTATTGGTTTCCTGCTAAATCAATTGCAGTAGAAAAAGCCAAAGGTTTCCAAATCTGTGCTTAAGATTAAGAGTTGGAATTCTGAAAAACAGTGACATTTTAACTGCATTATCTCAGAATATGATTTGTGAAACCACTTATGCAAATTATGAAAATAAGAATTGGATTTCTGTTATGAAAGCATTGTCATTTGGAGATTTTGAAAATTGTATCCTAATATGTCTTTGAAAATCTTTCTGTAAAGTTCTGAACCAGATTATGCTATGCTTTGAAAAAAACTGTCAGGTATTTAAAGATTTCATTTATTAAAGAAAATTCTCCCCATTTCCCTTCTCTTCATTTTTTTACATCCTGTCATAAGTTTATTTTCTCACCTATCATTCTTCAGGCACACACAGAGAAGTGTGGAGAGTAAGAGATTAGTCCATCTGTTGGCACAGAAATTATTTTTACCTGATTAACATAGCTCATTCTGGATTTTAGGAATATCTACCAAATCAACTAAGAACAAAGCTTTCTGACTTTGGGGCAGGCACAAACCTCCAGAACGGTGAACCTTCTAAAAGCAATGATCCTGTTCCAGTTGGACTCAGTGAGAACTTTGTTATTGAAATCAGCAGTGCCAATGACCTCTTTTTTCTTGACTTATTCTAAATTGTGTGGCTTTTAATGACCGGAATATTTTCTTGGTTCTGTGATTCTCCAACTGTGCAGGTGCCTTTTCTTTTGTTTTGTCAGCTTATTCTCTCACACTTACCTTATTTCTCAGACTTGTTGCCTGGTTGTCAGACTGAGTCCTGCAAAACTGCTGCTCCCATCTGTGTGTAGTATAAGAGGGACTTTCATGTACCTCATGTCTAAGCCTCATGGTAAAGAATATTTTAAAATCTCACAGTCCTTTCTGTGTTGAAAGACTGAAATTTCTGGGCCAAGTTGAAGGGAAAACGTTTGAACCCATTAAGGTACAAGAGACCCATGATCAGAATTAGACATTCACATGTTTGAAACTCTGATGGAATTGGATGGCAAAGGGTGAGATAACATGCACAACAGTATGGCAAGAGTATTAAAAAGTAGGAAAGAATATTAGGCTAGATGAAACAATTACCTACATTATCATATGTTCTAGGAGTGCTAGTTGTTTAAATGCTGTAAGAATATCTCTAGTGGTTTTGTTGCACTAACATCCTGTAGAACATTTCTGATGTTCTCAGAAGAGAGAGTATTTTGAGCCGAAGTCTTTTGAGGTCTTGAGCATTGCTCATAGGTGTTGTAGGCTTTCTACAAGGTTGTTTAGCACTTCTCAAATCTGAAGCTTTGACTATACCTTTTTAGGTCAGTATCACATAGCACAGAGTTTTAGGATAAAAAGAGCTGTGTTTCTGTTATGCAGTCATT
>VZTN01028495.1:20077-85534 GCA_013400515.1 Erpornis zantholeuca
TTCCTCTACCATAGTAATCCTAACTCTATTGCATTTATCTTCTTTTAAAAATTGCAACTTTTCAGATTTGGTAGGTTTATTAAGGCACTGAGATTCATATATGAATGTAATTTAACTAGTTGTATTTTCAGTGATCTTGAAGATGTGCTACACCTCCTGGACTTAACAAAATTAAATGTGAAAATAGAGATTGTTTCAAGTTTTTAATCTATCTTCACAAAATCACTAGAAGAGTAAGGTTGGTGGGACCACAGGGGGTCATCTGGTCCAACCTCCCTGCTCAAGCAGGGCCATCCCAGAGCACATTGCACAGGATTGTGTCCAGATGGTTCTGGAATATCTCCAGTGAGGGAGACTCCACAATCTCTCTGGGCAATCTGTTCCAGTGCTCAGTCACCCTCACTGTAAAGAGGAGAATGTTGTTTCTTTTGACAATGTTGTTTCTGATTAATTAATCTCATTCGTAATTAGTAAACAGGCTTGATTTTATATTAGACAAAGCTCATAGTCTCCAGGGAGTTCAGGAAAGGTTTTCCCTATTTATTGCAAGGCTGAATTTTTCTGTCTGCATCTCTTTAATAATTAAGAGGCTATGGTTAGTCTGTTGTGTTATCAGAGGGGAAAAAAAATACACTCCGTTGGTGAAAACACATGGTTATTTATGCAGTCTGGGGACAGGAAGCAATCACTTCCACCTGCAGAATAAATCCCTTGTATGCCCTTGTCTGCTAAGCCATTGGTTTGCATTCAGTCCTAAAACTGAAACCTAATTCAAGGCAGACTTTCAGAGCAAGTCATGGCACACTTCATGGCAGAATATTTTGTTGTCTGCATTTTTAGCCACGTGTTTCTCACAGTTTCAGTAACAGTTGTTTGATTGTCACTTTACTGTAAGCAGCCCTATGGACATGCAATAGATTTCATATATTTGAAAAAGAAGCTTGCAAGCACTTGCAGGCTTTTTGTTTGTCAAAATATGATCTGTTCTGATATGTCATCCTAGTGTCAGTTTGAAATTAGGATTAATTTAAAGGAACTTCCTAAATCCTCAGTCCATAATCAGTTTTGGCAAGCTTGTTGCCCGTTGCCAAGTTCCTTGCAGTAATGAATTCTCACTGATGTCCTGAAAGCAGAATGTAATCCAACTGTGAGTGGTATTCCCAGGCATTGTTCTGGTTCTCAGCATGGAATGCATCACACTGCCTGGGCCCGTGTCTTCACTCAGCCAAAGAACACTTTGTGCCAAAGTTGCAAAACCTTTTTCCTCAAAACTTTGCTGCTATTTTTCAAAAACTTAATTAGCAGTAACTTTTTGATCACATTGAGAATTAAGAGCTGCAAAGGCACAGTTTCAAGCAATGTAAAGGAGGGGAAGGGAATCTTCATCTTGGAATGCTCAGAGCAATTTTTTCTCAATTATTGGGATGAAAATTTCATACTAATTAAAAAAATGCTTCTGTCTTGAGGCAGACCTAAATGCTCTTTGAATTAGATTTTGGGGCTGCAGGCTAGGCTGCCTGGGGGATATTTTCTGTCTTTTTTTTTTCTTTTGTTTTGCTATTTCTGTTTCATTTTCCAGTAAAGAAAATACATAAAGCATAATTAAATTCTAGTGAACCATCATAAATTTCAACTTGGAGGCATGTTAGCAGAATAGTGGAATTGTGTATTCTTTCAGGCCATCAACAAAAATTGGATGCTATCTTGGTTTCTAAACAAGCTTGGTAAAAGCCTGAAAAAAATGAGGAGGGCAAGTGACCTTAAATTATAAAGAGAAATAAAAGGTACTTTGTCAAGTCATGGTTTGGATTGCTTTCAGGTCCAACTAGAAATAGGCTGCCATAATGACTGTCTAGCAGACAAAGGCCACGTTTGGGTGAGGGGTCCTATCTTTTTATTGGATTAGCTGATAGAGCTAGGAAGAAAACAGATATGCTTTTAGGCATATGATCCCTCTTTTGGCCCTTTTCTGGAGAAAGGCTGATATACCAATGAGTCTTCCAACAGTATCAGTTGCTCTGGTAAAAGATGTTGACTTTCTCTCAGCTATGCCTTAGTGGGGTCATTAATGCACCACAGATAACAAAAGCACAGATTCTCTGGTAGGCTGATACTTTCCTTTTTAAATAGTAGTAATAATAAAACTTTCTATGAAATAATATATGCATGGTGAATGAGATCCTGCTGACTGTACCTGGTAAATTGTCCCTTCTGCTGGTACATTATGAGGGCCATTGCACTGGGGGAAAGTTAGCAAATATTTTTTTTTGTCCTTGTTGTCTTTTCCTGCCTTTATAGGCATAGAAATAACTTACTCATTTACTTTCTAACTCTAGTTCTCTTCTTAGAATGGGGAAAATAATGGCAGAGGGAATTGCCTTTGTGCATTTGTGGAGTTGTTTGGATCTTCTCCAAACACTTTAAAAATATCTTTCTAGAATGTTCCTCCTGAAACGTGTTGCCTAACTAGTGATCTGATACACATTTATTTTTTTTAATTAATCTACCCAAACAGATCTGGGATTCAGTCTTTGGTAATTTTCTTCCTGACACCCACTCTGCTCAAGAGGCAGCTTTATTGAGCTAGGCTCTCCAAACCCCACCTCACAGCATGAAAAGAGGGAACAAAGTGAAATTCAGTTGGGTAAACAATTTCACTATTCTGTTGGAAATTTATCATCTTAGGTATTTCCTTGATGGAAAAGCTATTGATTGTCCTAAAGAAAGAAATGAAAACATTCCTCAAGACTAATTACTAGTTTCTTCATTTACAAGAAAATGGTTTCCAAAAGCACCAGTTGCACTGCTAAGCTGGGAACTCTTGTGTTTGTTTTTTTCCCAGGAAAAGAGGCGCAGTAGCTTATGCATCCCAGAAGCCTTGGCTGCTCAATGCCACAGTGGAAGAGAATATCACATTTGAAAGCTCTTTTAACAAACAGAGGTAACAGGTTCCAGCACTGCTGTGTTTTACTCCCTTTTTCCATAAATACTGGGGTCGTGTGGGTCACACATGGATCCCCATCTCCCTGTAGGAACAAACCTGCTGCACCTGCCTGAACGTGGCAGTCTCCCCCTTTGACCATGTTTTTCCTGAATGACACAAGGGACAGGGTTTGTCTCACTTGAACTCAAGAGTACAAATGTTTTCATTTCCAAGGGCCATGTTTGTTTAGCGTGCAGTATTCTCACACCTGATTGACTGGCTTCCCTCTCCTGGAAGGGCATCACCTGTTTGGGAGTGGGAGTGTTGTTTGTAAAGAATTAATGGGCTGTCTTTTAATTCAGTATAAATGCCCACCAGACATCATAAAATATTTGGAAATCAATTGCTGGTATTCCATTCCCCCATCCTTAAAAGAAGTGGTTGACTATGTATTTGCATCCTACACTTTTTTTTCTGTCATCTTTGGATATTGAAAGAAGAAACAAACGCCCTGGGTATGAAAAAAAATTGCTAAAAAACCCCAATATACCTTGGAAGAAGTTATGTTTGTTTTTCCTGGGTTTAACTATTTAACATTTTTATTTGGGGAGCTGACCTAAGATCCTTTCTCTTAGCTGAACTATTACTTGCATGTGATTGAAAGAGATCCCATTAGAACAATTAGTGACTAACAAATATGTTTTCCACGGTGTGATTTTTTCCAGCTGGTTAAATTTTGTTCCTCTGCAGGTAGGAAATGTGCTTCTTCAGCAGTATCCGTGTGGGTTTTGTTGTCTTTTTTGTTTCCACAGGTACAAAGCAGTAATTGATGCTTGTTCCCTCCAGCCTGATATTGACATTCTGCCTCACGGAGACCAAACCCAGATTGGAGAGAGGGTCAGTAAACAGCTACAGGCTTCTATTTTTGGTTTAAATATATAGAGGGGGGTTTATTATTTCATTGGTTCTTAAGATCTTACAGGTTATTTGGCAACAAAGGTAATCTTTTAGTTAAGTGTATGTTTGGGTCATTAGTCTGAAAGCTCATTGCTCAGTAAGCATGGAGACACTGTCATTTATGTGAGGTGCAATGATTTAAATGTGCTGCTATCAGTATGTTTGACTATTCTGCAGCTGCTATTGCAGATATCCTGACTTAACAGGACATATTTCAGTTTCTTTAGGAGCAACATAAAATAAATAATACATAGTTTGTTTTTGTTTTAGAGTCCTTTGATTTACAGAAGGGCAGGTGTTTAATCAATGGCTTTATCACATCGGGGAAGACTAGGGAGTGACAAGAAAGGAAACAGAAGTCACAGATTTGTAAACAATTTACTCTAGTGTATACTGGCACTGTCACAAACAAATAAAAGAACCCCCAAAATGCCCCCTAAAACACCACAGAGATACATTGCAGGACCACATTTTGGAAAGATTTCTCTGTGTTTCTCTGCCCAGAAAGTCTTCTATGGATAATCCAGTCAGAATAAGGAATATGAATATTCAGTTGATGGGGTTTTTTTAACTGTCTGATTGTTTCTCTCCTGCTTATCTCCAGGGTATTAATCTGTCTGGAGGGCAGCGCCAGCGTATCAGCGTGGCACGAGCACTTTACCAGCAGACAAATGTTGTGTTCCTGGTGAGTAGGTGCCCTTCTGTTTATGCTCCATGCAGAAGCACGAGATGCTTCTTCATTTAGAGTATTTCATGGGTCACACACTGAACATTGCATTTCGCTGAGCCGAGCCAAATGTGCACTGTGTGTTTTATATCTGTTGTCAGCTAGCCTGCAGGTAGGAAGCATTTTGTAAGTGCTGCAGGCAGAAAGATAGGTATTGCACATTGAAATGCTGATGCTTCTCCTCTCAGTATGTTGGAAATTCAAATTGACCCTTGTTTTATCACTGGGTTTTAGAAATGTTACAGTTTCAACTGTATTCATGAAATTCCTAAGCTGTCTCAGGCCGAAAATTAATGTTGTCTCGTGTCTGGGGTATTTCCTTTCTACAACAAACTAAGCTGCTTTTCCATCCTGAACTGCCTGTTGTATATCCTGTCCCAGCTTCAGCTATGGAAAGAGAGTGACAGCAGGTTCTAAAGCTTCACAGGTGGGAAAACAGATGCATCCTACACACTCACTTGTAGTGAGCTTGCTGGCTGTCCAATTTAGGACTTCCTTCTTTAGTGCCGTGTACTGAAAGGTTTGAATCCAGATGTTGAGACAGCAGTCACGTAGCATTAGAAAAGCTGTGCACATTAGATGTCATCCCTAAAAGACAGGGAGGCTACTTAGACCTTTCCCTGATCAATCTATGCTTGCTTCATGTGTAGGGCATTTCCAGCAAAGATCAGAGTGCAGGGGAGTAGGGAGTGGTTGGGTCAGGTGCTGCAAATCAGCAGATCCACTATTGGGCTCTAACTTGGTTTTGCTCTTTTTGTCCTTCTGTGAAGGACACTCAATAACCTCCTAATAATAGCAGGTTCTCTTATGGTTTGATAATGTAAAAGCACCTTTATTTCCAGTATAAACTTTATTTCCAGTTATTAATATTTTAAAAGTAATCACGAATCCTATATGTTAATATTGGCAAATGCTCAGTTCTTTTAAGGCTGATTTTGTAAAGAAATGCTTATGAAACTTCACTCTCACAAGTATAAATGTCATATGGGTGATGTTTAGGGCTGTGCCAGGTCACAAGAGTGCAGCAGCAGAGCTGACAGCATCCTTGATCCCCTAGCTCAGTGCACACACAGTTGCACACATACTTTTGAGAGAAAATTCTGGATCATGAAGTTACTGTGTTTCAAAACCACTTTCTAAGTGCTTTATGTTATGATGCTCTGGTTCATTAGAATCTAAGTGGTCATATTTATCTTGCTGCTGATATCAGATATTTTTGATTTTTAAAAGCCTGGGCTTAATGTAATATTATAGTATGAAATAGTAACTCTAAGTAAATCCTACACCCAGTATTGCTATTGCAAGCAGAAATATCAAATCAAATCACAAGATTTGTGATTCCATATAAATAGGATTAGGTAAACAAGCTTCCCAAAAGATGGTACAGATTAATTTATGCCTAAATGAATTGCATATAATTGATTGATTCAACAAGATAATCTAGGTCTCAAATCAAACATCTGAGCTGAGTCATGGAAATGATCAATATTGCTCCTTTTGAGATTTTTTTAATGATTCTTTGTTAATAGAGTATTGGTTTATGAATAAAAGAAAACCCTGAAAGCAGTGATGTACAAGGAAAACAGAAATATGGTCACCGTCCCTCTCCCTGGAGCAGCTATGCAATATCTTCCACAGACCTACATTGGGGCATTGTCTAGAGCCTGACAGAAGGCATGTTCTCCAGCTGTGTGGGCTGTGAACACACCTGGGGAGAGGAGCAGGTCCCAGGAAACCCCACTGAATTGTAGCATTGACTCAGCTGGCATTACTGTATCTCTAAGTCCCTGCAAAAACACAGTCCAAGGTTTGGTGTTCTGTAAATGAATGAAACCGTTCCTCAGCACAGTTTTGATCTGATGGCCTCTTTCGTGTGTCGATGTAACTGGTTTTACTGGTGTTAAAACCTGTCAGCTTCCTTGGATCCCAGAAGTTCTGGCTCCAGAAGCTGACCTCTTATTCTCATGACAGGATGATCCTTTCTCTGCCCTGGATATCCACCTGAGTGACCATCTCATGCAAGAAGGGATCCTGAAAATGCTGCGGGAGGACAAGCGGACCATTGTGCTGGTGACTCACAAGCTGCAGTACCTGCCCCACGCTGACTGGGTAGGGAACCTCTTCCCATTTTTTCTGAGGGGGCAACAACATGGCAGGAACATGTCTTGCTGCAAACAGGGCTTTCACTTCATCTCTCAGCCAAGTTATAGTTTAGTGAGAATATATATAAAAAAATCTTTTGAAAAACAGCCAGTTAGGAGTGCCATTATTTTGAGATTCCTTAGAACATCTAAATAGGTTGGATTTTTGTAGACCTGATACTTAATACTCTTATGAAATCAGGTTACATTTAAAATATATTGAGTATCCCAAAACATTAATTATATTGGAAAATTTTGGGTGATTTTTTAATCTCAAAACAGTGAGATGTTTGAGTTACACCTTTGCCTCTGCTGGGCTGTTACTAGGAATTTGGGCTATCAAAGGAAAAGGTGCATTTATGCAAGGTGGATATTGAGAGGTATGGAAATATAAGGAAAAACCCAGTATTTCCTTGTGGTTAGTACTAGTACATAATGTATTAAGAACATGTTTGCCCTTTGTGTGTTGGCAAGATTGTAAGAAATGTGTGGTATCTAATTGTTCTGTTAGGTTTCTTTTTTATATCTTGTATTTTACAGGGAAAATAAACGGAGGTATGCTTTCTATACCAGTCTGTAATTGGAAATGTCAAAGATAAAGAAGGAATTTTGGGGGTTTAGATTCTTCTTCTTTTTTTTTTTTTCCATTGGCCTTGCACTTAGTCCTGCAGTTCTCCAGCATCCCAGGTCTTCTTGCCCACTGTGATTGATGACTACAGTTATACCTCATAGCAGGACTTCTCTCTTTCACATCTTGCACAGGCCATAGCAGCAGTTTCCTGGTCTCAAGAAATAATCATATTTCAGCTGCTTCCTGAGCTTCATATTGGCTTGGTATAAAGACATTCATCTTGTTCTGATCAGGTTTTTGGTGGGCAGCGTTTGTCCTTTATGGTCTCTGCTGTGACCTTGACTCTCAGTTGTTTACCTTTAAGAGTTACCACTGTTCTCAACACAGTTCTGGTTTTCTGGTTACTGTCTCCTGGGATACAGGAATTTTCTGCCTTCTTTCCCTGTCTATGAGGTCCATCTTAACTTCTTTTTTATTGTTATATATTTGCAATTTTTTAAAGTATATACAGCTATGGCCTTTCATCTGTGTGATTGTTTTAATTTTCTTTGTGAATGTCAGACTCATTTCTAGGTATTGGTGTTTTATGAGATATTGTATGAAAATTGCTTTATTTTTATCATCTTCTAGATGTGTAATTTTTTATGAAATATACTGTTTCAAACAGCCCTGAAGCACAGGAAGGATTTGTATGAACTTTTAATTAAAAATATTTATTACAAGATAGTTCGTGACTTTTTCCCTAAGTGTGGGTTTAGTTAATCCTTAGCAATTCTTACCCAAGGGACTGAAGAGGGAATATTTATTTTATTAAGAAATTTTAAATAAAAATGTAGTTTGAAGTATGTATCATGGTCCCCCTAAATCTTTTCAACAAAACCCTCAGAACCATTCAAGATCCAGTGCAATTGCAGGTTTCCTGAATAAACTGATCACAAAAAGATCCTTGTTTGCTTTATTTTTACCTTCTCTCTGGTGTAAATTCTTAGCAATAAATGAATTAGATTATTTCCCCACCCCTGCCCTTGGAAATTTCCAAGTTTCCAGGGAGAGAGAAAAATAAATAGTGCATTAACTCTTTTTTAATGATGCTGGTTTGCAACCCTCATGCCTCATTTCCCAACTGCCCCTGTCAGATCCAGAGTGACTGTGGTTACATTGTGTGTGTGACATAGTTACACTGACACAAACCTGCATGCTGCTCCTTGCAGACTTTGTCTTGCATATATATCTTTTTCTTTCCAAACTGTGTCCACTATTTATGCTTTTAAAGCTTTAGGGATTCAAATTCCCTAGCTCTTCCTTATCAGTCCATGGTATCAGAGAAGGAGCCAGCATGCTCATATCTAATTGCCTCAATGGGGGCAAACCATACTGCACTCAGTGTCTTGCTAAAAGCTTTTTCCTTTTAGGAGGTAAGAGAACTCTAAAATCTTATCTTGCTAATGACTTGTATTTAGGAAGAGTAAACTGCCAACAGGGATCCCATTCTTCTTCCTTAAAAGCAGTCTTCTTTTCTGAAAACACGGAGTGCAGGAAGTTTCTGGGTTTTCAGCATCTTGAATGAAGATGGATGGAGTCAAGAGATAATGTCACTGTCTTTTTCTGAAGGCAGATTTATTTGTGGAAATATTATTTATTTAAGAAAAGAGAAAATCCTATCAAAGCACAGCAACATAGCTTTAAAATAAATAGACATACCCAGCTATTTATCTCACCACTTGTGTTTCTGGCTTTTCAGATAATTGCAATGAAAGATGGTTACATCCAGAGAGAAGGAACACTCAAGGACATTCAGAAATCAGAGACTGAGCTCTTTGAACACTGGAAGACATTAATGAATCGACAAGACCAAGAGCTGGAGAAGGTTTTTGATGGGCAGGGCAATTAATATATGCAAGAAAACATCTTTTTTCTGTGTTGTAGTTTGAAAGGATTAACATGAATTGACATGCTGTGTGTGATGTCTAACTTAATATGAATGTAGTATAAGTGTTACCATTATTATTTATCTCTTAAGATAAATTCCTTCATCTGGACATCTCGTATTTCCATGATACTGTTCCAATCCATTCTTGCCAGGAAGCCCTGTCAATATTTTATTATCTAAGGAAGATTAAATCGGGCCTTTTTAGGAAAAGCTTTGCTAATATTGGTTTTATAAATTTGCTAATACTGGTTTTATAAATATAGCTAAATTCAATCATTGCTTTGGGTAGAAGCTTTTCAGATGTGCCTATATCAACTTCCTTAAATGATGAAGATGTTTTGCCTTTCATACTTTTAACACAAGAATGAGATATTAATCTTAGTTCTTATTAATTCTAGGATAACTGTCTGAGCTGAGATTCCAAGAGGGTTGGGATTGACAACCTGTACTTAATGTTAGATATCTAATTTATGTCTTTTGGTTTTACACAAGGGTAGCAAATCAATCACTTATGGTTGCCTGCTGCGAGGTTCTCACTTCTGTTTTTCACTGAGTGGAAACAATTTTATCACAACTAGTAATTTTTTTTGTATTAATTCTCTGGTTGAAAACATATGATTTGTCCCTTTTTTTCAGGAAACAACTATTGAGGAAAACCCTGTTTTGGAAAGAACAAATCTCCGGAGGACAATGTACTCCCGGGAAGCGTTGCTGAAAGATGATGAAGAGGATGAAGGTAAAGGGCACCCTTTGAGCCCATTCCCAATACATTACTGTTTAACAGCTAAATTACATTAGAATGAATTAACATTATTCAAACTGACAAGACAACAAATAATTTTTTCTGTGGGTCATGGTTTATAAGAGTGCTGTTTCCATTGCTTTGACCTCTGGACTAGAGTGATTGTGAGCTTTCTCTTCCTTCAGACTTTTGAGGGTTTTTCTTGTATGTGAATATGATTAAATAATGAATGAAGAATAATACTAAACAATAAGCTGGGTGAACCTTACCTGTCACTAGCTAAACACATTTGCTTAAGGTTTTTACATAGGAAAAAGATTGCAGTTGATTTTTATCAAGCCAGCACTTTCAAACTGCGAAAAAATGTTTGAAGAAATTGATCACCAAGTGCTGAGGTTTTTTTCAATTTTCTAGTGTGCATTACCACTAACCTTAACAGGTCTCATGCAAGCCTGAGCAGGTACTTTCACCCTAAAAGATACTTTAATCCTGGATGCTAAGACCTGGTTTGGTTTGCTAAGACTGGCTGCCACTTGCCAGTCCCTTTGAGATGTATGTTAGCATGGCTGTGCTTTTCTCTTGCACATTGCAGAAGAGGTAACAGAAAGTGACGATGAGGACAACCTGTCTTCAGTGCTGCATCAGAGAGCCAAGATGCCCTGGAGAGCCTGTGGCAAGTACCTGAGTGCAGCAGGGATCCTCCTGCTGCCCCTGCTGCTCCTGTCCCAGCTGCTGAAGCACACAGTGATGGTGGCTATTGACTACTGCCTGGCATTCTGGACCGAGAATGCCATTTCTATCAAGACAGAGCTGGAGACAAAAAACTGCTCCCAGTGCATGGTAGGCACTGCCTCGTTCACCTTCCTCTTATGATTTAACTGGGGATGTTCTCCCACTGTCAACCTCTGCTCCAAGATTTGTATGCAATGTGCTGTTTTTCTGTAAAAGAGGCACTGCAGAGTATTTTGAAGCTCAGTGTATTTTTGCATACACAGTGCAATAAAATGAAGTTAAGTTTGGTGTGTTGTTCTCCTTTTGCTAGATTTATTGTATTTTAGTCACCAGGCTGATATACGTAAACCTGGGTCTCTAAAGTTTTAGTTTTGCTATCATAGTTCTTTTCTTCTTTTCCTTGCACAGTTGTATTCTCACAGCAACCTGGGATTTTTATAGTGTTCTGTGATTCTAAATTTCTGATTTATCACTTATTTTCATTCAAACACTTCCCTCTCCAAAGAATAATAAATTATCATTTCAGACGGGTCAAAATCATGGACAGTTTAATTTAGGGAGCAAAATGGATATGCTCTTTCATTTTTTCACTCTTTTGCTTGTGTGTTCACAATAATTTTTAAACATAATTGAAAGTGAATAATTGTGTTGCTCTTTGTTTCTTAGGAATTTGACCATTCTCCATATTCAAAAGTTTTCAGCATTCTCTGCTGCCTTGGCATCGTATTATGTCTTGTCACATCAATAGCAGTGGAGTGGACTGGCTTGAAAGTCACCAAAAAGCTACACTCTTCTTTACTAAATAAAATCATTTTGGCTCCAATGAGGTATTTCTCCGATTGTAATGCAAATTGTATTGTAGTCATTTTGTCTTCTTTTCTTCAAGGCAGTCTCCTAAGTGCTGTTTTTACTAAGAAATGACTGTGCATCGTGTATTTTTTAAGATATCATTGAAAAATCACCAGGTGTCAAATTTCTGAGTAGTTTTTGAAAATGGTACCCAGGCTGCTTGAGTTCCTAGACACAAGTTAAATGTTTCTACTGCCTGACTGTGACTTCAGAGATTCCCTTCCTTGCATGTTTAATTTCACTTTGCTGTTTTAAATTAGGGAGAAAACACAGTTATTGATCAATATGCTGTGCAGATAATTCATAGCATGCTTCTTAATCACTGGAAATATTTACTGTTCAGCAGTGATTGTGCAAGTCTAGGAAAGGTAATGAGCTTAGACAAGTGTCATTACAGGCATCATTAGAATACACTGGGATGTACATTGTTCCAGCAAAAGAACTTTGTTATCTTCCATAAGTGTTTTTTTCCCATGCATGAAAGGAAAGGTGTAGCTTGATTCAAACCTAGGAAAAAAGCCTTGCTATTTTTAATCTAACTATATTTGACCCAGAAATCATGGAGAAATCTCATGTAGAAATCTCAGCATTTTTTTCAAAATTTTTTTTCTTCCAGGATAAAATTAGACTTCGGGTTCCACATGAATTATGGAACAGCTAAAAGTTGCAGAGCAATAATGTAGTTTGCATTTTGCATATCCAAATGTCTTTTTATATATTATTCCAACAGTTGTTCTTCTTGTTACAGTTTTCTGTTCCCAGAAAGATGCAGGACTTTGCAATTTAACTTTTTTAAAAATTTTTTATTAATTAAAGGGGCCTCAAAATCTGAAAGGATTTTTTCAAGTGTAATCATGTGATGTCCATGGCTCAGGCAGTAGAGGGAGCTGAGGACTTGCTTGCAGTTGTAGGGTTCTAAGTGGTTGTAGGTTCGTGCTTGTGGTTATAAATTCAAGATATTTCCATTTAATTGGAAAGCTGTAGATACTGGGAAAAATGAGAAATTTTACTGTGGTTGTCAATTTATTTGCTTGTTTCTGTGATACAGTACCTAGCTTAGGTAAGACAAAATAATAAATTGAATCAGTTTTAATATCAGTATGCAGCAGGGTGAGGGATCTTGTCCCATTTTAGGTTTTTTGAAACAACACCTCTGGGAAGTATATTGAACAGATTTTCAGCTGACTGCAATACCATTGACCAGGTACTGATTAAACATTTTCAGGCTCTCAAGTTATCCTATCTTAATCTAAAGAAGTGCGTTCTCATTTATTACAGACTTATCTAGATGAAGCTTACAGATGAACTATAATTTTCACTATATCAGTTTACATGATGATTTTCTCAGTTTTGAATGAGTTCCTCATCTTAAATGCACATTGAAAAAACATTTATTTTGCTAAGATGTCCTATATAGAAAAAGGAAGCAAAATTATCAGTAGTGATATCCCCAAATTAAAGAGTACTTTCTTGTAAGTGGGTAAACACATTCATTTGAGCAAAGCAAATGAGAAAAAGGCAAATGCTATCACCCAGAATAGAAATGACTGAAATTCAAATTACCATTATTTACCCCAGACTGCACTGCCAGTTCGTAGGATTTATGCAGATGCTAAAATCATCTATTGCATCCCATCTATAATCCTCTGACATGAGGATTGTCCTTTACAATGCAGATGTGAAGCAGCCCCACAGAAATCCTCTGAGATGTCCCCAAAACCCAGGGGTAAATTCAAGACCAGACCTGTATGCTTAGTGCTTAAAACACACAAGAAATACTATTTTTGAGGAAGCAGAAGAAAGGAAAATGAAGTAGTGTTTCAAAGTTGGCATGTTCTGGAAAACTCTGCTTGCTTTTCCTTCTCTGTACAGCACATTCCGGCTACCCTGGAGTGCTTGAGCCGTTCCACCTTGCTGTGTGTGTCTGCCCTTGCTGTGATCTCGCACGTCACGCCCATGTTCCTCATCGCCCTGGTCCCCCTGGCAATCATGTGCTACTTCATCCAGAAGTACTTCCGAGTCGCCTCCCGGTAAGGACACAGACCAGCGGCACTCTGGCAATGGAAACATCTCCTGCAGTGCAGGAGAGCTTCGTGTTTAAATTTGGTCCTGTCAAGGCCATGGCACTGTCTGAAAGTGGGGCAGATCCACCACAGTGGAAATGTGTCATTTCACAAGTGCCTTTGTCAGCATCTCTTCAAGCAGAACTTCTGGGGGGCATGAGCAGGGTCTTCGTGCATGATCAAAGGTTTTTGGAGTTTACAGGATACAACTGGATTCTGTCCTCCCCCAAGGGCTGGGGAGTGCTGGGCATGTCCAAAAAAATGTGGTGACAGGACAGAGAAACTGAAGTCAGCTTGTCTGGGGGAAGTGTAAATATGTGAAGTGAAGGAGAAGCTGCAGAATGCAGTGTAACCATGGTGGCACTGCTGACCATTAAGAATCCCATGTGCATGAGCCTCCTCTCCTGTTCTGGGTGCCTTCTAGTTTTTTTAAAAAAGATGAAAGTTTTAACTGTATCTGAGACCTTACTCCTTCTAAGGTGGTAGAGTTTCCCCCTTGGAAATGTTTGCAGCAATGCAAACTATGCATATTCCCCTCATGTTTGCACAGATTGAGAGGCAGTCAGCAACCAATTTACCTCCTGCTGGAAGAAATTGAGACTAAATAGATTTCACCCTACATGTGCTTTTACTGATATGATGACTAAATGTGACATTGAGAAGTGAAATCTAACACCAAATGCAGTCTCTCATTTACTGAGTGTGTCAGTTACACTGTTGGCTCAGTGAGAAGTTGTGCTGATATCTAGGGGTGCATTTTGTCTTCTGCTTAACTTGAGCTCCTATTTGCAGCATTCCATTAAACTGATAGTCAGTACAGAGACATAATGGTCTTTAAATCAATAAAAAATTGAGCACAAGAAATAAGAATGTAGGAGAAAGGAGGGAAGGCAGTGAAGGGAAAAGACCCATTCAGAACCCCAGCTAGTTAAATGTTAAAAGAAAAGTCCTTCTGGGGAATTCATTTCCCTGAAGCACTGCTTTGCAATCTGTCTGAAGCTTATGTATATGACTACTGTGATGCTATTCCTTTTCACTGATTCCTGGGCATGATTCAAGAGAACAACTGCACAACAAAACTGGCTTTTTACAAAATTCTTTTCATAACCCTCTCCAGGGACCTGCAGCAGCTGGATGACAGCACTCAGCTACCATTACTCTCCCACTTTTCAGAGACTGTAGAAGGTCTTACCACCATCCGAGCCTTCAGGTATTGTTTTTTCAAAGAAACATAGATATTCAAAAGTGAGGTAATGGTATGTCTCAACTGTTCTCCATGGAAAATCCACAGTCCCCAAAACACAGGAAAGGGGGAACTCCAAACACTGAAGAATTTTAAGCATTTTGTATGTAAAGGAGTCACTGTGAAAAAACAAGCTCATATGGGTCATCTGCCCTGTGGCTGCTGTCCAGACACTTGCATACAGCCTGAAAAAAGAACTTGAGGGTAAATGTGATTTAAGAAGCTAAATTAGCCCACAATTACCACAGTGTGTGGTATGGCAGACAATGGGCTTGGACAATTTCCATGACAGAGCTAATATGCACCGACTTGGTACAGACTAATCTGTGTCAATGACCTAATCTGTGTCAATGACCTAGTCAGATATGCTGTGCATGCTGGTGGCTTCTGAGGCTATAGTAGCACCCTACATTATTTTTCAGGTTACTAGCTGAAAATGTCGGTGTTTACTCTGATTTTGGAAATACACAAGCTGGAGACAAGGTGTTTTCTTGCCGGTTGTGGTTTGTTTTTCCATCCACATAAGCTCCCAGGAACACCTGATAATCTGCCTGGGTTGTGTGTCTGTGTTAGAAAACTGGCAGTCATGCTGATACCTCAGAGGTACCAATAAAACCACTGCTGAGCTTACCAGCTGCTTTCCCTGCACTAGTACTATTCTTGTCTTTTCCCAGTTGACTCAAACATGGTCAACTTTTCCACTAGATTCTCATCTAGATGATCTCTATACGTTTTGTCAGTTCATTATTACTGTTACCCTTCTACCCTTGAAAACAGTAGTGCTTCTTTATTCCTCCTAACCTCTAACTGTGATACTATAATAGAAATAATTCACAAAGTTAGCTTAAACTATTTTAAATAGGCTATAAATAGCTCAGTGAAAGAAGAACCAATTTAAGAGTTTGTTTCTTTTGGATTGAAGCTGGCATACCCGAGAGTGGTAGAACAGCATAGTGTTTTCCATTATAAATTAGTGTTACTGAATATTTAATTCATTAAGTGCCAACAGTGTACTATAGCTTGTAGTTATGTCTACATTCAATTTGCAGGAAAATCAATTTCACTTTTAATTTCTGCTTTTTACATTTCTATATTCTTTTACTTGATCAAGAGGATCTTTGAAGCATTTTGGCTGTATATTTTCTGGTGTTCATACAGAAAGCAATATTCAATGCCGTCTAGCTAATAATTTCAGTCTGTCAGAGCATTCCCTCTTGATTCTTCCTGTCAGTTTGGAATGAATTCCTCTATCAAAGAATTGTGTTTTTCTTAAGTCCTGCAGTAAGTGATGTGTCTCTGACCCAGCCAGCCAAGTATGTTCAGTGAGTTCTGTGTTCCATCTGTCTGCCAGCCTCCTGCCTCAGCTGCTAACCCAGTTATTTTTAGGACTGTGTAGCTTTTCAGCTGCCTAACATATTAGCAGGAGTGGAGTATAGACTTGCTAGTGTGAGCATCCCTAAAAATAACACTAATTCAGGAATCTATTCTGTTAGGAGGTGCCAGTTGTTCCTGAAGCGTCTTTACCCTTGGTTAGTCTCCATCCTGGATTTATTCAGAATGCGTATGGAAAGAAGTGTGCAAAAAAATCTGGGGGATATCAGAAAGACAGCTACTGCTGCACCTACAAAAACACCTTCAGCACATGCCCTGGCCTGATTTGTAGTTTATTTAGATACTCAGATAGCATTGGTGTTAAACAATCAACAAAATGTAAATGTGAAGGCTTCTGTGAAGACTGGTCTGTATTCTGAGAGGCATGGTAATCTGGGGACACTTTCTAAAGAGAAATTCTGACATTTTTGCATCAATCCAGCAACTGTGGTAACCTTGCATCCCTGTTCCACGTGCATATGCATGAGTGACTCATGATGCATACCTCACATTCTCTGAGGGTATCTGCCTGGCACAATTCCTCATGGTATAGAGATAGGAAAGTTAAATGTGACTGAATTGGTTCCAGAGGCAGCACAGCTATGTCTGTATGGTGGGGCACTGAGGGCAATGAGCCCTGAGGAAAGGAAGGGCTCCCTAGCTCTGACATGGTGACACTAATGCCTGTTTTCAGAAAAAAACATTCTGCTGTGCAAACATGCTGACATGCATACAGCCAGCTCAGATCCTGGGCTGAATCCAAAGCAGTGTGGCCAGCAGCAGGGTGAGGGATGGGATTCTGCCCCTCTGCTCTGGTGAAACCCCACCTGCAGTGCTGCATCAGCTCTGGGGTCCCAGCACAGGAAGGACACGGAGCTGTTGGAGCGAGTCCAGAGGAGGCCACCAAGATGATCAGAGGGATGAAGCATCTCTCCTACAAGGAGAGGCTGAGAGAGTTGGGTTTGTTCAGCCTGGGAAAAGAGAAGGCTTTGGGGTGATCTAATTGTGGCCTTCCAGTACCTGAAGAGAATCTGTAAGATGAGAGAGACTTTACAAGGGCATGTAGTGACAGGGCAAGGGGAATGTCTTCAGACTGAGAGTAAGTTTAGATTAGATGTTAGGAAAAAATCCTTTGCTGTGAGGGTGGTGAGGCATTGGAACAGCTTGCCTAGAATGGTTGTGGATCCCTGAAGTGTTGAAGGCCAGGCTGGGTGGAGCTCTGAGCACCCTTGTCTGGTGACCCCATGGCAGGGGGTTGGAATGAGATTATCTTTAAGGTCCCTTCCAGTCCAAGCCATTCTGTGATTCCCCACTGCACACAGCAGGCATATCTCTTATGTCTTAGCACATGGCTAAGTTGTAGACAGCTGAATTATTTATTTTCCTCAAAATCCTAAATTTTTATGTAAAGTCATTATTTTACTGTACTCAGAAGAAGGACTAAGGTACCATACAGTGAAGAAATCTGAAAGCTTCTGTAAGCCATGTACCTCATACATAGGCATTCTTTTATGTCAGTATAAGGAGAGCTGAGTTTATAAATAATCAGTGCTTGTTGCAGTCACAATAGCTGAAGGATAAGGTAAAGTTTCAAAGTGGGAGATCAAGTTTGTCAAACTTGATCATGCAATAAAGGGAGGGAAAAAAGGCAAGATTTGGGTGCTGAAACTAAATCTTCAGGCATTTGAGTTGATATTACTACCCTGGAAAAGACTTTTGTGCCAGGATTGTGCATTATTAGCTGTAATTGTTGATACACTTGATTATTAACATCACCTTAATTTACAACTATGCAATTAAAGATGCCCAGCTAAAAGGGTTGACTGGCTGACTTGCACACTTGCCAAGACCCCAGCAGGGAATCATCTCCCATACCTGCTGAATTCATATTTCATTGGTGCAGCTGTTCAGATGAGTGGGTGCAAATTCACTATAACAAACTCTGAACAAGCTTATTTGTGATTAACCCTGTTTTGTGTACTGTGGCTAACTCCTTGTGGGAAGGGAAAAACAGTTCTTTCCAATCTAATACTTTTTGTTGCACCATCTACTTGACTTCCATTTTCCAAAATGCTCCAGTTTGTTTAATGATAAGGATGAATATATTTGTTTAATATGGGTGCTACTATAATGGAAAGTTCTTTGAGTTTAAACTCTTTAAATTGTTACAATTTCTAGGCACTGTGGTAATACAAATTTTAAAACATGAGCTTATATGGTTGAGAAAAACTGAGTTCTGTGGCATTAATACTCCTTTTCTCAAGTACATGCATGTATGATTTCCCTCATAGATATTTTAATTTTTTTTTGTTTCAGATGTGTCTATCTGAGTTACCATGTCATAAAATACATTTATAAAATGCCCAGTGGGATCTGGAAGTCTCACAGAATTTCAATACAATAATCAATGCAATAATTTCCATCAATTACTTCTCAAAATACTGCACAAATACTTTGCCTGTGTCTAGTACAGGATTACAAATTTTGTCACTCTGAACTATTGATAGGTTGATTTATACCCTGTGCCAAGCTGTCCATAAGCACATACCCCAGAAATTAAATTTTATTTCTTATTTTTCTGAGACCCCAAGGCCCGACTCCTTTTTTTCCCTTCCTTCTTGCTTTCCTGCTTTTTCTCCCTTTCTTTCTTTTTTTTTTTTTGTTTCCTTTTATTAGGTATGAAGCCAAATTTCGACAAAAGCTTCTTGAATACACAGATTCCAACAACATTGCCTCCCTTTTCCTCACAGCTGCCAATCGCTGGCTGGAAGTTCGCATGGCAAGTACATTATTATTGTTGTGTACACACAAGGAATTTTTGACTCTGTTCCAAGTAATCTGATGAGGCATCCAACAGTTTTCCAGCCTCATCTCAAAGCTATACCTTTGCCCTCTATGTCTCTCTGACTGTAATGAGCACATGCCCAACCCATCCTGAGCACTGGATGGAGTATGAATTTTCCCCATAGCCTGCAGCTGTTTTTCCAAGACAGGAATAGTTTTCATGGGTCACATTGGCTCCTCTGTGTGTGCAGAGTGATCAGAGTGGAGCTGTGCCACCATCCAGGATGTCATTGTGGGACCATGTCAGTGTCAGCAGCCTCTGCCTTGTGGATCCCTAGGAACATTGCAACATCGTGGAAGCTCTCCTAATAAACAGAAGGATGTAGATTAGTTTGAGTCTGTTTTGGGGTCATCTGAAGAACACCAAAGATACTCAGTGGCCTGTTTTCTGCTCAGAGCAGTTGCCTGGCATGAGAAATGGTTTATTAAAAATAATTCCCTAAGAAGCAAGTCCAGGAATTATATCAGATTTTTAAATGCAGGTGTAGTAATGGTATTCTGGTAACATGGGCTTCTTTTAGATGTGCTAAATGTATGTTAATTCATTTTTCATGTCACACTCTATAGCTCCCTTTTGGACTCGTTTTTAACTGGTACCTTTTGCTACTTTAGTTCAGGTATTGGGTGTGACTAAATAAATTATTACCATATTATATGTTCAGCCCTAGACCACCTGAAGTCCCTAATTCTAATCAATGCCTGTATCACTCAACAGTTCAAACACAGACAAATGACAGTTTCCCTCCTACAGAGTTTGTTTTCTAGTCTGTTACACAATTTTACTCAAAGAATTGTCTGTGGGAAGTCAAATCACCAATGATTTAAATTAAAGCAGAAAAAGCCCCTTAAGGTAATAGGTATGTGCTGTGCAAGAAAGGCTTGTTTGAACAATTATGGATGGTAGGAGCTCAGCAGCAACAGCAGAGCCTCCCAGCAGTTCATCATCAGCCCCACAGATGGAATCATGATCATTTCCCTCCTATCCCAGGTAACAGTTGCATGATTTCAGCCACCTCCATTACATGCTTAAGATATCTGTATTGACTCCCCCAGCACAGCCCTTACTGAAAGCAGTAAGAATGGGTTCCTAGGCAGGGTCTTTATGGCATTCCGTGGGGGTTTCTGCCTGTGTTTCAAACTGTGCAAATTGTTATTTGGTATGCAAAGTTATGAGAACGTTTTAATCCTTTGTAGACTTATAGTGATGGAGCTTATTCATATTCCTTCAGGAGTACATTGGAGCATGTGTGGTACTCATAGCAGCTGTCACTTCTATTACCAGTTGCCTGTATGATAAAATAACTTCAGGACTTGTAGGCTTGGGACTAACCTATGCTCTTATGGTAAGAATCTCAGGATCCTTTCTGTCTCTCCCAAACATTTTTTTGTAATTCTTCAGGGCACAAAGATGAACAGGAAGATTGAAGGTGTCTGTACATCTCTAGTGGGTACTGTAACATCACTAAAACCATGTGTTTACTTCAGTTCACATGTGATGCTTGACATATTTGAGTGTATGCTTTCTTCAGCTTTGAGATCAAATCTCATCGAGGTGTTAGTTCAAATATGTCAACAAAACATGGACAAATTGCATCATAATTTTTTATATTGTCTTGCATTGTGAAGAATACATTTTCAGTGCATCAGTTGTAATTATGCCCTAGTACATCATTCTAGATTGTCCAAATTTAGGTTACCAAAATTATGTATTTTCACCTGTCTTTATTGTTCCCCCACCCTCTTTTCTGTTGGTGTAGACCAGATCTCCATATTACCAAAGTATCTGTTCCCCACAGTTAGGAAATTTAACCTTTAGTCATTGTTGCCTCCCTGTTGGTGTTGTACCATCCAGTTCGTTCACAACTTCCACTTACTGAGGCGTTCTTGTGCAGGAATATAAACTGCATGCTGATCAAATGATGCAAACTACTAAAAATCTGGGATTCAGTCATGTATTTGCTTTACATCAGGTGTCTAACTATCTGAATTGGATGGTTCGTAACCTGGCTGACATGGAGATCCAGCTGGGGGCAGTGAAAAGAATCAATGGCCTTCTCAAAACAGAAGCTGAAAATTACGAAGGGCTCCTTTGTAAGTGCAGTTTTGTGCAGCATGCAGAAAGAGCTTGCTGAAATTTTAATGCTTTTGCAGTGTGTTGCCATGAAAAATGTAGTAAGTCGCCTAATGAACCAATTCATTTATTGCAAGAGGGTTGATGTTGGGTTTTTTTTCCCCCATGTGCTCCTGGTACAGCTTCCTCACAGATTCCCCAGAACTGGCCAGACAGAGGGGAGATCCAAATCCAGAACCTCAGTGTCCGATATGACAGCAACTTAAAGCCAGTGCTAAAACATGTCAATGCCCACATCTCACCAGGACAAAAGGTAAAGAACTGCAGTGGTTCTCAGAAGCCGTTTAGACTACCACATCACATAAATCAGAGTTAAAACATACCATAGAATGTTTTGATGACTGAATTACAAATAATTTTTTTTCTCTCAAAGAATGTAGTGCACAGGAGAGGAGTCTGGAGGATCTTAGCTTGGTGTGTTTAGGCAGACACCCCCCCTCAGCATCCCAGTGCCTTTCTGTCAGCATATAGTGACAAAAGAAGTGACAGTGACCCCTTACAGTGCTAGACCTACTTTTCATCCTTCTCACATGGCTCTCTTGTCTTTATTCCCATCATTACCACTCTCCTATTCTTCCTCTTATAGGACTGGCCTTGATTTATCCTTAAATGCTCAGACCCTAAAAGACAAAAAGCGAACCCAGTGATTCTGTTATGGCTGGTTCAGTGTGACTGATCTGTCAGGAGAAAAGGATCATGTGAATCAGAACAGCTCCTCCACCCTCTCATCTGAAGTGTCAAGTACAGATGTTATCCATTTCCAGTGTTTCCATTGCCTGATGTTCATGTGTTTTCCGTGTCACAGATTGGGATCTGCGGCCGAACAGGCAGCGGGAAATCCTCCTTCTCTCTTGCATTTTTCAGAATGGTTGACACCTTTGAGGGTAAGATAACACTTTTGTGTGTCAGTCAAGCTTATCTCCTGAAGGTTCTTTGGTAGTCTTTTCCTTAACAGCAGCAGCTCTGAAGTGTGATTTTCAAATCTGCAGGACACGCTCTCTGGCCCTGTTTAAACTGATATCATCTGTCACCTAACAGCTGTGCTATTCATAATCCAGATCAATAAAAATTCTGCTTGATAGAAGCAAAAGTCCTAGAGTGACAGACGACAGCCTTTTGTGCTGTTAAATCACAACAGTAGGAGCAAAGCAGAAAAGGGCAAGGTGTTCAAGTGTAAGGAAGGATCTGTGCTCAAGGCACAGATGGGGTCTACTAGGCCCAGAAAACTGAGCAATTGGGGGTTGCAGCTTGGCCTGCTGCCCTAGAATCTCCTGCCGTATTTCCTGCCCTGTGTGCCATGTCCATGTGCCCAACAGAGTGCATCTCCAAAAGATGCCAGCCTGTTTCCCAGCCACATCACCCACAGTCTGTCACTATGCAGAGACAGACAGTTGTACTCGAGATAAAATTTCATAGTGCTCCATGGTAATTTGGCTTTCTGAAATGCTTGTTGCCCCTGGTAATTAATCCCTGATTGAAGTAATGTCTGACCTTGTTGTTTGACAGATATATATTGGTCAAGCAGTTAAGTAATGTATCTAATCATTCGTAAGATACTTCAGGTACACTCTGTATGCTTTCTGGCTGGGCTGAGTCTCAAGAAAGCTGTGCTTGCTTTTTAGTCAAAGCATGTTTCTTTAGTGAAGAAGGGGGTATGGGATACAAGGTCTGTTCCTGCTGTACTGCCTTTCAGCCTGGAAGTGAGCCATGTCTTTGCCAGCAGCTGTGTGGCACAATAAACACGCTGTCTGCTTTCTTTTGAATAGGGAGGATTATCATTGATGGTATAGATATCGCTAAGCTCCCCTTACAGACGTTGAGATCCAGGCTGTCAATCATTCTCCAAGATCCTATTTTATTCAGTGGAACAATCCGGTAAGTATCGAGCACCAGCAATAAATAAAAAGCATGTCATTGCTTTTATGTCATTATAATATGAATTATATATTATAATTGTACTATATAACGATTTTTATACCAAGCTGTTCAATTCCAGTCTTCTCAGCTGGAATAGGGAGGATCACTGCCTTCTGTCTATGCTGTTAACCCCTGCTGAACTACCCTTTCCCAGTGCCTGAGCCTGGACAGGATGTTGGCAGAAGACACCCCATGCCTGGGTAGAAGGGAAAACCGATATTTGTTCCTCTGGGATCCAGTAATGAGCTTAGCTCACTGATTAAATACCCAGAACCACCCAGCATTTCTTAAAACCCTCTTTCTCCTACATCTGTTTAGATGTGTCTGCCTTAAAATATGAGATGGAAAAAATGCAGACCAAAAAAATTGCTGTAGACAAAGAAAAAGCAAAACAACATGAGAAGTACTGGGAAACCAGGTTATTTTATCTGGAGCCCCTATCCATAGGGGACTACTTTCTTCCATAGTCTTTGAGCCATTTAATCTGTGGCACCAAATACCTTAGTTCTTTTTCTATTTTTCATTCCCTTCCTATGTCTATGAGAAGATGATGCAATTGAAACAATGGCAAAAAGTTTCAGTTTCCAACAAATCTCCTTCCCTGTGCCATTTTCCTTAGGAAGGAGCAGTGCAATCCTCCATGCAGTTACATCACCTGCAGTTTTAGTTTCTACATAAGTTATTCGAGCTCACTGAAGAGGATAAAGGCTTCTGTGGTTTGGTGGCCTGAAGAGAGCATGATTCATTCACATCAGAAGATGATGTGACTGTATTCCTTTGTTTTATAAATTAACATATTAAAAAATATATTTGGGCCAGCACTGATCCTTCACAAGTCATACAGCAGGAATAAAACACAAAAATAGTGTTATGCACCATTGAATCTTTTATTGTCATTCCATATGCTAATGTAATATGATATGAGAGTCACATTTGTTGCTGTCACTTCTGGGCCACAGCAAGTTAAATAATGTTCCTCTGTTCATAAATCCAAGATTTTTTCAATTGCAGTGAGTACATGAGTTTCATAATGTGGTTTGAAACTTGATTATTTATGGTAACATTTCTATAGCAATGAAGAACAAAGAGACATTGTATTTAAAAGGAGAGAGGGTAGAATTTTGGCCTTCATTAAAACTGAATGTTAAACTGAGTATAGTCACAGCTTTTTCTAGTAAAACATGGTAATTTCTTTAGTTTATACAGAACAAAATAAATTCTAAAACCATAAAGATATCCACAAAATAGGAAGCTTTTCCTTTTCTGCTCATCTGAGCAGAAATCAAATTTTCATCTTAATCACATTGACATAAACATTGAATTGTCCAGTCTTGGTCAAAGGATTTATACCAGTGATCAGGCCCAGACCTTCAGCATATGATTCTGATTCTGTGCAGGTTTGTTTCTAATCACCCTAAAAGAAGAAATCCATTGCAGCAGTTTCTGTTGACTGATGTTCTTGTATTACCCATGCTGCAGGTTTAACTTGGACCCTGAGAAGAAGTGCACTGACAGCATGCTCTGGGAAGCACTGGAAATAGCACAGCTCAAGCATGTGGTGAAGGCACTGCCTGGGGGCCTAGGTAATGAGACTTCATTGTTTCCAGCATTCCCAATAATCCTGTTTATTTATTAAAAGGGTAGTTGATGAAGAAAGAGCTTTTAAAGTTTATGCAAGGTGACAAAAAGTGCCCGTAGGCAAATGTGCTATGTCTGTATAACTCCTTTACCAACTGTAGCTGTGGGGCAGAAACCTCTTTCTTTTCAAATCAATGGTAAAATTATTTTATTTCAGTATGTCTTTGTTAAGAAGCACTGAGGTTTATGGGTCTTGTGAATTCAAATGAAGTGCCAACAAATCAGGTATTACCTAGAACACGTTCTGTTGTATTTTTGTATTTTCCTATAGTCATGTCCAGGGAGGAATATTTCTAAAGCTTCAAGGTGTGAATCATTTGGGTATGCAGAGAAAAAAAAAAAACAAATAAAACAAAAAAACCACCAAACACCTAACAAAAACCAAAAAAACACCAATAAACCCCCTTAAAATGGTAAGTTACACAGCCTTAGGGTAAAGAAATGATGGATTCTGCTTTGACTGGGGGTGCAGTGTCCTAGACTGTGCATGTTTCAGACAAACTCGCTCTTGAACATCCTTAGCTACTTTGATGTCTTACAGCTACAGAGAATATAGTGAGACAAAAGTACTGCTCGTTTTTAACACTAGAAATGAGCAGGCAAAAATGTGTCACCAGCAGCTGTAGGCCTAGGAAATACTACTTTATGCTGAAAGCCAGACATTGTTTTCCAAGCATATGCTCTATTCTGATCCGACCTTCTCATACACATATCCCCCATAAACACTGCTTTTGCTGTGTCCCTTCCAGATGCAATAGTCACAGAAGGAGGTGAAAACTTCAGCCAGGGCCAAAGGCAGCTGTTCTGCCTGGCAAGGGCTTTTGTGAGGAAGACGAGCATCTTCATCATGGATGAAGCCACAGCATCTATTGACATGGCAACAGTGAGTTTGGAGTGTTTCTGATTTCCTTTTCCTTGAGGGGGAGACAACTGGTATGTGAACTAAAAAGGTGGAAAGCAATTCTGTCTATTCTGTAATATGCTTACACCAGATTTAGTGCAGACATATTTACAAGCCCAGGTAGTTGTGAGTCATTGCTAACAAATTTAAAGAGCTTTTAAACCATTTTACTAGGGATTTAATAGTTATTCCAGAACTGATTGCATTATGAAAATGAAGAATGTTATTTTAATTGGCACTTGGGAGTTTCTAAATGAACAAAGCTTTGGAAGGTCAGCTGGGATGGTCAGTGAAGGGTAAAATTGGCAAGTGACAAGTTTCCCCAGCATGGCTGACAAGACAAGTCAGGAAGTTAGAAGGCTTGAAAGTAGAATCAAGGAAATAAACACAGACACAGAAAAGACACACTGGATCATTGCATTAATTGCCTGGGATTTCAAAGCAGATGTTAAAGCACTCAGTAATAATGCAGTGACTGGGTTTTAGCCAAATACAATAGTACATTTTTTCATCTGTTGTTACAGGAAATATTTCAGTCTTCTTTCCTCTGTAAGTAAAGAACATAAATGGAGGGGTTTGTTAGAGCAGCTACAATTTTTAGTTCAGTAAAATATTTGTGTTGAGCTTCAGTAAGGGAACTGTGGTACACACAGCCCAGTTAAAACACATTTTGAATTTTGATGCACTGGGGATAGAGTTCCTCCTTTGAAATACTCCTCTAAAGAGCAGATAATAGCAAAAGGAGGTCTCTGTGCTCGTGACACTTCCAGGCAGTTTGGAATGTAACAACGAGTCTCCTAAATAGGCAAGGATGAGTACGTGTTGAGTGAGAGCTATGTATGTTAAGGCCAACTTAAATATCATCCCCACTGTTAAATATGTCAGGTACAGCACAGTCCCTTGCTTGTCCCTGCCACCCCTTGGTGTTAGATGTCCCCATGTTGCTGGAACATTCTCAGCCTTGCAGTGGGATGAAGGACGTGCTGCAGAGGTGCCAGTATAGGCAGCCTGGCTGCACCCAGAATTCACTTTGGATTTCCTCACTGTAAAACTGAGGCCTTTGGGGCCAGAACACAGCTCTGGTGTCTGCTGAACCCCAGAGGCAGTGGGAATGGCAGGAGCAAGCAGTGGGAATGGCAGGAGAGATGAGGCTCTGGCTTCTTTCAGGCACGTAGCTAATTTTTCACTTCTGCAGTGGAGGATAGATAACAGGATGGTTACTGAATAGTCAGTGGTTACTGAAGCCTTCTTAGTGTCTGTGTCTATCATGCAGCTTCTGTTGTTTGAAGAGCACCAAATGTTTTTCCTTCCCTAGGAGAACATTCTCCAGAAGGTGGTCATGACTGCGTTTGCTGACCGTACTGTGGTGACAATAGCAGTAAGTACAGTCCCTGCTGCCACTCTAATGCAAACAAGGATCAGAAATGCCCCATTAGTCACTTCTTGTCAGTGTTAATAAATCCATTAATTAGGGCATTCATCTTTTTTTTTAAAGCTGTTTAAGCTTTCTTTTCCATTTTTAAATTTCTTACTTAAATTGGTAACAGTAGCTTCTTCAATGTGTTGCATGGTGCTGAGTCAGATTACCTGTAAAGGTACATAATCTAAGTATGCTCTCTATCTTCTGTTTCCCATTTTAAGCTGATTTAAAATACCATATACTTTGACTGCTGTGAAATATAAGTTTCATCAAGCTAAGGGCAAGTAAATACACATATTTCAGGGAGGTGAAATGAAGTCAGTATGCTTCTTAACATTTGAAAATTCGACATGCAGGAATCTCTGAGCATCATTTATTTTCACCTAGCAAATGTGTAATAAAAAACCTGATTCGTCTTATGGTATCAATCCAGTGTGTTATTATAAAAAAAGCAAAGGAATCTTAAGCATGACATTTCCTGATTTCTCTGCATGAAAATTCAGAGTTGCACTGCATTCTGCATTTATGTATCTTTTTCAGTTTGTTTGGGGACTGGCTGAAAGAGCTCTATTAGTCTTTTACTCTCTTAGAGAGTTTTAAACTGCACAATTCAAACAAACAGCATATTGTAATAAACTTATGTTGAATGTTTTTACTTCCAATTGTGGATGTGGTTTACAGCAGGTGGATTTCTATCCAAAATGTTCTGTAGTAGAAATATGGGGTTTTGGGGAGAGGGCTAGTGGTTTTAGGTGTGGTTTTGTTTTGTGTTGGTTTTGGTGGGGTTATTTCCCAGAGAAAGCCATATATTCTTAAATTCTCTTTAGGAAGAATAGGAATTGTAGGAGTTACAGTACTGGCTCTCTGTTATCTTCTATGTTACTCACAATTACCAGGGTGGCAGCACTGATTGTGTTACACTAAAAGAGATCAGACAAGGGCAACAAATTTAACTGGAATGTGATATTTCAGAACCCTTCCCCTGCCTGTGGACTGGATAAATGTCCTAAAAACTGCAGGAGAGATGAGATTTCTAGATGCCATCAGTGATTATTTTATGGAAAATCTGGCTAGGAAAGCCAGATAAGGAAATACAAGAGTTGTTTGGTACTGAGGATGCCCAACACTTGATTAGAAACCTTATGGGTGAAGAGCAACTGTGTAACAGCAACCATAATATTCTGAGATTAAATACCCCTGCAGGAGAAAGCAGACCCAAAAAATCCCATGCAGTTACACTTAAGAGGTGGAATTCTGTCAATATGAAGAGGCTTGCAGAAAACTAAACCCAAAAATAAATGGTGGAGGAAAAAAAAAGCTAAAAGAAACAGCAAAGGAGATTGAATCCGACAGGGATTATTTTGTTTACTTATATTATTTTATTTTAAAAAAAAGTGGAAACAATGCATGCTATTTGTTTAGGAAATGCTTGAGTTAGGATAGAAAAATGTGGTATGGGTAAAGACATAAAAAAGATTATTAGAAACAAGAAGGCTGAACTCAAAGTCCATAGTTTGCACATACCTTGAATAATGTGTGAAGTTCCAGTCTCCTCATGGCCAGAACAACATGTTACAACTGAAAAATGTTGAGAAGCACAGGATGATTTTGGAGGTGTTGGATTTGCTCCTGAAGGAGGGAGCAGCTGAGCAGGCTGGGGCTCTTCTGCGTGGAAGAAGGACAATGTAAGGACATGTGAGAGAGGTCTGCAAACTCTGAGCAACAAGGCCCAGAGCATACAAAAGGAGGGAATACTTGTTTATATAGTGGACAGGAAGTATGGAAAAAAATTTTCCAAAGGATATGGATGCAAAATTATTATGAAAGCTCAAGAGAAGACGTGCCCAAGCCTTGTAGAACTGACTAGATCAGCTTTCTAAGTAGACAAACCACAAGGAGCTCAGGAACCATCCCAGACCCAGATGTAATCCAGGACTGGGAGAATTCCCAACTTCTCACAGGCAGTTCCTCAGAGGCCCAGTTCCTACTCTGCCTGGCTGCCTTCTTTTGGCACCACTTGATAGCAGACACTGGGCTGGGGACATTCTGTTGGGAGCTCACAGGACTCTTCACACTGAAGTACTTGTGTACCTTTTAGGTACCACCTGGATCTTGCTCTGTCTATTTATCTGCAGTATTTGCACAGAAATTAGGATGAAAAGTAGGATAAGTAGACATAATCGAACTTGAACTTCATAGGAAAATTAATATATGGAAGTCTGTCTTATCTTGGAATATATTGAATAGATCCACTGACTTGGTATTTTGTTTATTTGTTTTTCAGCACCGTGTGCACACGATCCTCAATTCAGATTTGGTTATTGTAATGAAGAGAGGGGTTATTTTGGAATATGACAAGCCTGAGGTTCTGCTAGAACAAGAAGACAGTGTCTTTGCTTCTTTTGTACAAGCAGATAAGTAATAAAAATAAATAAAGCATTTTAGAATAAAATTTTATTATTTTCTAAAAATGTAAAATACCTGTAAATAAATATTATTTCATAATAAATTGAGCTTTTCCTTTTTTAATAAAATGAGCCATTTTTTCCATCTGAAGGATAAATGAATTATCTGTGTACTTTACTTTTTTGTATACAACTACTTTTCTTTTTATTTTCTGCCAAAGAATCACGAAATATAGTTAAGACTACGTGGGTGAAATACAACAGGATACACATCAAACAAACATAACCAGCATGGAGTTTCTATGTAATTCTCAACCCCCCCTGTCATTTATTAACATGTTAATTTTTATGTGTCATAACCCTACTGTAGATAATGCTTCTGACTGACTAAATGCAAAAGGAAAAAATATATACCAAAGGTATTTCTCAAGAGCTTGTATTTCTTTCAATCAAATGACTCTGTAAAGCTTTAATACCTAAATATAAAATCTATAAAACATTTTTTATACTGTGGTTTATTGATAGTGCCTGAGTTGTGCCTTAGGCTCTCCTTTAGTACTGTCTAGAAATGAATCACAAACTGATGCCCATTGAGTACTATTGTACAGATTCCAAGCAGGATGGAGGCAGACTCCCTCCCAAACTGTGAAGGAGCTGAGAGGAGGCAGGCTGTGATAAAGTATCAGTTTTTAATGTACACTGTTTCCAGACCAGTGCAGATGTACCAATTCATCTGGAAATTATCCCTCTAAGTCTGGTAAATAAACAGTATTAAACCTTTCACTGTAGCTCAAGGCCACAGGAGCTTGACTCATCATCTCCTAGTTTCACACATTTCACACAGTGTCATGCTGTTTCTAGATTTATTGTGACCCTTACCAGTAAATTCTGTATACTTAAGATAATTTTTAACCACTGAAATTATCCTAATTTTGCTAGACAGCTACCTTTCCCTGCCCTGTGACATTCTGGGATTTTTTCATTAATAAAGGGTTTGAGTGTCAATAACCCAGTGGAAGGCTACCATGAGTTTTTCACCATTATTCTTTTTGCAGCAAGTTTGCCTTTGGATTATTTCTTNTTAAGCCTGCTCAATTAGTTTGGAACCTGGTTTTAAAGGCTTTATTTTCTAGAAAAAGATACTTGTGTTCACATGGGCTATGTGAAATTTGAAGGCATTACTTCTAGCACTGCAGCAGAGAGCTGGGGAAAATTAAGAACTGTTCTTGCTGTTTGTGTTGCCAGTTCCAGAGCAGAATATTTGCAGCATATGCCTGCTGTTTTTTTGGGCAATAATGAAGGGCAGGTAAGTGTTACCAGAGGAGACTGTAGAAGGAAGTGTGGTAAAAGTCAGGAAGTAGGATATGGTTATGCAGATGAAAGGCAGGAGCTCACTCATTTCCTGCTACACTTTGAGAGAGAAAATGGACAGTTGGGAGTTTTCTCTTCCTCCAGGGAGTTGCTTGCTGGGCACTGTCCAAGAAAAAATGGCTGCAGAACTATTGGTGTGTTTTCACCCTGGAATACCAGGCTTCCATTAAGGCTGAGAGAGAAGTGGGAACAGAAGGCCACAGAGCATATTTCTGCTACAGCTACCTTGTAGGCTGTCTCCTGGCTTCCCAGGACTGGTCTAAGGCAGGATCTCACCCTGTAAAGGTTTAGGAAAACATTGCTCTGCAGGACACCTCAAACTCATGCTGCAGAGGCTCTGCAGCCATCTGTAGAAGCTCCTTGATCCTAATGGCAAGGGGAGAGATGCAGAGAAGTGAGGTTTCATATGCTTTTAATTAAATGCCTGGGATTTGACACTGCAATTTGGACTCCTTCCTATTCCACAAGCTTCTGAAAACCATACCCAGAAGGGAGTGCAGGGGAGGAAAGGACACAGCATATTGCTAAGAAGGCTGTACTCTATCTCGCAGTATTAAGAAATTAGAACTCAAAGTCATACATTTCCATTTTAAATTGGGCTTGTATTTCCCAAAGCAGCATAGCAGGGGAGTAGGGTGAGTTTGTTCATATCCAACAATTACTTGTCTTTGTGATGGTACCACGCTGCTGAATCAATAATATGTGTGGACAGGGAGGCTCTTAGCTGCCCCTCAAGCAGGACCTGTCCCCAGCACATTTTATCTGGTCTTGTTTATATGGGGCCAAGTCCCAGGGAGTTCCTGCCCCTAAAAGGGGTTAAGAGTCTCACCAGTGAGCAGAAGCAGTACCCAAGAACATTATTCTGTGGTGGTGAGGCTTGATGACTTTATCCAAGTCAATAAACCTGGTTGCCACGGCATAGGCAGCCCAGGAGTCACTGCTAAACCAGGCTCACAAATGTGTTTGTATGGCAGTGAAGCATTACTAAGCAAAGGCTGTACTGAAATGGCTGCAAGACAGTGCAAGCCAAGGCCAGACTTTCAGTTTTCCTCAGAGATAGGACTTGTCTCAGTCCCAAAGGCATTAGGGGATAAGCTGACCATGGAGATGGAACCAGAGGAGTTTTTGTTGCTTTGTATAAATGCTTCTGTTATACAAAAACCTTTATAGTGTTTATTCCTTCTTCTTAGTGTGGCCAGAAAACACAGCCTGGCTTCTTCCTCAGCCCTCTTCCCAACCCTGCTCATGCCTTCCCCTGTGGCTTTGCATAACCAACCCTATACTTCTGCCTCCCTACTCATACTGCAAGGTGGTTTGTGAGGCTTAATTTCTGCTACACTAACACTGTGAAGCCTCTGAAGCCTTACTCAGCTTCTAAAGGCAGAGTAGTAACATGGCAACAAATTTTAATTTGACAGTTATCATAAGATCTTGCTTGATAGCCATTAAAATTAGAATAAAATGGGGTGTGGGGAGTTTTGAAGTGTAAAACCTATTTTGTGGGTGGAAGAAATTACCCCTCATGATTCAGTACTACAGAGTGGGATTGTTCATTCCTGTGAGCCCAATTTGTTCAGCAGCTCTTAACACAAATATGTTGGCTCACTCAGAAGATCTGTCACTTTTTTCTTTTAAGTATCTGTCACTTGATCCATGAAGACAGGGCTTCTTTTTATTCTGCTCTCGAAATTCTTCAGCAGAAGCCACTTGCTTTGCTAGCCCATCTCAGCCCCTGAGTGCTCGGAGGTGAAGAAAAAGAAGTGGCAAATGACAGTCCCAATAAAGAACAGGAGTGGAAAAAAGGAAGCACTTTTCTAGAGAGTTCAGGCTTCCTAAAAGCCGCGTGGTGTGTTCATAAAACACCCCTCCCCGGTCGTTCCTAGCACCAGGCAATGCAGCAATTCACTCTTCCTTTAAAACCCTCTCCCCCTACACAGGTTTTTGTCCATTCTACATTTATGGAGGTACCGCCCTCTGGAGGAAAAGGTACAGAATAAGACCACGGTTCGAAAAGAGTAAGGAAAAACGGCACAAAAGTCAGGGCTGCCTCTTAAATCCCTATGTCCATGTCTGCAAGGGTGTAAAATGCTGCCCCTGAGCTACATGGTGTTGTCCAGCCTGTGTATCCTCACTGCAAAATGCTGGGAGTAAGACCTGCCATCAGCTGCAGAACTACACATCTGACAAGTAAAACTTCAACTTACTTCATCCTTTTGGGGTTTGGGTTTTCTTTTTTTTTTTTTAATGTTTAGAAAGAAAAGCGTTTTTAAAACCACAAACTTTAAAAAAAATTAATTGTACATCTAAATCATGTGCTTAAACTAAAAGTGTAGGTGCAGGTGACATTCACACCAGGTCTATAAAAAGATACTAGCAGACAAAATGATGTAGAGAAAGGGGGAACACCTTTGGCTAAACTCATGCCAGGGCACCTTGTTGCATTATTCTAGCTGTATTTATCGAAGCAACAAGAAAGAGGGACCAGATTGGGAAACCGACCCCTCCTAAAGGAATTGATGTGTGCAAAGACATGCACAAAAAGGAGAAATAGTCTGAAATAGTAGTAAACATTTAATTACAAGACCTATAATAACTGCTGAGAGAGCTAAGAGTGATTACTTCAAATTACTATTCCAAAATGCCTTGGTGGGCTCCTTTAAGTAGCTGTAGCCGATGAAAGTTAATTTCAACCCCAACTGGCCGACTCCCAAATATCAACTGGACAATTGCCTTGCCCAGAAAATCAGTGCCAAGAGCTGTTTACTGTGTGTACCAAAGCCCTTAGAACCAAAACCGAAGGGAAAGTCCATGGACACATGTCATGCAATTAGAAAATAAATAATCACAAATCCATTGGTACTAAAGAAAAAACTCATATCTAGAATATCCTGGCATGCTGTACCAACTCCACAGTGTTGGTGTCTAAACTGAAATAGAAAGAAAATATTGAAACCAGAGGAAGTAAACACATCAATGAGAATATTGCTGTTTACACAGTGGAGAAGCCACATCAGAATGTTTTTAAATAATGCATCTTGTCAGGAGTATACATCCCTACAGGCATGCCCATGTATGTATTTATACCCACAGAGACATCACAGTGTCCCGCACGGGTTCCAGCTTCCTGCCTCCCTTTGTTGCCTTTTCTGAGGATTTTGATGCCTGTGTGGAATTTCATGACACTGGGGGTTAAGCTTTTGCAGCCAGATCCTCTTTTTTTGCAACTTTTGCTGCTGTTTGGACTGTTTTCCTGAGCAGCCACAGCTCACATAATGTCATGGTCTCCTCTGTGCAGCAAAAAAATAAATCCTTGTTTATTCTAAATAACTCTGGCAAGTTTTGAGCGGGAGTAAGCCCCTTTAGTACCAGATCTCTGTTTAGCCATTGCATCCTTGGATTTAGCTTCTTCAAGCAAATTTCCTACCACTGCCTGCCCGATTTATCAAATGAATGCTTTCCTCCTCCTTGCCGGAATACATGCAGGTGAATTTCAGTGGTTTATTGTTGCTGTTGTTGTTGTTGTTATTGTTACTGTTGTTATTATCATTCTTTTAGTGTTATATTGCTGTTGTTGCTGTTTTGTTGTTACTGTTATGATTATTATAATTGTCATCATTATTATTACCACAAATTCCTTTTTTGAAATTGGCCAGTACCTTTATTTTTCCCCCGCCCCATTTCAAGGAATAATCACCCGACACGAAGCTACGGCATCCCACAAAGGAAGGCAGCAAATCCCTCCTGCATCAAATGTTTACATACAAACCGCGGCCCGAAACCCTTCCTCCAGAGGGAAAAAAANCCCCTCCGCCCGCCCCCGGCTGCCCGGGGCGGTGCGCGGCGGAGCCATGCTCTCGAGGAAGGGGATCATCCCCGAGGAGTACGTGCTGACCCGGCTGGCCGAGGATGTGCCGGATCACGCCCGGTACCGCGCGCGGGAGAGGCGGGCGCGCTTCGTGGGCAAGAACGGCGCCTGCAATGTGGCCCATAAGAACATCCGCGAGCAGGGGCGCTTCCTGCAGGATGTCTTCACCACCCTGGTGGACCTCAAGTGGCCGCACACGCTGCTTATCTTCACCATGTCGTTCCTCTGCAGCTGGCTGCTCTTCGGCATGGTCTGGTGGCTCATCGCCTTCGCCCACGGGGACCTGGACCACAGCACCCGGCTGCAGCGGGACCCCGCGGAGGTGGCGGCGGGGTCTGCGGCCGCCTTCGTGCCCTGCGTGACCAGCATCCACTCCTTCACCTCCGCCTTCCTCTTCTCCATCGAGGTGCAGGTGACCATCGGCTTCGGGGGCCGCATGGTGACGGAGGAGTGCCCGGCCGCCATCCTGGTGCTGATCGTGCAGAACATCGTGGGGCTGGTGATCAACGCCATCATGCTGGGCTGCATCTTCATGAAGACGTCTCAGGCCCACCGCCGGGCCGAGACCCTCATCTTCAGCAAGCACGCGGTCATCGCCCTGCGGGAGGGCAGGCTCTGCTTCATGCTGCGCGTGGGCGACCTCCGCAAGAGCATGATCATCAGTGCCACCATCCGCATGCAGGTGGTGAAGAAGACCGCCAGCCTGGAGGGGGAGGTGGTGCCCCTCAACCAGATCGACATCCAGATGGAGAACCCCGTGGGGGGCAACAGCATCTTCCTCGTCTCCCCACTCATCATCTACCACGTGATAGACAAGAACAGCCCCCTCTACGACATCTCCCCCATGAACCTTCACCACCACGAGGACCTGGAGATCATCGTCATCTTGGAAGGGGTGGTGGAGACCACCGGCATCACCACTCAGGCCAGAACCTCCTACCTGGCGGACGAAATCCTCTGGGGCCAAAGGTTCGTGCCCATCGTGGCAGAGGAAGATGGGCGATACTCGGTGGACTACTCTAAATTTGGCAACACGGTGAAGGTGCCCACCCCCTCGTGCACTGCCAGGCAGCTGGAGGAGGACAGGAGCATTATGGACACCATGCCGCTGTCCCCTAAAGGCACAATAAGGAAGAGGTCTGTCAAACTAAAGCCCAAGTTTACCATAAGCGATGAGCCTTCCTGATGCCTTCTGACTGGGAAACTCTGTTAGGGCTTTGTGTCTCAAAGATCTCATGAACTCTAAACACTGAGGTGGCCTCTTACTTTTTTTTAAAATTCAGGTTGGTAGCACAAGGTATGTTCTGGTGTTATTTATTGTGGGGAAATCTAAAGCTAATTATATTTTTTTAAAGGTGTGAGAGATTTCAAGCAGAACTGGGAGTAGGGAAAATCATGGTCTGCAGCTTTAAATTTCAATTCAGACAATTTAATTGCACGATCATTCTGCGTTGATTCAACTGCAGGTAATGACACATTTTCTCAAAAAATAAATGTATATTTATCCTCAGAGATTGCAGTTTTTAGGGTCTTGCAGTGTTCGCAAGTCAGTAGTTTTTAACTGGTGGTTTTTTTCCTAACTTGAACGATCGATACAGCTGAATAAAATATTAATAATTAATAAAGTAGGCTGGATTTACATGATAACAAAAGGGTCAGGCAATGACACAAGACCAGATCTGGAAGTGTCTATATATTACACTGTATGTCTCAAAGAAATTGACTGCTGGATTTGCATCATCCATATTGTGTTGTATGGAGCCACTCCTACCACATGCAGTATGAAATGTATTTGAATATTTTGTTTATTTTAAAAGCCTTTACACTTCCAAAATAAAACATTGAGGAATACCTTTTTGGACTGTGCATTTCTGAGAGAAAGCAATGCTTTTAAAAGGAGTAGCAGATAATACATATTTGAAATTAATTATAAATAGGAAAAATTCTGCATTTTAATTTCTAAATGAAGAGAAGCAGCATTCCCCCTCCCCAGGCCACATGGCAATAAGATACTCAGTACAAAAATTAACCTCTCCCTTGGGTCACGGTGGAGTCTGCTAGATAATCAGGGAATAAAAATAGAATTACATATTTTGACTGAAAGGGCAGTGCTGAATGCTGAAATTATATCTGCATGCGGTAGGGAAAATGTTTTTACCTCCTTCCCTTTCTTAAGAGAAGCCGAGGTTTTTGTGCCTAGGGGTGTATAAGGCAGCCTGGTCACTTCTGGGATGCTGTGTGACAAAACATTCTCCTGCTGAGGAAATTATTCCCTTTTCAATCTCATCCTGACCTCCTTATGCAGCTGGTGCCTGCCTCGGTTTTCAGCTGAGTCCAAGACCTGTCATTTCCCAGCAAACATAAAGGAGCCATGTTCACTCTCTCGGCCCCACAGTGACAGCAGGAACAATCCCCCTTTGCCCACAACTGCCAATCCACTCTCTGGAGATCCCAGTAACAGCAGTGAGTTTATTTCTACTCAGGGTTATTGGGAGATAGCACCAGTATTAACTACAGGGCAAACTGCCACCCACATTAAAAAAAAAATGTAACATCCAAATAAAACCTGAATAAGCATCACAGGACTGATCCAACAACACCTGGTTGCTCAGGCTGTGCAGAGAGGCACCAACTTTAAACATAATTATCCAAAGAGGATCTAGTGTCGAGTCTTGTGTGTTCTGTAGTTCACAACCGACACCTAAAATGGTTTGTGTTGGCAATAATAATAAGGTGAATTTCTGATGCCTTGTCAGTGTAACAATATGAGAAACTCATTCAAAAGGGTAAGAAAACTGCCATAGTGACTTACAGAATATTTTCAGGCATCTATAATAAAAAAAAATCATGTTTGGGTGAAATCAAATATTGTGTTAAAATGAAAAAAAATATTTGTTATATTTTCACTGTTTATTTATTTCAGTTTTATGAAGCATTATCAGACTGTCAGTTACAGCAATAAATGCCTGCTCAGTTTCCAAATCCCCAATACACCAATATTATTCTGTGAACAGCTCTGAAAATGTGATACAAGTTTCACAACAAAATGACAGTAAAACTAGCATTATCAAGTAGTCAGCAAAGAAAATTTGGAAAGGTGCACTTTATATTAGTAATCATAACCCCCCTCTTATTTTTTAAAATAGGGCATGATTAAATGCCTTACATGATTACATTTCTTCTGTAAGCCTGAGTTTATTTGTCAGGTTATTATCTGGCTTTCCCTTTTCCTGCCCCTGTTCCATCTCCCTTTGCCTGTCAGAGGGAGCTCACAGTAGAGCTCCCTGCATTTCCGAGGCACCTTTGCTCCTTTGAAAGTTCATTGTTCTTTATCACTTGCCCCAGAATCACTGCTCTGTTCTCACAAGGGTCATACACAAAATATTTGGTGGCTTTTTGACTTGAAATCCTTAGCCTCTCCAAGTGCCTTATTTCAATGTTTAAGATGCACTTTAAGGTTCTCTCATAAAACCTCCTCAGCTCTGCTTGCATTTTAAAGCTCTTTTCAAGATTTGACCTAAATGTGAAGCAGTTTCAGCAGCAGTACCGTGCAACTATTTTCAGGAACTGATGCAAGCTTCTTTTTGCCTCGGGGAAATCTGTGAAGCTGAGAGGTGGAAAATTCTCTTTGTTCCCTGTGAGATGGGAGGGGAAAGATGGGAAGAAACAGCTTCTGTTCACTGGGCTGCTGTCAGGACCATCTTTTTTGTCACTTCTTTTTCAAAAATCTGCCTGATTTTTCTGAAGTCTTGCAACAAAGTGGCATCATAATATTATGAGGAAGGCAGGATTTGTGCTGTTAAAGTCACCATAGTGAATTGTTTGAATCAAAGCAATGGTGATTTTGAATCTCAGGATTGTTGTGGTATAAAATCCTTCTGTTCTTTCACCATTTAAAATATTCAAAACCATTCTGGGGGCAGAGCAAGGAAGGATGAGAGTATTTATTTTGCACTAAGGATATTACATCTTTTGGGGGATCCTTTCTTTTTGTCATTTACTAAGCATTTGGGAGCACAGGTATCTGAAATTGTCCTTAAAGTTGTCCCTCTGCTGCCCCCCCCCCCCCATTCTCCTTAGGAAGGCTCTGAACACGATGTCAGTGCTCTCGTTTGACACAGAAAAATCCTCATTCTTAGCAGCAAGCAAAGGCAGAGTTTTCCATAGCTGAACTCAGAAGTGAGTGGGCTTTTGAACTTTCTTTCTCAGCCTACGTCTGCTTTTTGGTAGGTGGTATCACAGTTTGGATGCTGCTGAGCAGCCAGGGAGAGCTGTGGCTCCCACGTGTCCTGTGCACAGAAAGTGGTGTGAGGGAAGCTGGGGCTGCATCACCTGCTCGGGGCTTGCCCTGGCTGGGGTGTGGACATGGCCACAAAAGATAGGAAGTGTAGGTTTTGTGATGTGACCCAGTGATGAGTTCTGGCTGTGGCAGAACCAACTGAGTCCATGGAATTGTCTTTTCTGTGCTTCAGGAGATCATTAGCAGTTTGTACTCACAAGTTCACACTGTTTAGTGCTTTAAAACTGGAGTTTGTGGAGCTGCTTGGATGGAGAGAAGGATCTCAGAGCTGGTTAAACCAAAAGGGAGACTGCAGAGTGCTTGTCTCATATGTCATAGTTTTAAAATACTTGTAGTCACTGCTGGTGAGCCCCTGGGCATCTCAGTTCATGTTGTATTTCCTGATGAAATCAAAACATATGTATGCAAAATTAGATTATAACAAGGTCCGAGTTTCTCTCTTTATCCCTCAAGGCGTGTGATAAATACAGTGTTATAGCAGTGTATTCAGCAGGATATGCCCCTGTATAATACATACTGGCAAGAAATTAACTAAAGAGGTGGCATTATAAGGCAAAAGGGAGTCAGGGACACAAAACAAACACATTTAAAATCCAGAAGTTACACATTGTGAAGACAGGGTCAAGCAGTAATAAACTATTTTATTTTGAAGCAGCAGCAAAGGTGCGACGATGCTGAGATGAGTGATCAGAGACCTAAAAAGCAGATATGAGAGGCTGGAATGAGAGTCTTTAACAAGGCCAAAGTCTACATGCTAGCATGGATTAGCAACAGGGTCAATGTCAGAATTCAGGCTGTCCTGTGAAGTGAGTCTGCAGGCTGGACATGACCAGCATTGCTCAATGCAGTGGGTAAATATTGCTGCTTGTTGGGCAAGGTACGAGTCACAACAGAGCCCTGCTGGAAGCAGTGATGGGAGGACTTGTTGGGGTCTGACCCTTGTGGTTAGTCATGTATTAATTGTTAATAATATCAAACTAATGAATAATTAACTGTTCTTTGAAGACTGAATTTGTTTCTTCGTGTTTTCCTTCCTTTTCCATTCTTTGTACCTCAGTCACCCCTGAAGGTGGTTATCATAGGTGTGCTAGCACAGATCATTTTGATTTGGGACAAAGCACAAGAGTGTTCTGGAGAGTCAAATACAAAATTAAAATAGATACTAGAAACCCAAAAACTTCTGTGAAATTGCCAAGCTTTCACAGTGCAACTTTCACAGTGATTACTTGTACAAAGCATGGAAATATCTATTCCTAGGAACTGGGTATTGATAAATCAGCATGGATTTATGTTCTGTATTGTTCATTTTGCAGGTCTGTGTGGAAGGGAAGTGGTTTAGCTCTTCAGATTAGGGTTAAGGAGAAGATGTTAAGGTTCAAAATCACTGCATTTTGGGCTCCCTTGTTACACCTTCCCCTCTCCCTGTGCTCAGTGTCCTGCTGGCATTCCCACTAAAAATGGGCAGGATAAGTGCTCTTTGCAGTTTCCATGTGGCACTTCATTCATCCAGGGCCAGCTGCCCCATTCCAGGGTGGACATCTCCAACCTGACAGCCCTGATCCAAGCATCCTGAAAGGCAGCAGGGAAAATGCCCACCCATCTTGGCGTATTTTTGGATCAACGGACATCATCTGCATGGGATTTTCTCCTCCCTGCAGCCCTGCCTCGAGCAGAGGTGCTGCTGGAGGTGAGAAGAGCCTCGTGAGGAGGAGCCTGTGGGGAGCTGGACGTGAGCAGGCGCAGGGACACGTGCTCAGCGTGGCTGGGGACTGCCTGACTGCCTGAAAGCAGTGACTCAGTGCTCTATTTCTGATCCCGCAGCGGCAGAAAGATACGTGATACAAACCTCCACACCCCGCTGAGGAGGACTATTAAAAGAGCAGGAGACATTCTTGAGAGGCTGCAGATGCTGCTCTGTCCTGCTCTGAGCACTGCTGGGTGCCTGCAGAATGTGCTGCATGTTCTTCTGGCTTATGCTCCTGTTTTAATTTACAGCATGACTTTAATGCGTTATCACAGGGCAGTGACTCAGTTTAAAGAGAATTTTCAAAAATCAGAACCTGCAGCTCCTCTTTGCACTTGCCTCTGTCGACCTTTGTGCCTGCCTAACTCAAACGCAGGTGACCCCACCCTGTGAGGTTTCCTAACCAGCCCCCTCACTGCAGAGCTGAGCAGCATTAAATGGCAATCCCAGCAGAACTGGGGGGGCCTAGGGGTCCCTCCTGACAGTAACCCCACAGAGAAACATGTCCCCTCACTGGGAGCAGGGCTGCCACCCTTTCCCTCCTCTAGCTCTTCCTTGTTCATTCACTATTTTAAGTGGCCAGTATTTGCTTGTAAGTTTTGCCTTTGTTTTCTGCCCAAGAGAGGAGATGCACAGGATATAAATTCCATTATTGTTGTTATAGTCACAATAATATTATTCCTGAGTGGAGCTGAAGAACTGAAATTGACAGCGAGCATCAGTGCCAGCAACAGGAACCTTGGACTTCAGTGAACTTCAAATCCAGCTCCCATTTTAATTCCTGGGCCTTCAAATCCAAGATAGCTTGCCAGGGAGTTCATTAGCACCCGGATTTCCCTCTTAGGCCTGGGCACAATTAGGTTAATGGGGTGGGCAGCTGACTCAAATAGTCTCTGATGGGGCCTTTGCTGCAACGGTGATGCTGTTTCTCAGCTTCAGCAGCTCCTGGGAACTTCTTCCTTTGCCTCGTGAGTAAAAATCTCATTTTATTTCCTTTTCTCAAGCTTGAGAGGATGCACAATGGCCCTTGTGCAAATTGTGTAATCCTTTTTGCTAAGGCATTTTAATTTCTTGAATGTTTGTGTCATGGTCTTGCCATGTGCCTGAAAGGAGGTTGTAGAAAAGTGAGTGTTGGTCTCTTTTTGCCAAGTAGCAAGGGACAGGACAAAAGCAAATGGCTTCAAGTTATGCCAGGAGAGGTTTAGACTGGATATTAGGAAAAATTTCTTCCCTGAAAGGGTGCTGAGGCATTGGAACTGGCTGCCCAGGGAGGTATATAAAAGCTGTGTGGATGGGGTGCTGACTGACCTGGCTTAGTGCTGGACTTGGCAGTGCTGGGCTGATGGTTGGGCTTGTTAATCTTGATGTTCTTTTCCAACCTAAACAATTCTTTGATCATAAATTCTCACTGTCCCCTGGTGAGTGTGTGCTCATAGTAATGGGGATGATAAAGTTGTTAATTCTACTTGAGCTTTACAACTTGAGGAATGAAAGTTAGCAAGGTGGTGCTTCTTTCATGGGCTAGGTGGAGAGGAGGAGCAGTGAGATGAGCAGGAAGATCAGAGAGATGTTCTTGCAAAATGTATGGGTTTGGGGGGAGCAGAGTGCCCCAAGAGCAGCTCCCTTGTGTAAAATGATGGCAAATTCTGAACCTGAGGGTGAAGAAGCTGCCCTGTGAGGCCATGCCCAGGGATGTTTCAGAGGGTGACTGCCACTCTCTGGGTGTGCCCATCACTGAACACACCAGGGTGGCTCCATCTGCAGAAACTAATGGCTGGTTGTACTTACCATGGGGAAAGCTTGTGCTTGCTGAGACTTTATCTAAAGTGCAGGCAGTAAACAAATATTTTTCCAAAGTCACTATCAGTCTTTAGAAGTGACTTGGTAGGAAGTGACTTTCTCACAGATTTTCTTCTATCAAGAAGATAGAAGATCTTCTTGATAGAAGATGGATGGATATTCTACACTTAGAAGCTGCCAGCTTTTCTCAATGGATAGTTTTAATAGTGATACTTGATTATTTGGTTTGAAAGGTTGTTCTTTCACGTTTCCTTTTTTTAATTACCCCAAAGCTGTTATTAATTTAATTGACTCTTTTTCCTGCTTCCTCCTTGCTGCATGTAGCCTGAAAAGCGTGTTACTTCTGTTGTACTCTAGTTTAAGGAGAAAAATGGCATTAAAAGTTCCACAGCATGTCCTATAGACAGGACTCTTGAATTACAATACTAGCACTCAAGGTATTTCAGTGGTATACACAAGTGTTTCTATTCTTATGTGCAGCTCTGTGTTCACCAAAGTGTCCATTTTCTTTTCTAAGTGGAGCTAAGTCAAAATTTAAAATTTGTGTTTCCTCAAAGTCTCATCTTCGGTAGACACTCACATCTGAACCTACCTTCTTGACTCTATTTTCCTGTTGCAAGTTATATAGAAGGGTAAAGCAGACCAATTCTCATCCAGTCCTTATTTTCTACATTTTTCTCAGATGGGAATAGTCCCTTAAACCAGGTAACTAAACTCACCCAGGTTCTATTCCTTCCCCACACCCAGAACTGAAGTGTCACATCACAGTAGCCTTTGGATGTGCAGCAATGCACTCTTAACTTCAAAGTGGGAACTGCTTCTTGGCTAGATGGGCCAGAATTGTTTATTTTATTTTTTCAGAGAGGAGTGAATAAATGTTTTGGCAGCAAAGCCACTCCATAAATGTGTCACATTATGGCTGAGTGGTTTGTGTTTTACTATTAAAACTGTAATTTCCACATTTCCCTGATCTCCTGTAAGGTTAAATAACTACCTGAAGAGACAAGTATAAGGATAAGACTTCCTGCCACCTTATTCCCATTGCTGGGACTTGACCTCGAGCAGGCCCAGTGTGAAATGTGTGTTCCAAACTCTTTACCTCTGCACCTCTCTGGATTGCCAGAGGTCCCTTATCTTCCGCTGACTTTCGTATGAAATAAAACCAGCTTGGTTTAAAAACTGTTAGTATTGACCTGGAGACAACTCCTTTGGTGGTGGTGGATAATACAGATTCTGCCTCTTTCTCCCCCATTCCACATGCATGTTGCTGATCCCAGACCTGGAGTTCTGTGGGCAGTGTAGGGCCAAGCAGCTACTGAATCCTCTCACTTATCATATGTTTCAGGGATGTTTGCCTGCTGAGGTGAGGATCGTGCTCAGGAATGATATTATCAGAATGGCCTTTACAGTTTTGCTCTGTTCTAAAGCTACAAAGATTTTATGTGCCTTTGATTTGCTGTTTGGCAGACACAGTTTATTAGCAGCCCTGTTAGCTTCTTCTACAAAGCAGGAAGGAATTAAGTTAATTGCAACAGTAATGCTCTTATACTGACCTGTCATAAAGGGAGTTAGTACATGCATAGAAAGACCCACAATCTCATATTAAAAGGCATTTCCCAATTTAAAGCAGTCCACAAAAGTTTTTAGTAGTGGTTCTCATTACTCAGTATCCAGTGATCACTGCTTTTCATCTTGACTCTCAGGGAAACTACTCCAAAGTGTGCTAAATCCAGCAGATGTGATCTTACTGGCTTTAAAAGTCTGGATGTGGTTCAGAGAATGCCTGGCTAAAATGGTGTGGTGGCACTCATATTTCATTCATTTTCCTGAACCAGTTTAAATAAATGAAAAAATACTGATCAGCAGCTGTTCCGAGTTTTGACTTGGTCCATAGTGAGTTAGAGGTGGAAAGTTTTGTTAGTTTGCTTTAGAAGTTTACTTTGTAACCACAGCTCATTGGGGTGGAAAACTGAAAATTTCTACAATTTTCTGACGTACAGAAATACCTGCTTGAAGATATGTTCTCCTTTAGGGTGAGACTCCAATACCTCTAATAACTTTGTGGGGTCTCTTATTCCTTTATCCAGCCATTCTAAAAGAGGCTTGAGTGTTTGCAAACTAGTACCCAAATTTAACTCACTTCTAAGAGGTAACAAACAATTACAAAATAATACAGTTTTCCTGCAAGAGTGAGTTGATAAGATTGTTCTAAACATGTTTGATGTTGTGAGGTGCAAAATTTGATATGGACAGTCCAAGACACACAGTCCTGCTGGCTGTGGTTTTTGTAGAAATTTCTCATCTCACAGAGACAATAGAACAGTTTCCTGAAGCAAGAGGCAAAGTCTTCCTTTAAGAAGTTGCTCTAAAATACTCCTGGGATACTGAGCCAAGAGTGGTTTATTGCAGAGGAAAGAGTGGCACCACAGCAAAGGAATGTTGGGTTTTGGATGCTCTGTCCCTGGGCTCAGCGAGACACTGCCCTTACATATGTACAGACACAGTGTCACACCATGGGCATTCAAAGGGGGAAATGTTCTTCCTTCTTAAAAGGTGTTTTTAAAGTTTTTTTTCCTGGCAGCAGGAGCAAAACCCAAGTATGGCTCCTATCAACATGATAGCAGTTAAGCACTTGGCTTGAGCAGGCTGTTTTCAGCCCAGCCACCATCATCCACCAAAAAAGAAGATTTATAGTTTGAGGACAAACTAGTTAAGAAGGAAACCCCAGGCAAAGGTTTGATGGTAACAGTCCTCAAGTATGAAATGCAAAATCTATACTGCTTTCTAGCCTCTAGGATTTCACAGCAGGGTAAATATGAAATTACATCTTGTGGTTGTGAGGAGAGAAGGAAAGAGAAATTGTTCCTGTCAGATGTGATCTCATGGAAAGCAAATTGGTGGTGGAATGGCTGGAGTAAAGATAACAGAACCTCAATTGGTGGCTATTATTTTTTTTTCCCCAATCACTTTACTTTCATTATTTCACAGTGGGGAATAAAATATTCTTCACTCACTTGAAATAAAACAATTCAAGTAAAGCAAAAACCCAAGTAAAATTCAGCCTTCATTTATACCAGTTTGTTGGAGCTCTTGTAGAGGCTCTCAACAGCAAAAATAACATGCCAAGTGAATAAATCTTGTGGAGCACTGCAGGGATTAATTTGATAGAAAGCTGCAGCCAGGTCTGAACTGTACTTGCACAGTGACTCATGAGTTACACCTTCCTGGCCCAAATGACTCTGGACAACTGAAACAAAATTACTGTCCCCTACAAATTGCATCAAACAATTGCTCTGTGCTGCCCTTGCAGTGAGAGGATCCATAGATGTATTGTACCTGCCTGAGAACCTTAGAAATGTTTTGGTTTTTTTCTTTTCTTTTTTTTTTTTCTGACAAATATGAAAGCTTTAGTGTTATCTGATGCACAGGATAAAGGTAGAAGCAGTTGCCTGAGTGGCCCAGTAGCTCTTGTCTGATATCCTCAATTTCATCCTCTTCTAATAACCACTGCATTTTAATCTCTTTAGGCCAGGAACCATTTATTCTCTGCACATAGACACAGAGAGACTATAGAATATTTCCTACTGCTAGATAAGCAGATAAAGATATGAAAAGGAGGTCAAAGAAATTTGATTATTTATGTCTTGGTATTTATATATTTGGTTATTTATACAGGAAGAAATAAGAATTTAGTCTCAGTAAGAAATCGAAAAAATAATGTTATTTTGACAGCTTAAACACAGCTAACCTCTTGTCCTCTGGCTATGAAAATGCATTTATTTATATTAATTTAGTATTCATCCAACTACAAGGCTTCTGTAACAAATGTACTGTGTAATTACATATTTTATTTTCCCTGGCTTGTGAAGTTCTCAGCTTCTCCTTGCTAGTCCTTCTCGTGTCCCTGAAACTGCCATGACGTCACAATTTAAAAACTTAGGAATTGCAAAGTACAAGTGGTTTCCCTGCTGCAGGAGGAATAATCTATTTATTTACTTTTAAAAGGTCAGTGTCATCCTATTAAAATATGCCTCCTCAGGGAAACACTTCACAATCTCCAAGAGCTATTTTTCCCCTTCCCCCCCCCTTTTTTTAACATTTTCTTGTAAGAGTTTCTTAAAACCTTTTAAGATATAGAGACCATTGCTCGGCTCTCTGATTTTTATAGGGTAGACAGCAATACAGGTGCCATGGACACTTTGAAATTCTCAGCCTAGCTCTGGTTTAAGGTTAATCTAGTCCTCAGGCTAGATCCAGACCTACATCTACATTTTTCTTCCTTTTTTATGCATAGGTTTGCAAGGGCAGTGCTCTGTAGATGTATCACAGTGCAACAATCAGGTCTGTGTGGGACTCTGTTTGGGCTTTTTCTGAATACTTCATTAAGACTGTTTGTGACAAATCCTGTGAAATCCTATCAGGAGCAGTAAGTTTTTTGCTCCTTAGGTCCAGCCCTCTCAAAACTCTCTGTTTCTGGTGTGCCAGTGCTTACAGAGCTGGACACCCAGGACACAGCTGCACTGACCTCCCTCCAGGGCAGACATGGAGCTGATTTGACTCATGGCAGAGCTAACACGGGTTTAAAGGCAGTGTGTCCTCTCCAGATGTTTTCAAGTGGACCCAAGAGAAAAGCATGAGCACCCAGAGGACACAGGGTAAGAGAGTCACCTTGCAAGCTGAGAGAAGATTTCCTTGTAGCATCCTTTGAATGTGCATTGCCAGCAGTGAGCTGTCTGTGTGGTTGTGAAAATGGAATTTGGTTGTCTTTGCAATGCAGTTTTGTCTGCAGGAGCAAGGTTAGAGATCTTTGTCTTTAACTTCAAAGGATCCTTTTGAGAGCATCTCATCATCTTTTTGCCTAAAGAGATCAATTCCTTCAGGAAAAAGGGAATGGGCTGTGCAAGTTGAAGAGCCTTCACCACAGCTGACACATCCATTAAGCATTGCACTGCATCCAGCTGTGCTGGGGCTAAAAGAGCAAATCACCAGATTTCTATGCATTTTTATCAAGGTAAGGGAGCTCTGCAAGGTGCTGATTGAGGGCATGCCCCTCTCCCAGACAGTGAGCACCGTGACCCCCAGAGGAACCTGTGTGGAAGCTTGTAGGACAGGCAAAACCAAAAGGGTTGGGGAAGGATGGGTTCCATGGTTGCACCCTATCCAGATGTTGAATTCCTCTGGAGAAATACCCTAGTGAGGGAGATCCAGTGGCTGTGACCAACAGTGCATGAAAGTCTCATTCTCCTCTAGGTGTGCCTGCAACTGAAAAGCTTTCAGATCGCCCTGGTTCTTTAGCAGAATTGCCTTTTCTTCTCCTGCAGCATGGCTTTGTGTGTCAGAGGAAAACATGTACCTTCCTCTCTTGTGGGTGCTTCAGATAAAAAGTTGTAGTAGTAGTGGTTTGGGATGAAAGCCCACAAGCTGGTGATTCAAAACAGCTGCTTCCAAATGCTTCTCTTCCATGCTTCCTTTGAACACTGCTACATTTGAGGAGCTGGAAGGAAAACAGGATACCCTTGTTTGTGGATGCACATTTACCCCAAGAGTGGGACAGCCTGCTCAGCTTCTGGGCAGCCTTGAGGAGCTATGTGAGCTGCATTTACACAGTGCAAGTGGCTGCCTAAAATATGCTGGAGTTTGCTTTTTTTTTTTTTTTCTAACTCACAAACATGGGTCAGTTCTTCACTTTACAAAGGTTTAGACACTGGACTGTGATAGTGCATTAGGGTGTTTTATTGCTTTAAAACATGCAATTACATTCTCTTAATTGAAAAGTTGCAATTATTTAAATAGCCTTTAGCCTGTCAGTGTCGCCAGATATGTGACCGACAGTCAGCTACAGCCAGGCAGCCTCGAGACTTTGTTCTCTGTGAATTTGTTTGTGAAAGGGTTATTTAGATGCATAAGTTTGTCACAGTTTAAAAATAAAAGACCTGTGTTATCAAGCAGCTGGGAGTTACCACTTTGAAGTTCTCCTGATGCCACCTGCACGTCAGGCATGAGCAGAATGATGTGCATTAGCCAATTTTTTGGGTCAAACTGCATCTATTCAGTCAGTCATTTGTGGCAGAATGTGAATTCACTGCATCTAGTCCCAGCACCACTTTTTGCCTGTTTCATAATTACTGTGTTGCAATTTGGTTTTGAGTTTGTTTTTTTTTTTTTTTTTAATTTGTTTGGGGTTTTTTTGTTTTGTTTTTAGATTTAAAAAAATGCTCTGTGCACACTTGGTGCCACCCTGGCTTTTTCCTGAGGAGCCCAAGGGACATCTGAAACATTTAGGACACGTCTAGACTGAAAGCTGAGCTGTGATGAAACATGCATGAGCTGGCAGGGCCCAGATCTGCAGTGCCACGTCAGGCACAGATGGCTTAGCAATCTCCAGCTAAGCCCAACTCAAGCTGCCAAGGAACCAAAGGAAAACTTTTGCTTTTAAATAAACGGGAGCAAAGGCATGTGAGTGTTGCTTTTGGGAGCTGGGGTTAAAATCACAGTAATGGTAAAGAGTATTCCAGTGCTGGCTGCAGTTGGGCATCCTTCCCATTGTCCTCAGAATAAAATCATCTGCAGGAACAGTTTTCAGTGTTTTCAGTGTAGAAATGGTAATATAATCAGGATTGCAATTTAGACACTGGAAACCACTGATGTGGTTGATAGAGCTTAATGTACAGGAAAGCTCAGCCCAAGAGGAAGACAAGCAGCTGTTAATCCAAAGACTGAGCCAACTAAAATGCAACTTGGGACCAGTAAATAATTAATAGATTAATTAATAAAGACTATTATGGTGATGCTGTCATTACCTGTAGATCGAACTAAATCTACTCATCAGGATGGATGAGTAACTGGCTGGTTATTTTTCTCTTCTGAAAACAAGGTAGAAATTTAAAATACAGATAATTATTTTGACACTGAATAGTCTATGTGATTTTTTTTTAAAGCTCCTTCACGTTTTATAATACTCAGTGAACACAAAGAAATTAATATTTACAGCACCTTATTTTCCTCTCGTTAAAAAGTAAAAGACATAAAGGGTTTTTAAGCCAAGATTTATAAAACTATTTTCGTTGAAATTGAGCCATGGGTTTATGTGCAGTGAACAACACGACACTGAACACAGACAATTAAATGAGGGATACAGGGAAACTCTGCTCATAAATTCAAGGTGTGCCTGCATGGCAACTCCTTATTCCTTTATCTGAGTTCTCATATTTAACAGGATGACTTTTGAGTTTTCTTGGCTGTTCACTGGTGATCAAACTTCCCTGGGAGCTTCAGAGACCAAGTAAAGCAGCATCTCTAAGCTGGCTTTAATATATGCCATTTTTACCTTTAGAACTCCCGAGGGAATAAGTAGCAATTTGCCATCACCCTCCAAAGAAGCTGTTTCTTGAGCAGCCTCAGGAGTGACCACGAGTTGGTGCCTGCATAATCCTGTTTCCTCCAGAAAAAGTGAAACAAAAAAGGCAACACCTGTTTTAACACATAGGCTCCTACCCTAGGCTTGTGGTTGCAAGGTATAAATGTAAACAATGGCTTTTCATGGTCGGTGTCTTGGGGTTTTAAATACCAACTAGTCCCCGTGTTCTTCCCCAGCTGTGGTGTACTGCAGTCGGAGATGGAGCCTGGTACAGAGGTGTCTGCTCAGGAAGAACACCCTGAGCTTAGTGCTCATGGGCACTTTCAGGGTCTCTTTCAAAAGGAAACAGCATAATGCAAGAAATGCGCTTTGGAGAAGGTTAACAAAAAAAAAGCCCTTTTGAAACACGGCAGCTGCTGTTGTTTGGCATTTGAGGGATCATTCCGTTTCCAACATCCTATTTTATTATGCCACCGCTCTACTTCTTAATTAGCTCAGGCGAGGGCTCGGAAATCCTTGTCTTGAGACTCCCTCTAGTGAGGAAACGGTGTGGAACTCTGTGTGCTTGTTGGGTGAGAAATCCTTGAGCGCTGAACAGATGCTGGATCGCTTCTCCGAGGCACTGAAAGCCCTGGCAAGGTCTGCACAGCCTGTGGGACTGGCGTGGGCTCAGGAGCTCCGCTCACGGCTGCTGGAGTGCGCAGTGCCTCGCTGTGAATGGAAATTCTCTGCACGGGAGTTTGCTGAGGGCTCTGCTCCATGGCTGAGCAACTCATCCTCCCCTCCTAGGTGGGCCCTGGATTTGTGAATTGGGATAGCCTGGAATGAGCACAGTGGAGTTAAGAGGGCTGCCTGTGCCTCTGTCCCACTTTCTGCCACGTCCCTGGTGAGAGGGAGCACAGAAATGGAAGCCCTCTTCTCAGTGTATTATTAACAGCAATGATAAGATAGGGAGAGAGGGTGCGAAATGAGATATTGGAGGGGAAACTCTGTGCATTGTATGCCCTGGCACCTTCTGTAACACAGAAATGGCTCCGTGGGCAGTTTCCCGGGAGATCCCAGCTGTGAGCTATTATGTGTTTGAGGAAATACATGTTTGAGTAAATACAAATTGTTTGCATGGGGACTGAGCAGCAATTGCTGTGCAGTCACTCAGACTAACAGCTGCTTGAATTGATGGCAGAGGGGCAAAGAATGGAGAGGTCAGTTCTGGAGTGCTGCTCTGTACCTGCCTTTGTCACTGAAAAATACACACCAAGTTAGAAACTAGGTTATCTCTGAAAAAATTATTTTCCCTCACCGGTATTGTACTTTACCACACAAGCAAGTAGGTAGGGTGTTATTTAGCACGGTTTTTGACAGTATAGTTATAAAACCTGTTACTACTGGATATAGTCTGATTCTGGCAAGTATAGCTTTTAAGGCATTAGGTAACATCAAGGTAACTGTAGATGGTTTTGATATTTGCTGTCTGTAGATGCATAATAGGACTCAAACTCATTCCCTCTTTTCTGATTATGTAAAAATAAACAATGTAACTGAACTATAGTCAGTGTTGCTGTGTTCAGAGGGAACTCTCGTTTCACAGCCTTGGTACAACTGGGACCAACCTTAGGGACAGCTCTTGGCATCTGCCACCTACTTTTGCATAAATCATCAAAGGACGAGCCCTAATTCAAGGCTTCACTTTGCAAAATCTCATATTTTTCCTAAATCAGATACAAGATGGAAAATTTCGATGTGGCTGGATATGGCATCAGATCCTGTGGATGTCAAGAGACACCTTGCCCCAGCCATTCGCACATCCTGAAGTGGCCAACACCTGGCCATGAATGCAAAATCTGTAGGCACAGAATGCAGCTTACAGAAAGATGTTTTACTAAGCCTATAGGTGCTTCACCTTCTTTGGGATTTCTGTTTTGAGTGTGAACGAGTCAGGGAAGTGTGGGGTGGTGTTACAAGTTTGTAATGCTGTGGCACAGTAGGATTTTAATTAGCTTGTTTTGTATTTTTATGAATATAGAAAATTGAGCATTTGAGTACCTAATTAGTGAATAGCCACTGCAGCGAGGCAGCTGGTGCCAGGGAAGAACACAAGATCTCTTACATCTTGTTCTAAATTCACATCTTTCCAGAAAGCAGAAGTGGAAGGCAAACAGGAAGGACTCCTAAGGAGAAGGCTTCAGGGTGACCTAACCGTGGCTTGTCACTACCTGAAGGGAGCATATGAGAAAGATGAAGAAACTTTTACAAGGACATGTAGTGACAGGACAAGGGGAAAATGGCTTCAAACAAAAGAGGGCAGGATTAGATTAGATATTAGGAAGAAATTATTTACTGGGAGGGTGGTGAGGCACTGGAACAGGCTGCCCAGAGAAGCTGTGGGTGCGCCATCCCTGGAAGTGTTCAAAGCCAGGCTGGATGGGGCTCTGAGCAACCTGGTCTTGGGAAATGTGTCCCCATGGCAGGGGACTTGGAACAAGGTGATCTTTAAGGTCCTTTCCTTTAAGGTCCAGGCCACTCTAATTCTATTAATACAAACCCACTTCCTGCCCACCCACTAAAAATAAAACACTAAACTTCTGTCACTGTGCTGAGTTTCAGTTTAATCCAGTTAAAAACTAATCTATACAAAGTACAGAGTGGGGCTTTTTTATTTTTTTACATATATTGCACCAGAGATATGAATTTGTACAACATTAACCAAATTTTACCCCTTCATCCTCCTACCAAAATCCCAGCCAAGTACAGAACCGAATCTCTGCATCTTTGTGGTGGAACTGGTGTCTGTATAAAGTTACAGTTTTGTTGTAATCACCTCCTAAGTGAAAAGCAGAATACAGGCATAAGCACTTGTGCCCATGATATTCCAGTCCCTTATTTCTCTGTGGTTATAGCTTTCTACTTCCCCAGTCACAATAATTCTTTACAGAACTGTGGATGTTTCCAAGTAAATGGGATAAGGGGGCCAATTGCCAACAGCAGAGTCAGGACCTTACAATCAAATGTAAGAGGCTGCACCAAAACTGAAGCTTGAGCATTACATTATGAAGCCATTGTGACATTTAAAGGCATCTGTTAGGAGGCAGAAGTAGCCTGAAGGAATGATTTGGTATGGTAGAAATGCCTTCACACCAAAGGTTCAGTCCTTGAATTTCTACAAACATCTGTGGCTGTATCACTTGTCCTCTGTGAACTTTCATGAAGGATGAGGAAAACACAGTAAGATTTCCCCTCACCTTTTACCATGACATTTCAATAATTCCCTCTTTGTTTCCCTCCCCACCCTGTTACCCATTGTTAGGCTACAACCCCAAAGACAGGGCTGTGCCCAGAGAAACTTCATGTAGCTGTAACTGTGTCTGGGCCTCTTTGCAAACAGATGAGGCTGTTGAAAGATATTTTTGTCTTCAGACAAAGACAAAATCAAACTGTTGTTAGAATTGCATAGAAATGACAAACAGTGGAGACACTGGTTTTGCAAACTACTTGCATAAAGAATGAAAAAAAATGGTAAAATAAGTCAAATTGAGTGTATAAATGAAGGAAATGCAACGTGACAACTTACAGGATAAAATAGATAAGGAAACCTAATCTGTTCTGGCACTGAGTTCTGCTGCATTGTGTGGAGAACATGAATATGCCCAGGTCTGATGAAAGAAGCCTTGAGCATGGAAGGAATGTGCCTGGCTTCCATCAATCAAAGTTCTTCAGAGTGAGAAATTTCCCAAATGTCAATATAAAATGTTAACAATTGCCTTCTGTTTCCTTTGAGTTTGCCTAAAATATTCAAGGCTTATTCTGAAAGGAACATCTTTCTCTAACAGCAGAGGCGTGCTTCTGTTTCTTTGCTCAAGCCCCAAAATATCTCTTTTAATGCCACTGTCAGCAGTTAGCCACAGAACAGGAAGGAAATGTAAAGGATGCTAGCAGAGGTGTGTGTATCCGTTCAAAGCCAGCATTATACAGTCAGAACAATCCATGTTTAAAAAACAAAACAAATGAAAAAAACAATCACAAAACCCCAAGCAAACAAGGAAATCCACGCAGGGTTTATACTTTAGGATAGCTTCAGTTTGAAATGAATGAGAAGCAGGGACACTGGCACAACTTCTCAGCATTATAATAAAACTGACATGAAAATCAACTTACTCTTGTAAAATCTTGGCTTGCAATGCTAGGGGCCTATCCTGGTTCAATACCAAAATAATACAACCAAGTAGCACCCCTGGTTTAAGATGCTTCATAACCTTAGACCAGCTGCTGAAACACTCAGAGTCAGTAGTGAGACCCTTAACAAATCCCAGATTCATGTCTGAGAAGAGCTCTCTGAAGCTCATGGTGCACTTTGAAAAATCTGGTTTTATTGTAGGAGGTAGGAGAATCTGCACAGAAAAAGACAATGAGCCTTGTTCTGTTTTGCACAATATTTCCATCAACATAAAAAGCTTAATAACATGCAAAATTTTGAGATCAGCTGGCATCTGATGAAAGAAATGAGGACAAAGTACTGTCCCAAGGGCCAGCTGAGCTTTCAACTGCTACACATAATTAATCTCAACAAGGAGGACGGTTCAGATTAATACACAACAAGTACAGTATTCCTTTTGAAGGCTTTCAGTGAAATTCTTAGGTTTCTGTAAACATGAAAAATATTCACTGTTCCACATAATTCTTTGCTGTTTAAATTTTAGAAAGTGCAAATTTTCTGTGATTAAGAAGTTTGATTTTTATTTGGTCTCAAAGAAGAAAGGGTTTGGTAGTGCTGAAAATAGGCCTTTATCTATGGTCTTTGTTTCCCCCTCTTTTGCTGTTCAGCGTTTCTGTAAAGTTTCTACATCAAACTAGACCAAACTTAACATGCAGGCCTGTTCCCTGCTTTCTCTCTGAGAAGATTCTGATTCACACCTAAACACAGAATGGCAGACATCTCCTCCCTCTTTGTCAGGGGAGAGTTCAATAGCTCAGTCCCCTGGCCATAAAAATTTTTAGTATTAATGGTTTCCTTAATTTCTTCCTCTATTATAGCCTCTACATGATCCCCTTGTGTTTCTCACTGCTGCATTGGAGAGAAAATTATTTCAGCTTCAAAACCAAATCTGACCAGTTCTTCATCTCTAATGTTCCCAATGATTTTACAGCCTGAGGGAGAAAGTGGAGAGTTCATGTTTCACTCTGATTTCCTGTCCCCCCCCAACCCCTCCCACCCCTTCCCCACCCCAAATAATAAAGATGCTATAAAGTTGAGGCACAAGTGGTTAAGGGTGAACGTGATCAGTTCTGACAGCTGGTTCTTGGCCATGTCCTGGTGGTAAAGGCTGATCACCTCCTGCTGGGTGTTTCGGTGTGTCTGCAGCTTTGTGTTCGCCAGCTGTAAAACAAGAAGAGCACCGTTTGTAACTTCTCAGTAAATTGGCCTTAAATTAAAGTTTCTAGCATTTTCTAGACCTGCTATTTTCTGGTTTATAAGTGGAATCAAGAGTTTTCTGTGTGCCTAACAATGAAATTGGATTGAGATTACTGCACTATTAGTCAGTGTTACCTCTTAGATTACAAGTTGTTTCTGCTTTCTGTGAAATAGTCTCACTTACATAACACATTGTTCTTTCTGAAATATTCCATGTTTTTATGAGACCTTTAATTCCGATATGGGAAGCTTGGAAAAGAAATAAGTAACAACTTGCTCCTGTATGTTATTCCTCACTGCATTAGTACTTACAATGTTTTCCCTTTGCCTACATTTGAGTAATACTGATTTTCATAGTTCATATAGTAGCTCCATTGGCCTATAGATTTAAAATGGTGTCTACTTGGATATTCTTGATTCAGTGAGTGAGTAGTGACTAGTTCTGGCAAATATAATGAATTCTTATGACACCTGACTAAATGACTTTGCAGAAAGATTTTACACAAAATAATACATGTGTTAAGAACAGTATCTGCTACAATATTGCCAGTATCAAAAGATGTATCATCTGCAATTACCCATGACGGTTTTGCTGAAGGTGAGAGGAATTTAGGCTCTTGGAATAAAGTACCATAAAATGAAGTTACCCACAGGCAGTTTCAAAGCAAATAGAAGACAGAATTAAATTGATTCTGAAATCTCATCATTTCCTTTCACAAAACTGAGTGGGCAGAATTTCAGGGTACCCAATAAAGTAAGTTGTAATCACCAAACACAGCTCCTGAGGTTTAAAATCCCACTGTTGGTCCTGCAGGAGCAGTTAAGAGCTCCTAGTGTTCAAAAGGCTGCCAGGATCAATCTGAACCTTGTATCTGACATCAATGTCAAGAACTTCTTGAGCTTCACTGATCGAATCAGCACGTGAACATGGAAGCCAATAAAGCATAGTTTCAACCTTTCTAAAGAGGAAGAAAAAGCTAATTCAGGATGCACGGGGCAGCAGAGCCCCTTTAAAGAACAAAGGAAACCTGGGCAATCTGCTCTGGATAAGAAGTGCTAATATGTACCTGACTGTTTTGCTGCCACCACTGATCAGATGCAGTGATTTATTGTGCTACTACCTTCTCCTGAGGGTGTTGAAGCAATTGGTCATTCATACTGCCCAAGATTAACTTGTGTCATGCTGCATCCAGTTGCTGCTAAATTGGCCCCTGAGGATTTTAAATGCTTTCGTTTGTTCTGCAGCCTAAGGCTGCAATGCAGCCATAGAACATGGGACAGACCTGGTCTTTTTTAAGTCCTTGTCTTCTCTGGATGCTCAGAAATCCTGGATCCCCTAGATCTCAGTAATGTAGACTGATAGGTACAACATAGTCCTTCTTTGCCCATTTGATGCCTTGTGTTAGGACTCTGTTTTCTTACTATGGACTTTAAAGCAGTGAGATTCCAGGAGGAGTGCTTAGAAGAGTTACCTACTTCCCTCTTAAAGACAGGTTAGTGAACGTCTCTCCAGAGGTCATTAAAGCTGCATTAAGTTAATAGTTTTAACAGAAAGTATGGAGGTAATGACTTTTACATTGCAGATCTTATTTTAAGTTTGTGTATCTACACAGAAAGACACATACGGGGTTGGATTTTCAGTTCTCCACCTGGTACTGCAGGAGGATTTCCTTGCTGTAGTTTCTTTTGTTCCATCTGTTTTACAACCTGGTGAAAAATAAAATACAGCAGTTGAAAAACTTTTAATTTGTCAGCTTCCTCTGGTGTGACATAAATGAATACACCTAAACCAAATTTTGCAGTTATGTCAGGTCTTTCTTAGTGGTTATACTGCTGAGTTGCTTTAATTCTGAACACCAGACTGTTTTGCTGTGGTACCATGAGTTTAGAATTCAGCTAGGACTCATGAGAACTCAAGGTAAATCTCCAGAGCTGGGGATTGTCAAGAGCCATTACACTTATAAAGACAGAGAAAAGGAGGAAATAAATATATTCTGTGCTCATACATGTACCTGCTGAAGCTCTTGTTTCTGAGCCTGAAGCTGGTCGTGCTGCCTCTGTAGCTCTTCCTTCTGTTTCTGAAGTTCTTCTGCCTTCTTTCTGAGTTCATCTTCCTGCTGGGAAATGTGGTTTTCAAATTCCTTTAGCTCATCTTCAGTGAAGAGCTGCTGTTGATCTAGCGTCTGCAAGAAAATACATACAAGTGTGAATACTTAGCCAGGAAGGCATGTGTACTCTTTATTATTGTCTTACTGAAATTCTTGCACAGTTCACTAAAAAAACCTCAGAACAAAATACCAAGACATGACACTGTGTACACTCAATGAAAACAGCAAAATAGTCATTTCTCAGCTATTTTCTCAACAAAGCCCTGCTACAGATTTAGACACAGGAGAAAAATATCCTCTTTCTTTCAGCTGAGCTCTTATCTTCCCTTTGAAGTGATTCATAAACAAAATGTCCATTTCCATTTGAAAAGCACATGTGAAAAGCTCTTCCCGAATCCCCGGGGTGGCGCCAGACCTTTTCCTTTTGCGGAGGCCGGTGGAGTTCACATCTGCATTACATTAGGCTGCCGCAGCTGAGTGCTGCCTTCAGCTGAGGGGCTTAAGGACACACATACCACAGCAGGGCTGGAAAAAACCAAAGGTCACAGACGTGCCGTTTGGCTTCCTGGTCCAAGTGCTGGTAATGGTGCTGTGTGTTGTACTTGGAACACATTTTCATTACCTCCCAGCTATCTGGCTCCAGAAATTCCTTCTTCTCTGTAGCTCGCAGGAACTCTTCCAAAGTCACTAGCCGGTCCTTGTTGATGTCAACCTATTTGAGGCAAAAAATTAAGCTCAATCTAAAGGACAGATTTTGGTGGAGCTAATGTTTTAATTTCATTAACCAAATATCTTCAAATATAACCATTTTAAATTTTTTTTAATGTCCCATTTTTGAGGGAGTGCCCATAATATTTTCTGAGAACTTCTCTCGCAAGCTTACATAGCTTAACAAAAATAGAACTAAAAAGTAAATCTTGACATTTTACTTGAAAATTCGTTGGCTTTATTGGGAACACTTGTGTTCACAGTCCCAACACTAATAGTGGAATGTATGATTTTTTTTTTGAGAAAAAAGTTTTGTAGCTTTCTGGTAACTACTCTGACTCACAGTTACAAAATTATCTCCACTGTTGGAGGGGGAGGTTTTGAAAAACAGAAGTCCCACCCAACTGAATTGTGTCGGAATCCTTTAAGGGGAAGGGAGGAAATGCTTCCCTTTATGACTAATAGATGACCAGGCTTGCTCTGTTCCTCAAGTTTAAGGAATACAGTTGAATACAGAAATATTATGGGTAGAAAACACAATGTTTCAAAACCCATCAGACCCAGTGAAGGTATTCACTGTCACAGGCAATACCCTGAGCTCTGAGCCCCCTTTCAAAGGGATAAAGCTGAGCTTTATGGAAGAAGAGATTGCTCTACTCCCTCTTCTCACACCTGAATTTTACCCATTTGCCAAGTGCCAAAGCACATTTAGAATCTTCCCTCTTTGACACACAACTCACAAGGAATTTCTGTTGAATCTCAGAATCTGCAAACAACCGAGACTACAGCACAATTCCTTCTCTGGAACTCCTTAAATAAAATCTAGTCAGCAGGGATTACATCAGAATACAGGGTCAGGGCTCGAGAATTGTAACTTTACATGAATCCCAGCACAAGCAGCATTCAGTGTGACAGCCTATTCCTTTCTCCTGCACTTGGACAACACTTCATGTTGGGAGAACTGTGTTTTTTGAACACAGAAGGGAATCAGCCCTTACCTCATTCATTACATGTTCTCTCATTCTCAGCCTTTCTTCTTCCATTTCAACCATGTCATCCTCTTCATTCTTGGGATCATAAACTTTTTCTAACTGAAATTTAAAATTAGTACATGTTACTTTGAAGGAAAGGCTGCTCCTTCAAATGGCAGAGCATATCTGGAAAAGTGGTGTGAGATGTTGCTCTGTGTGTGCAATTTTCCTCTTTCAGCACAGTATTTAAGTAACAAGTGGGCCTTTATTTCCTAAGAATGGAGTTTTCAGTTAATTCATGTGGTCTGTTACAATTCAGTGCTGTGGATGTTACAGTAAAGTTGACCTCAGTGTGCACAGTCTGATCCTACATTTGACTCAAAGCAGGCAGAAGTTCCTCGTGGTTTCTGGAATGGCAGAGAGTGGCTTTTTTACCAGGGCATGTAGCTGACCCCATAAGCATCCAGGATATCACAAGACAAATTCAGTGCCAAATTTAATGGTTCACTTCTCTTCTTGCACAATGTCTTTTTGGAGAGTTAATGCTTATTTGCTTCTACTTGGCTTTCTCAAGCATTGAGCTTCACTTGCCCAGCCACAGGTGATTTCAAGTCCCCAGGCCCTTAGTTTTTACACTACAAAACTATAAAGAGTGAGACACCTGCCAAAAAAGACTGCACTACATCTTCATTGTAGTGAAGGAGTTTATGACAAATGATTGTACCAGAGTTGAACTTTCAGACAACAAAGCAAGGTTTAAAGAAACTAAGAGCCTGTCTGTTTTATCAGATGTACATGGGCTTCAAACTAGCCAGACAGAAAACATATGAAATTTCTGTAGCCACTTCCACAGTTCTGTCCCTGAGCCAAATCACACAAGTATGACCTTTTCTCTCATAACAGTTGTTGACAAACACTGAATGAGCACAGGTGCCCAGCTTCAGAACCTCAAAACCTCTACCAGGCTACATCTAGGGAGAGCAGCTCTCTACACTGCAATTTATACAGGTAATACCTATCCTGCAGATATAGCATCTCCAGCAAGCTTGGGACAGAGAAATACATGAGCACTGATATCTGACTCTTATGCTTCAACTACTTTGTTTTGCCAGCTGATAGGTTTTCTACTTTTGTAGAAATATTAAGGATGCATGAACCTTGGCATGAACACTCTATTTTGCAGTTCAAAGCCTCCAAATATACTTGGGGAAAACAGATGTTCCTGTAACCATTTACTGTAAGAAGTTAAACTTCCAAATATTTTTTTTTTACCTCTTTAGTAAATAGAGCTTCTAATTCTTGCTCATCCAGGAAACCATCATTATTGACATCTACAAAAAGAAGTTGTAAAAATAGAAGCTGAGTACATATGGAAGGTCATACATGTAATACATGTTTAGAGAGTTAAGTAAAGATCAGCGTGCACATCTCTTTTAACAGGAAGTTGGTTACCTAGGTTGTTTCTTCTGTCTAGGTTTTTATCAGGCATTTCCTGGAATCTATTACCACTTTTGGTTGGTTGGACAAGTCCAGAGCAATCTCTCTACTACTTAGATTAGCAAACTGAAATAGGTCACCACAGGATTGCGCAGACTGCAACTGCCAAAAAATATTGCTGAGAACAAGTTGTCCCCATTTAACCACTAAATTTGTAATTAGACTCAAGAGCAATAAGATTCTGCAGAAAAACTTTGACTGACAATATTAACTAACTCCCAAAAAAATTAACTAATTACATGAAAATTAATATAAACATGCAGCACTTGAGATAAATGTAAGATGACTTTTCATGACAAATGCAGAGAGGAGAATACTTGATAATTAATAATTCATCTTTTATCCTACATTGTACTCTGAATACTGTTACACTACCTCTGAAATTGAAAGAGAATGTCTTACTTCAATTTATTAGCCAGTATTTTTGTGTAATTGCTTCAAAGTTTTCTATATACTAAGCTGTAAGGCAACAGGTGATTTCAGCTGTTTCTGTTTTGGTAGGTTTTGCATGAACAAGCTACCAAAAACTTTCAGAAAGCTATCATTTCAAAATATCTCTCTAGAAAGAAGAGGTAAGATTTAGTAACTATAATGATCTTTAAGGTCCCTTTCAACCCAAACCATTCTATGATTCTGCAATACATACTTATTATGTATCTTATAAACTGAGATAAAAGTTTAGACTCAAGCTGGAACACGTTTCTGCATCTAAATCATCATCTTTGAGATTAGTCAAAATCTGTTTACTGTTCAACCCTTTGCAGCCTAATGCCAGGCAGGATCTGCTTAGGGATACTTTATGATCAAGCATTTAACAATTTCAGAACATAAGGTTACAAGGTGACATAATCACATGTAAAGCAAGACGTTCATTGAGAAGCATCCATAACTTTGCTACTGCTACTACTTATTGTTTCTAGCTGCCATTCCTCAGAAATCTAGAGGCAGGATTAGAGGGTTTTTGTTTTATCAAAGGAATCTTGCAGCTTCTGAAGAGGCTTGGCCCTCCTATGACCATTCTAAAGATTAGGAGTGTCTGGTACTTATCTGCAGAGATGATGAGAAAGCAGGTTTTGCCCCTACACACACCTCTGAGGATTTGTTCCCAGTACATACTGTGTAAGCAAAGCTATAGATATGGACAGGATATAGATAGCCCTCTTAAGTACCCATAGTTCCCTAAGGAATCACTACTGGGTTTTGCCTGTATGATTTTAGGAGTAGTTAAACAAAACCCTGAATGTTTTTAAATTTTAAACTCCATTTAAAACATTGCACAAAATTTACAAACAGTAACAAATATTTTTGCCTCTGCACTATTCAGATTCATCCAAGTTGCTTCAGGTGTAACACATCATCCTAACATATGAGAAACTTGTCCTCAGCAGAATGTAACAAAGTCACTTCACTTGTTCACTAGATTAAAACCAAACCTCTTACCGTGCAATTTGAAAAATGTTTTGGGGTCAAATTCATTAGGATCTAGTCCATCTGCTTCTTCCCACACCTCTTTCAGTTGATCTTTGCTTCCCTATAGATTGGTTACAAAGAAAAACTATTCAAAAGACAATTTAGTGTAATTTCCCTGCATTACCTTTGCATTATGGTTTCTCTGAAAGGCTTTCTTTATCTGCTGATTAGTCATGTGGCAAATGGAATCAGTGGCATTTTCTTTCATTCCCTTTTGGTCAGGTTGTACTTTCATCAGACAGAAAGGCCCAGTGAAAGAGGGAGTTCAAAGGAAATGGGTATTCTGTGGAAAGGAGCACCTTAACACTCCCAGGTTGTTACAGGTTAACACACAGCCCCAGCCAGAAACAACAGCTGAAGGAAGCTGAATTATTTTCCCTTTTGCCATTATTTTCCCATTTCCCAAAGTGCAATGTGCAAAATGGCACGTTGATGCAGCTCCTTGCAGACCAGGCATACCATGAAGGAATCCCTACAGTTTTGAATACTGTACTGGCTTTTTCCTCATAAGTTTCAGTGTCTTTGTTAGTAAGAATTCTGGCAGCAAATAGCACACCTGTACAGAAAGAATGGGGTTTACACAGTGGGGTTTGTAATGCTCTCAGCATTGTGCCCACTCTCTGCTCCCATGACAGTGAGAGGCAGCAAATGATGAGAACAAACCAAATACACCCTTCTGTCTGTGAGCCTTTTCTCTCTGGAAAGGAAAGCTGGAACTCAGTTACATAAGAACAGGCTGTGGCCTTACAGGATGGTGAACTTTAGGGTGATCTCCATGTTTTTTCTTCATCTCCTCAAATTTGGATTCTTCTCGCTTCCTCTTTTCTTCATCCAGTGTTTTTAAATACTCTCTCCTCTCGTGTTCTTTCATCATCTCGTATTTCTTAAACTCCTCATGGCGAGTCTTATCATAGTTTTCCAGGTCACTTGTAGCCTAAAAATACAGAGATATGCAGACATCAGATTATGTAACATAATCTGACGTTAAAAACCCCATATTGTTCAGATCCCTGGGCAAGGCTGGCCGTTTTGCCACTCAGGGCAGACTGGTTGGGAGTTCCTTTCACATGACAGTGATGCAGAAACATCTCTCCTCCCTTTGTCATTTTCACAGAAATTAATTTTTAAGGGTTCATCTGCTGGACGATTTTTGCAATTACACAGTGCTGTAAGAAGGCACCAAGGTGTCTTTTCTCATCAATGAGTAATAAATGAACTCAAGTTAATCAAGCCCTACACTAACAGTACCATTAATTCCTTGATCATTTCAGAATAAGAACATTTGTAGCTTATCCTACAGTTTAATGACAAAAGTGCCTTCATTAATAAGGGGACTTAGTCTGCAGCAGCTTAATACATATTAAATAAAAAACTCCCAAACAATTAAATGGAAAGAAAGGATATGAGAGGAGAATTTCTGACAAGTTCTTGTATAAAGATGTGTCATTTTCATACAGCCCAAGGTATTAAAGGATGTTCTGGTAGTGCTTTTCAAAGTGACATGTTTACACCTGAATGTCCCTCCATTATTTACAGTTTACTTTTCAGATTCACTGTATGTTTTAAAAAACAATTCCAAAGCTAAGACCCCCTTAAGTACCCATTACACCCTGTCAGTATTTTGGCTGAGAAGTGAGAAGACAAAACAATAAAATATATAATAAAAAATAAATGCCCTGTTAAGGGTATGCTTCTCCAAGCCAACCAGAATTTTCCCAGAAATGATGTTCAGAAATGTTTGGAAAAATTATAACATCTCTATAAAAAATAATTTTACAGAAAATGGAGATAAAATCTTTCAAGAGTAGAAAAAAATGCACAAAAATCACAGAAATCCTGAAATATACCTTATCTTTAAATTTATTTTGAAAGTATAGAAACTGTCAAAATCTCATGTCAGACATGCAGTGCTCTCTAAAGCATAGCTGAGATGATAATAATTTTTCCCCTTGGGAAGTTATTTTTCTCTAGCTATACCATGCTTAGCTTAACTGCATCCCCTGAAAAAACCCTCCACACCCATGACAGATACTGAATCTGCTGAACAGACACTGAATGCCACGCCCACTATAAGCAATTTCTAATATTGCTATCTTAAATTCTGCTCTGCTGTGGTTTTGCAGCTTGATGTATATATAATAGATCCCAAAATTGATATGGGGAGGTTAGGGTTGATTATCTACATCATTCTGTGAGACTCCTATATGATGTAGACACACAAATCAGAAACTGCACCTGGGAAAAATGTACCTATCTCACCTGTATTTAATTTAAAGGCCCTCAGAAAGTTGTATTTTTTTCCCAAAGTTGATTGTATTGGCATATGAATGGAAATCCTGTTAAGGTCACATCCCAAAATTTATGGACTCTTTTGCATCATGCACACTGGCAACAGTTTTCAAGTGTGCATGGAGACAAGTGACTTTTTTCTGAAAGTGAAAACTGCCTGTCATTTATAAAATGTGGTATATAGGAAAGGATTTCCCTTTACCAGAGGTAGAAGGCACAATAATTAAAACCCCCATAGTAGCTTATATCTGGCACTCACTGCTTTGATGAGCATATCCAAGTCTTTAGGTTCAAAGGTGTCAGGATTCTGATGGTTCAGGTGCTCAAACTGCTTCAGGAGAGCCTGATGGTCTATACCAGTGTCTGGAAGAACAGGTACCCATGTAAAACATTAAAGTTTGAAATCCAGCAAAATCAACAAGTCTTTCATATGGGAGCTTATGACTTGTAAGTACCTGAGGTTTCCTGAGGGCTGAATAATATTTTCACTGTTGGAGGAAACTACAGCAAGATTTCTAAAGCTGCTTTTCCTCAAGGAGGTTGGCAAACTTGATGGCAATTTGCACTACATTCCTTCTGGTGGGTCAGTGCTGCATTGCACACAATCATCTTACATGCACAAATTACAGTTTCTGTTTCAGCAAGAGAAACTATGATCAATTTGAGCTTTATAAACTAAAAAAAAAATATTTTATTCTCTTTTATATAAATGAGATAGCTGAAACTGTGGTCTATCAAAGCTAACAACTTCCATATTTTTCCTGCATGGAGAGAAGTCCAACTCTTCTACTGCCCTGGACATGTTGCAAATGACACACATCTGGCCAAAGATTTATGTACAGTATGATGTAAAATTGTATCAAACCAAATAAGCAAATATTCAAACTTCATTTGTGGAAAAAAGAGAAGTGCAAGATAGTGGAGAGTCAGGTCTTGTGTCTAAAAGCTGGAAATGTTTTCTCTTCCTTATGACAGGAGTGATACCCACCAATATCAACAGGCAATGCACTAACAACTCAACACATTTCTGCCACTGGCTTTTCTAGCTGCTGCCATGGTCTCTGA
>VZTN01028497.1:0-19451 GCA_013400515.1 Erpornis zantholeuca
CAGCACAGAAGATGCCTCACTTCATTCTTTCCAACACAGCAAACCAAAGGAAGAAAACCTCCAGGGCAGAGGACAGGGGCAGGAGCAGAGGGCTCCAAGCCCTGTGGGGGCCCAGGCCCCTGACATCAAGTTTTCCAGGGATTTTTCCACCTTCCTTACCTTTGCCACGTTGCAGCTTTGGCTTCAGCGAGAAGTCGGTGATGAACGGCCGCGTTCCCGTGGGCTTGTATGGCAATGGCTTCAAGTCAGGATCCATGCGCCTGGGGAAGGATGCCATAGTCTTCACCAAGAACGGGGACACCATGAGCGTGGGGCTCTTATCCCAGACCTTCCTGGAGGTCACCAAAGCAGAGCATGTCATGGTTCCCATCGTGACATTCACCAACCAACATATCCTTTCAGTGTTTCTGGTGAAGGGTTGTGGGCACATCTCAAATTCGGGGGGATCATGTCACCAAAGGATATCCTTCTCTGCTTTTATGGATGTTTATATCAAGGTTCTCTCCTTGGTAAGGAGTTAAAAGCCAGAAAAATTCTGTGAGATGCTAGAATCTGTTCAAACCTTGAAGTTTGTAGGAGTTCTGAGATGTGGAGTGAGAAGCTGGGAAGTGAGTCCAGAAATTTCCTCATTTTTTTTGGGATCATCAGTCCATTGCAAGTCCCTGTCCTTAACACAGTGCCCACGGCAGATCAGTGATCCAGCAGAATCCAAGAACAACCTCAAGGCCATCCTGACACATTCCTTGTTCTCTACTGAGGAGAAATTACTGGCAGAGCTGGATGCCATCATAGGGAAAAAAGGCACCAGGATTATCATTTGGAATCTTAGAAAGTAAGATAAATCCAATTCTCTCTCATTAATTTTACATTTTATTTCAGTGTATACAAACACAGAAGGGTTTGGGGGATTTTTTGTGTGTGGAATAACTGGAAAAAGGCTGTGGGCAGTTAAAAAACTGGAAGCTGGACTCCAAATCTATGAGGAATTGCCCTTTTTCCCCATCTTTGTGATATCCTTGCTCCACCACAATAACTTCCCTTATATTTGCTTTTTTCTCCTATAATTAATACATTTTCCCATCTTAATTCTTAGAGATAAAAACGACAAACCAGAATTTGACTTTGACAAGGATAAATACGACATCAGAATTCCAGAGGACTTGGATGAAACAGGCAAAAGAGGCTACAAAAAACAGGAGAGAATGGACCAGATTGTTCCAGAAAGTGATTACTCCCTACGAGTACGTGTTGGAATTTTAAAATTGGGTTTATTTTTAGGAAACTGGAGGATATATATGTTTCAATTTGAAAATCATGGCTGTTTTGTAGGCTTACTGCAGTATTTTGTACCTGAAGCCAACCATGCAGATCATCCTGAGAGGACAGAAAGTGAAAACACAGTTGGTTTCCAAAAGTTTGGCCTTCATCGAGCGAGATATTTACAGACCCAAGTTTCTCAATGTATCCTTTAATATTTCCATTGCTGAGTTGAATTCTGTGGCTTTTTATGGTTGGATTCTGCTGCCTAAATTGCAGTTATATTGATGGATTTTAGGGTTTTTTTGGGGGAGGTTTTTAAGTTATACTGAAATTTTTAAGTTATACTGAAAGAATGATCTTAATATAAGAAAAGAAAGTTCTAAGACTAACTCTTATTTTTTGTGTTCCATGAGATTCACACTATTTTTCCTTAATACCTGCTAAAAGGCCAAAACAGTCAGAATTACTTTTGGATTTAACTGCAGAAACAAAGATCATTATGGAATAATGATGTACCACAAAAACAGACTCATCAAAGCTTATGAAAGAGTTGGCTGTCAGTTAAAGGTAGGAAATTGAGGCTTTGAAATATTTTGACATCTTGATGAATTTCATTCAAACACTGATTTTACCAAAGAATATGGATGGAAAGTAAGATATTGATGTATACTTTATAAAATCAGTTTTTGCTGTGTGCAGCAGTTAAAAATCTTATTAAATTGTTTGGTTTTGAGGCTGTTTGATAACAAAAATATGAATCTGAGCATATCTTTCAGGATGAAAAGTGGGGTGGAACAGAGGAGATTTGGTATTATGGGGGTTTATATTCAGATTCTTTCCTTGGAGAGGAGTCATAAGCTAGAAAATCCTTTTTAACCCAATGTAGATGTAGTTAATAAATACCTTCAGCAAAATCTTGCAATATTGGCATGGAATTTGTGTTGGTTTTCCTGATAAATCTTCATTCCTTGCAGGCAAACAACATGGGTGTGGGTGTTGTTGGGATTATTGAATGCAACTTCCTAAAACCAACTCACAACAAACAAGATTTTGACTACACCAACGAATACAGGTATTTTAAGCTGCTTTTCTATCCCATATTGTCATTTCTTGGGAAATACTTGATAAAGCTGCTTCTTAAATAGAAGAAGAAGTTTATGGTGTTCTGGCCAAGCCTGGTTGAAATGCAAACAGCTCCTTTTAGATTCATTTTGTCTGCCCCCTCCTAATTTGTCTCTTCCCTTTCCTTACAAACATTTTTCCCCTGCAGATCTCCACACCAGCCTTGTTCCCTTGTTTTTCCCTGGATGTTCTTTTGTGACTGTTTAGGATGAGGTGTTTTCCATGTGCCCAACAGTGCTTTTAATGTGGATATGGAAATTGGTGATCCCTGAACCATTTCCTGTGTGTGGCACTGACAGTTCCCTTGGCAGAGGGGAATTGGGAATGCCCTTGGCAGGCACAGTGAGCAGGGAATGTTTTCCACTTGTTGGGGTTTTTTTTGAACACTCACATGAAGGAGGAGTTCCTCAATCCCTTGGGTTTGATTTGTCTGTCAGCACAGCCCAGGAAATCCAAGACCTCTGTGCTCAACCAGTCTGTCCAAAATATAATTAAATCAATATCCAGACAAGTGGGGAGAATCACAGGATCCTCAAGGCTGGAAAAGACCTCCAAGACTTCCAAACCTTTGAGTTTCTGGCCATAACTTTGGGGTGGAGGTGTGAGTTAATCTTAAAATTATGTTATAATGAACCAGGTTCATCTGAGGAGAGAATTTCATCCCAGCTGCTTCTTCAGCAGCAAAACAGCTTCTTCTCTCTTGGCTGCTCTGGGCTTTGTCAGCTCCTGCTCCCATGGAGTTCCCATTCCTGCAGGGATTCCAGCAGAACCTGCAATGATGTGTGCTTGAGGTTGCTGTGTTACCATCCAGGGGCAGATTCCCTGCATGCCAACTGCAGTCCATGCAGGAAGCAGCAACTGCATTTCAGCTCTGATTTCAGTACTGTTCTAACTTCTGTTACAATGGGAATGGAGCTTCCCAGCTGCCTCTGATTTTACCTCCACACTTGCAATGTGAGTGGGCACAGTGATACTGCACTTGAGAAATCTTCTGGAAAGGTTTTTGAATGCCAGGACTGCTCCAGGCATTCAAAAGATGTTTTTGTTTTGGGCTGGGATGTTGTGAACCTGATGGAAAAGTGCTCTGCACTTCTTCCCTCCCCAGAAAAGGGATGTGATTTGGAATGTGATCCCATCCATGCATCCCTGCTCCTTTCTGCCCTTCTGCTGCCTGCTGGCTCAGCAGTCCCTGCCTGTGGTTCAGAGATGCCCTGGATCCAAACTCTGTGGGTCACAGGAGTTCACTGCACAAACATTTGTGTTGGTTCAAGGCCCGGGGTGGTGTCAGGTGCTGAGACAAGGCAGGGAGGGCTGGGCCTGGTTACTCATCCCCTTGATGGCTCAGAGGTGAATTCCACAGGAGGCTGTCCTCACCTCCAGCTCACCTGTGGGGTTTGTTGTTGTTCCTCACCTCTCCCTCCTGTGTGGGCCAGCTCTGGGAGTCCCCGAGCTGCAGGATGAGCCCTGAGCAGGAAACAAAGCTAAAAATTAACCTGGGTGAGACTGGCCAGCTCCTTTTATCAGAGTGCAGACTTTTTATCATGTTGAAGTGATCAAATGTTTGCCAGCTCCTTGTTGGACAAGTTGGACATCAGCTTAGAGTAACCATGAACCTGCACTTGGGATGTAGAGGAACAGCCAGAACTAGGGTGAGGAGCTAGATTGGTTTTGTGCTTTTTTTAATTCTCTGGTTGAGGCTGAACTGGTGAAGCCCTCACAGGGTTTGCTCTGCCCATGAACAGCATTTCAGAGCTGTTCAGAGCACTCTTGATTTCAGTCTCTGTGCTCTGACTTGTATTTCCAGGAATTCCTTTGCTGACAAACATGACTTCAGACAACCCCTCATTTCTACAGGTTTCTAAATAAAAAAAAACCCTTTTATAAAAAAGAGAAATAGGAAAGCTTTTAGAAATATTAAAGTAGTTCATGCACTTTTTCTCTCACTGGAGTTTCTAAAGGATCTTTCTGTGCTAGAATTAGATTATTCAGTGTGGTCTTTTAAATTCTGTTCTTTGCAGACTCACGATAGCAGCACTGGGAGAAAAGCTCAACGATTACTGGAACGAGATGAAAACCAAGAAGAATGAGGAGTATCCCTTGGCTCTGCCTGTCGAGGAGATCCAGTGAGTCCCACTGTGACAGCAGAGAACTGAACACACCATTGTGGTGCTGACTTGGTAGTAGGTTTTTGAGAGATCTCAGAGAAAAGCTGGACAAATGCAAGCTTTTGTTAAGCTGTCTTGAAATCCATTTTCTAAGGGAACTTTTTGTAGTTTCCCAGGAGAGGGCTTTGATGAAGAATGTAAATAAGAGAAATGTTGATGGTGAGGTGATTGCCTTGAGCAATGAAATGTCTTCCTCTGTCTTGCTGTGAATTCCTGATGGAGACACAGACAGAGACACAGACACACACACACACACACAGACAGACAGACAGAGATGTTCCCTGCAACTGAACCTGCTGGAGGGAGAAAGATTTGTTCCGTTTTTTTGATATTAACAAATAAACCTTCTGAGAAAAACACAGACATGTGTGCTTTGTAGAAAGGCCCTGTGGTTTTTTAGGGCAGGCTCCTTTCTACACACCATCACTGCTTTATCTGACATGAGAACACTCTTTGATGTGTAAAACCCTGATTTCTTGTGCTTCTCCCCCCAGGAAGCAGCCTGACCAGACGTGGGTGCAGTGTGATGCCTGCCTCAAGTGGCGAAAGCTCCCGGATGGCATCGAGCACTTACCAGAGAAGTGGTACTGCTCCCTCAACCCTGACCCACAGTTCCGGTAAGGAATGGGCCAGGGACACCTCCCAGTCCTTAGCAAGCACCTGGGAGCAGCAGGGCTGCTCAGCTCTTGGTGTTTTTTCTTATCCCCTTGCCCTCCTCAGGAATTGTAACGTGCCAGAAGAACCAGAGGATGATGATTTAATACATCCGACATACGAGAAAACCTACAAGAAAAAGTGAGTTCTGGAGACTTTTCCAAGGGGCACTAAAAGCTACCAAGGAGAGCAGTGCAGCAGTTGGGGTGAAACTCCACAGGGATTTAGCTCCATAGGAATTGGCAGTGTGGGAGCAGTTTGGGATGGGTCACTGATACTTTGAAGGTCCAAATTGAAGCAGCTCAATGTGGTTGAAAAGTTGAAAAGCTCAATACATTTATTTAAGAGTTCTTAGCTAAGGTGTATGATAAAAACTGATTTGGGTAATTGTGCTGCTGGCTCACATTCTAGAAATGAGAATATTTATTTTTAAAATATTGAATAATCTGAGAGGGAACTTGTTTGAGGTTAAGCTAACTTCAGACTATCCAAGCTTCCAGGTTGCTGAGGAAATTTTCATTCAATAAACAATACTTTGATGATTGTATCTAGGTGATATAAGGAATACTATGTTTGCTTTTAGATCTTAGTTTTTACAATGAATGAACAATTTGAATCTAAGCTCTTAATTTATATTTGTTCCTTGCTGCTGTGCAGGGACAGGGAGAAACTGAAGAGGCGACTGGAGTACAGCCACCAGGTAACTCCTGAAGCTGCCAGGAGCCTGCCCAGGGTACAAATGTCTGCTTTAACATCCAGTTTTACTCTGATGGCTCTGCAGGGTTTGCTTACCATGAGGAAACCCAAAATCCCCTTTCTTTGCTGCCCAGAGATGGAAAATACACCTTTTTTTTTCTCCTTAGGAAAGAGTTTGAGAGGGACAAAGGTCTCTGTTCAAAACTAGAAGAGATGTCAGTCACTCGTGGGTGTTTTTATGGCAGAACACCCAATTCTTGAAAGGGGATTTGTTGGAGAGAGATGTGATGAGGATATTAAAGTAAAGCTGCCCTTAAAAGTGGGGATCTCAGTGGGTGGGGATGGGTGGAGGTGGAACAGCTCCACTTGTGCAAGGAGACACTCCAACTCAGATTAAACCCAGATGCAGATCAAGGTGTTTGATGGGAATGTCTGCATTGTAACTCAGAATCAAATTTTCTAAGTGTGGTTTAATTTCAGTTGCATTCAAAGTCAATTACTGACCTAAGATCATTTCTGGAGAAGAGATGCTGCATGTGCTGTTTATTGGTTTCATTTTATTGTTTCTCTGCCATTAGATCTCCCCCAGTACAAAAGTAATTTCTAAAAATATGAAATAATTGCTCATTTTGGGCAAACTGAGTGAGCCCTGAGCATCTTTGCCAGGGATTTCTGTCCTGGAGTTTGTCTCTGATGGGCAAACTCCAGACACAGACACAGCCTGGGAAAAGCTCTTGCCTGGGATTCTGCACAGCACTTTCAAATGGAAACTGGGATTTGCAGTAGTCTAGTCAGCTTTTCTTATCCCAAAATCCTGAGCCTGAGTTCAAGGAGGTACTAGGATATGTAGATGTCAGAATTTTGGGTGTTGGTGTATAAAGAACTTATTAAATCTATCCTGAAGAATCTACTAATACCTGTTTATTTCCATTCTTAACTTACATTGTCTTATAGATCAATAATGAAATATTTTTAAAAACATCTGTTTCTTCAAGTAAAGACTTCAAAACATTCTCAGCTCCGAATACAAAGGAAGCTCTTCCAAGGTTACTTTTACCAAAATCATCAGATGCTTCTGTTAGAAGATCTCTGCCTATTTTAATTCAAGTATCATCCCCTCATGTGGATGCTGATAGCAGGTGAGTGGACCTGTACAAAGGAGATTCCTGTTTATTTATAAAATTGATAACTTGTTCATGAAGATCAGGGTGTTTGCTGGGGGCAGCTTCAGCTGCTAAAATTCCTGTGGGAATTCTGGGAGCTCGGGAAGCTCCAGGTTAAGGGGACCTGGAGACTTTGTCAAGTACAAAAGTGAATGCAGCAAAAAGACTTGGAGCATTTGGCAGTGATGTGTGTGCTTAGGAGCAGAGTTTGTTATCCACACTCCACAGGCTGAGTTTGTTATCCACACTCCACCAGCTTTTCTGAAGCTCTGTGGGGATGTTCCTGGGAATAGTGAGTCTGTTTCAGAATAATGTGGGAGTGTGTGTGATGCCTTAAATGGCTCCCTAGGAACAGAGAGCAGGCAGGGATAAAGGAATCAAGGAGGGATTGATTGGAAAGGCCTTCAGAGGTACACTCTGGGCTCCAGAGGCTCCTGCCTCAGTGCATCCCAACATGGACAAGGACAGCTCCCGAGTTCTTCCCACTTGGATCTCAGCATCAATTCCCCAAGCAGAAGCCAGGCAAGGATGGAATTTGCCCAAGCTTGCCCCCCTGTCCCCAAGATGAAGGTTTCTAGTTCTTGTTCTGAGTGTCCTTGGAGAGCAAACCAGAGAGGTTTTGTTATGTTTATCTTAGCATAGAGAACAGCACTTAACAGCTACAGGAAACTTCAGAGCTACACTAGCAGTACAGGATTTGAAAAATATTAAAAGTTAAAAGCTAAGGCATCATGTGGATGGCAGGCACTTGTTTTTACAGGAATTTATTCTGGCTGCACAAATGAAAATTGCCTGCACTCCTTTCTAGCTCTAGAGTAGTAATTTTTGAACAGTGCACAGAGAAACACTGAACATGGTGGGAAACTGCTGCCATGCATTTATACTTCTCTAAGTTCCCCCTGTGTTGGTTTGTCCTAAGATTTGTGTCACAAATCCCTGTTCCCCCTGCATTTTAATATCTCCCCTGTCAGTTCTTGTTAAATCCCTCCCATCCTCCCTGCCACTCACCATTCTCTGCCCCCTTTTCCAGATCCTTCCCTGTCCATCCCAGACTCATCCAATCCTGCTCTTATCTTTCCCTCTGGAAATCCCCTGATCCTTGACACCCCATTGGGGAATGTGACCAACCCTCTCCACCCCTTCTCCCTGGTTTGCTGTCATCCCTTCTATCTCCCCTCTTATCCCTCCCCTCCAGATCCCTGATTGGATTGTTAATTGCACCCTCCCACCACTTTCCAAGGGTATTTGAGCACATGCAGAGTGCTCAGAACTCTTGGTCACTGACACCTTCATGGAATAAACTTCTCTGGAACTTAATACAGAGAGCCTCCCCCTCATCCTTTACTCCTCTCTTGTTGGGAGTGATCCATCCTGCACTGTAGAGCAAGCAGCTCTAAAGGTTCCACTTTTGGGAAGGCTAAATCCAAAGTGGTTCCCCACACTTGGTGTAATGATGCCTTAAATGGCTCCCTAGGAACAGAGAGCAGGCAGGAATAAAGGAATCAAGGAGGGATTGATTGGAAAGGCCTTCAGAGGTACACTCTGGGCTCCAGAGGCTCCTGCCTCAGTGCATCCCAACATGGACAAGGACAGCTCCCGAGTTCTTCCCACTTGGATCTCAGCATCAATTCCTCAAGCAGAAGCCAGGCAAGGATGGAATTTGCCCAAGCTTGCCCCCCTGTCCCCAAGATTGTGGTTTGCAGTTCTTGTTCTGATTGTCCTTGGACAAACAAAACAGAGGTTTTGTTATGTCTATCTTAGCACAGAGAACAGCACTTAACAGCTACAGAAAACTTCAGAGCTACACTAGCAGTACAGGATTTGAAAAATATTAGAAGTTAAAAGCTAAGGCATCAGTGCTGCTGGTGTGTTTGAACTAGCCTGGCCTCCAGGGACTGTGTCAGGCAGCATTTGAGCAATAAACTGATTATTTTAATATTTTCCTCCTCAGTCTCAAAAGGAAGACACAGACATGTGTGACACCTGTGTCCCTAAAGACACCTCGGCTCGGTGAGAAAACATTCAACAGCCACGAGGAGGATGATGATGATGAAGATGTCATCATTTTAGAGGAGAGCAGCACTCCAAAGCCTTCAGCAGATCCTGATGTTCCTGTGGTAAAAACAGAATGCATCAATTTGGATCAGGAGGAGAAGCAGAAGGAAAACTCTCCTGTGGCAGAAGCTTGCAGTGCAACCACTTCAGAGGCAAAAAATGAACAACTGAGCTCAGCCACACAGACAGAGCTCCCAAACCTGGTGGTGAAAAAGGAAGAGGTGGAAGATATCCCTGTCCAGATTCCTGCAGCAGGGATGGAAAGGGAACAGCACAAGGTCAATGGTGCTCCTGAGACACCTGTGGAGATGGAAAATGAACTGAAAAATCAGCTGCAATTATTGAACAGAGAAAAAGAAATGTACCAAAGCAAATGTGAAGCGTTAACCAAACAAGTGGAAACACTGGAACAACAGCTTCTGGAGATGAATAATAAATATGTAAAAAAGGAAATGTGCCATCAGGCAACTGAGACAGTTCCCTCCTTTGGAGAAGGAAATGCTGATGAGGAGCAAGGGAGGAGTTTGGCAGAGGTGACAGCTCTCTATGAGCAGGCCTTGGGGGAAATAGCAATGCTCAAGGAGCAGTGCAGCACCCTGCAGAGCCTAAAGACTGAGTGCAGCAAATGTGCTGATGGTGAGAGCAAGAGCGAGGTGGATGAGATTGCTGTGCAGCTGGATGATGTTTTCAGGCAGCTGGACAAGTGCACCATTGAGAGAGACAGATACAAAAGTGAGGTATGTCTGTTAAAACACTTCTAGCACTTAGCTCTACTTTTCACTGCCTTTTCCTAGCACTTCTGATACACAGTGGTTTTGGAGTGGTTTTGACAGCTTTATTTTTATTTTGATTGCCAGATTGAAGTCCTAGAAGTGGAGAAGAATCAGATGGCCTGTCAGTGTGAGGAGCTCAAGGCAGAGCTGGCACAGTTAAAGGCTTCAATCCCACAGGCAGTAGCACATGCAAATGATTCTACCACCAGTAATGTAGAAGACTCTGTAAATTTTTCTGATGGAGAAAGGTATCAGTTTTGTTCTTTCTAGATGTTATTTCAAGATTTTTGCTTGTTGGTTGTATTTGAAATGTTTTGATGAAGGTTATGTCTGATAATTGTATAATAAAATGTGATGCTTGGAATTCTTTTCTACTGCCTTTTGTGACTCCTAACGTTGTTTTTTTTTTAATCAAGTGATGTTTGTGATTTATGATTTATTTGTGTGAGCAGGATTGGCCACTGCACAGCAGCATGTCAGACTGATCCTTCTTAAAATATCCAAAATGTTTAGAAATGTATAATTTCTAAACACAACTTGCAAACCAAGGAGAGAAAAGGGAGGCAGGAAAGAAGGGTGATCATTATTTCATGCTATGTAATGAACTTCACTTTGAGAATCTGTTTTTCTTTCTTGAATGAGCTGAAAAGAGTCTGGATTTGAAACCTTCCTGTAACAACTCCTTGCTGCAGGCAAATCCTGTAGAATCAGGGTCCAGGGCATGTCTTGGAATTAAAGAAGGGTTGAAACTTCCAACTAGAGAGCTTGCAGCTCTTGGGAAGTGGGAATAGCACTCACACAAAAAAACCCAGAGCAGGTGGCAGCAGAGTGAGCTGAGGTCCCTGCCAGGTGAGAATCCAAAGGGAGGAAGCATCACCTGTGATAAAAGGGGACTCAATTAAAGGAGCATTTAAACAAATGGATCCCTGGGACCAAATGAGAGGCATTTCAGAGGGAGCTGGCCTTGTAGTATCTCCAAAAGTTGACATTCCTGGAAAAGGGCACTTGTTACGCCCATATTTAGGACAGCTTGAGCTCCATCCTGGCACTGCAGCCTCAATCCCAGGGAAAACATGGAATAAATCTACCTGGAAGCCACCTGCAGCCCCATGAGAGTCAAAAGGGAGTAAGGACAACCAGCATGGGGTGACTGAGGGCAGACTGGGGATCAGCAGCAAGGCCAGGAATGGAAATTCTGCACCTCAACTCCTGTGTCCAGTTCTGTGTCACCTTTCTATGTTCTGAAAGGACATAGAGGGTCTGGAGTGTGGCCAGAGCTGGGAAGGGTCTGGGAAACACATCCTGGGAGGAGCAGCTGAGGGAGCTGGGAAAGGAGCTCAGCCTGGAGCAGAGGAGGCTCAGGGGGGACCTCATTGCTCCCCACAAGTCCCTGCCAGGAGGGGCACTGAGGGGGGGTCAGGCTCTGCTGCCGTGTCCCAAGGGAAAGGAGGAGAGGAAATGGCCTCAAATTGCCCCAGGGGAGGGGCAGGGTGGAGATTGGCAACAATTTTGCCCTGGCAGAGTGGTGAGGCCTTGGGATGAGCTGCCCAGGGAGTGGTGCAGTCACTGTCTCTGGGAGTGTTCAGGAGGAGTCTGCATGTGGCCCTTGGGGACAGGGTTTGGGCTGATCCCAGGATAATCCCAAAGGTCACTTCCAGCCCAGGTGATCCAGGGATTCATGGTTGGGGTGACAGACCAAAATGAACTCAACAAATTCCTGATGCTATCAAATTGAGGGAACTCAGGAGGGCAGAGCTGCTGCTGAGGGACTTTGACAAATTGGAGAAAAGCCCCTGAAAATTCCAAGAGGGCACCTGGGAAGTGCATGCAGGAGAAGCAGCTGGAGACAGCTCCTGGGAAAGCAGCTGGGAGGAAGGTGCCTGGTGGTGCTGGGGAGTGGCAGTGCAATGTGAGCCAGCAGTGCACTCTGCTGGTGGCACCAACCAGTGCCTACTGGCTGGACTGGCCAGGGCCCAGGCAGGGCTGGGGAGTGACTCCTCCCTGCTGCTGGGCATTGGGAGACCAAGCAGGAAGTGTTGGATCCAGCTCTGGGCTCCCTGCAGTGGCACTGGCACAGGCTGGGAGGGGAGTGGAGAATGAGCTGCATCAGACCCCTTTCAGTAAAGAAGAAACCTACCCACATTAAAATTGACCTGTCAGCATTAAATTTTATTTTTCCTTATAGCTCTGACTTGTCCTTACTAAAAGAATTAGGCAATAAAATGCAGGACTTGGAAGTAACTTCCCCCACAGGTTGATGGAGATATGGCAGCACTGGGAGAACTGGTTATGGAGATGATAAAGGAGCTGAGAGTAGAAGGAACTGGGTCACAGAAGGGATGGCTCATGGCAAAACAGTTTGCTCAGGAAGAGGACACAGCAAGAACATCCAGGAAAGAAACCAAAAAAAGGGAGGCACAGCCTTTTCCCTGGACTCTAACTCGTATTTCCTATTTATATTTTAAAGCTTTTGGACAAACTCCTCCTTCTTGCCTTCTCTTCTCTTTTTTCTCTCCTTTTGTTACTGTGGGTTGTGGTAGTTTGGGTTTCTAAATGGATAAAAATATCAGGATTTAATATTTAATATTGCTTTGAGAAATAAAGGTGGTGTAATATTTCTAATGGGAATTCAGTTTAGTTTGAAACTAGGGGAATATTCACCTTCAAGCTGAAAACTGAAGAGAAGCTTGGAGAAACTAGTAGATCTAGAAATCATCTTGATGCAGTTTTACCTGCATCCATTTTCTGTTGGTTTATGGGAGCCATGGAGCCTTTTTAACCTGGATTATCAGTCCAGCTTTGTTAGGTGAAGGACTCTGAACACAGAACTCCATCTGATCCTGTCTAATTCTCTCTCCCCAGCCTGAAGCTTCGCTCTCTCCGAGTGAACGTGGGACAACTCCTGGCCACAATCATGCCTGACCTGGACTTGCAGCAAGTGAATTATGACATTGATGTGGTGGATGAAATCTTAGGGCAAGTTGTAGAACAAATGCATGAAATCAGTAGTACTTAATAGCTCAGTGTTTCAGCAGAGTTTTATTGCTCTTCCATTCTAACCTTTAGGTTCCAGATTGTAAATAGGGCTGCTTCACTTTATATATTTGACATAGGTGGATCTCTCAGTGTAAATATTCCACATGTTTAGCTGTTCCCTTCACTTCCTCTTCAAGGAACACTGTCAATACTGACCGACCCTGATGTACCTAATTAAGGATTTTGCTTTGGAAATGTATTTGTAATTAAATTTGCAGATATTTTTACTATTAGTAATCTTAATACTTTTCTACAGATACCTTTTCGTTGACTTTGGATCTTATATAAGCATTAATACCTGTGAGTATTTCCTCTTCCAAAGTAGTGGAATATCTTAGAAATGCAAAAAAAACCCAACTTGATTTCCTTCCCAGAGCTGTTGTATCCCACGGTGTTGTTCCATTGCTCCCAGCAATGTTCAGTGTTGCATTCATGGGATAGAAATGTAAGTAGTAGGTGAGAATTTGGGCCATATGGGGAATATTTGTGTGCTACTACCAAAACAAGGCTTCTTTAAGGGTTTCATCCTGAGAGCTAGTGATGCACCAGTGGAATAGAAGCACTTGGAGGGATGTTTATCTGTAGTGTAAACCACAGAGTGAGCTAGAGCTGAAATGTTCAACTGCTTTAGACAGTTTTTATTATAGGAAAGATAAGGGAATTCCTCTTTTTCACATCTTCCCTTTTTAGAGTTGTGTGCTCTAAATCTTCCCATTTTTCCATGGTTGTGGGGAAACCTGGAAGCAATGGTACTGAGAGAAATTCCCATCCAGCTGCAGGGGTTTCTTTCCAAGTCATTGGGAATGACAAACTGGGTGGCAAAGACAGCAACTCCATCTCTTCCTCTGTGCTGGCATCAGTCACCCAAAGAGCCATCCAGAAAAATGAGTCTTGCTTTTCAATATAAACAATAAATTAAAAAAAAATCATTTAATTAGTGTTCAGTATGTTAATTCTTAGGAAGTATCTTTTTTATTATTATTATTTAAATAAAGCCTATATTGTTGGCTTTTGCACTGCTACTGTCCTGAGTTAATTCCTTGGTGTCCCTTTTAGTTGTAGTTCAGTGGAATTCTTTCCATGGACAGTATTTCAATAGAAGATCTCTCTCAATGCCAATAAGGGGAATGCACTACTGTTGTACTTTATAAAGGAAAAATTGAATGTTTGATTTGGGAAGAGGTGGCTGTAATATAACTACGTATGACTTTTGCAAAGTTTATATTTCCCATTTCTTGGTGTGTAGCTTTTCCATTTCTTAATCATTATTTATTACGTTTCATCAGACTGTAGCTGAATTTCTTGTAGACAACTGGTAAAATAGAGCACATCTCTATATTAAAAATGGCAAATTTACAATGTACATTCACACTTTGGACAACGGTGGACTTATGGAAATGGTTTCTATTTACTTGTTAAAATGTATTTTTTGTAAAAAATAAAAAGCTATAAATCTGAGTTGGCAGGATCTCAATTTGTCTTTGTTCCTAAATAAACCCTGTGCAGAATGGCTGACGTGTTGGGTGTTAGGAGAAGGAATCCTGGCTCAGACTGGTGCTGGATTGGGCACACCAGTATGGAAAGGGTAATGGGGATGTGGTGTGGCTGCTCAGGGGGATTGCACAGTGTGGCTTTCCCAGTGTGTCCTTCTTTGAGGCTCTCGGTGCAGCCAAAGCTGCTGGCAGACACACACACACACACACACACTGATAGCTCAGCTCTGTGTCAGTCAGAGATGAAGAGGCAAGAGGGAGTCCTTGGGTGGAGCTCTGAGGATTTATTCCACAATGAAACCAACTGCAGGAATTGAAGCATGAAGCCAGGGGGTAAGAGTTTTAACAGGGAGAAGGGACCAATGGGAAAGAGGGCAAAGAGGAGGAGAATAGGTGGGATCAGGGTACATAAACCAATGGGGATATAGGGAAGGAGGGATTACAGAGGAAGGGCCAATGGGGTATCCAGGAAGGAAGAACTTTCTAGAGCATGGTCCATTTGAGGGAGACGAGGGGAGGAGGGAGGGTGGAGGATTGACAGGCTAACCAAACACGGGCTGTGAGCATGGCAATGCAGTGCCTTATGAAGGGAAGCCTTCTCCTTGATGCTCTAAAGGTGCTATGGACAAAGAAACACTTCAGCTTTTTGCAATTGGAGAGTGATGTGTTTATTTTGCAGCACTGGACACATGCGAGGTCACGAGGTCACCCTCCAAAAAGCATGTGTGATTCTCTAAAGCATTGGCTTTCCTTACATTCACAAAGGTCTTACATATTCATCTAAGTTCCTGGAGATGCCTATACACATGCATCACCCATCCCTGCTCTGTATTAAAGTGAGCTGAATGTTCATTACACTTATGCAGTTCCTCCTTTCATTTGGGTCGGTGGTCTCTTGAAGATGAAGTCAGACATCTTCCTCTTTACTTTGTCTCACTGCCAGGGCTTCTTGACCCTTGGTCCCGGTCCAGGCCTTGTCTCCTGGCTCCAACTATCTTGGAGGCCAGGTGTGTTCTTGGTTCCTGTCCTTTTACAATGCTAAATGTCCTCCTTGTTGCTTCTAAGAACATAACTGAGTCAAATACATGATATGTTGTCTTCCCTCTAACTGCCTTGACTATACCTATATGCTAATAATTAAACCCTAGTTTCTTGCTTCTACCTTGCTAGCTACAATATCAGCTCTTAATTCTTTTTAAACCTTGATTCATCCTCATGACAGCCTGGGGAGAGATTACTCTGAGCCATCCCACCAGCAGCTTGCTGGTTCAGGGGATGCAGCCTGTGAAAAACAAGGTTCACTCTGTTGGTAAAACTTGAAAGGTTTAATGAAGGGGTTTAATAAAAGGACAATAGGAGGCAGAAATAAAGCAAAGGGTTAATATGGCCTGGTGCCTGGCAGGCTGCCAAGAGCACACCTTAACTCAAAATTCAGTTCCTTAAATGCAAATGCCTTTTGCATATTCATGTAGTGTCTTTCATGCTTCAAACCTCCTTTTTTTTTGTACTTTTTGGGTTTCAAGTCTCCCCCATCCTGCCACTATTTCCTTTTTGCAGGTCTGTTTAAAATTTGACAATCTGTTGTGGTCCAGTTCTGCTGGAAAAATCCTCTGCTTATCCTGTGTTCCTGATCAATAAATTCTTCCTTCCAGGGTCTGGAAGCCTGGGAATGAAGCCTGGCATTGTTATCTTCCCCAAAGACAATCCAAAAATGTGGGGAACTTCCTTGCTTATCTTTGCTATTCCCTGAGTTAGTTACATGAACAAAAATGCTATAATCCTAAGAAATCACACCACTATTTCTAAGAACTATATCCATGCAACTGAGTTTTCTAACATCACACATGTGGCATTCATTTCAATATCTGCAAAAAGCCAATAATACAATATGCACTTATAACACTAAGGCAGGTGCTACTGCCATGGAACTCCTCATTACTTAGTAAAAATAATTTTAAAATCCCCTATTCCTACACATTCTTCTCACTCAGTTGGAAAGAGATGGGTAAGGAAGGGGTTGGATGGTTGCATCCAGAGGGTTGTGGGTCAGGGTCTGGGCAGCAGGACTGGGGAGCCCTGGGGGTTTGAGCACAATGGGGATGGGTGAGGAGAGGATGTCTGTCAGGACTTAATTCAATAAATGGTCTCCAACACTGCCAAAGGAGGGAGTTCCCCCAGGATAACTCACCTAAGACAGGCAATCAGGAAAAGTGTTAATTCCAGGCCTACATGGAGGGGAAAGGTTTGGAATGAGCACAGCACAGGGCAAGATTCCACTGTGCAGATGGTGGGAAAAGTGAGCTACAACACCAGCAAGGTGTGCCAGGCTTGGTGAGGCCCATCTGGGTGACCTGTTTGGGCAAAAATTCCCACCATGGCAAACTGGGGGAAAAGGAATCAACTGCTTACATGTGTGCCATGCCAGGCTGGGAAGGGAAAGGCAGCTGGAGCCAGGCCTCATCCCTCTGTGGGGACAGGCTGCCATCTCTGCCACCTCTGCCATGGCTGCCCTGCCCAGGGATCTGAGGGACACTCAGAGCTGTGGCACTGTTATATGCACATATTATTTTCACAAATATTAAAATGAATGTCATATGTGTAATGTTTGAAAGCTTTGCTGCATGAATATAGTTCCTTAGAAATAGTAGTGGGATGTGTATCTTTCTTAGGAGTCTACCATGATATATAGAATGCTTCTTTTATAATAACAAAGATAATCAAGGAAATTCCCCACATTCTTGGATTGTCTGGATGAAGATAGAGGTGATAGACTCCAGAACCTCAAAGGAAGAATTATTGATGATTTATTGATCCGGAACCTCAGAGGAAGAGCACAGGATATCCAAAGGCTTAGTCTGCAGAAAAGGACCACAAGAACTTTGAAACTTCTAAACAAACCTGCAGAAAGGAAATAGGGGCAGGTTGGGGGGGCTTGAACCCGAGAAAGCACCAAAAAAAGGATGTTTGAGTCATGCATGAGAGTCTGTGAATATGCAACATGCTGGTACATTTAAAGAAACGTTTTTCTGAGCTAAGGTGTGCTCCTGGCAGCATGCCAAGCACCCAGCCATTTTAACCCTTTGCCTTATTTCTGTCTCCTATTGTCTTTTTAATTAAACCTTTTATTAAACCTTTTAAATTTTACCAGAACCAGAAGAGTGAATCTCATTTTTCACAGGCACAAAGCTGGGGAGCGTGGGGGAGATGAGACCACAGTCCCACAGCCCATCCTGGGCTTGTCTTGCAGCCCAAGAGCCTCGTGCTCGGGGTGTTATTGTCCCCCCTCGGGGTGGCACAGGAGGGCACAGCTCCTGCGTGGCTCCTGCCATGGAGCACTGGCACAGCACCAGGCTGGGAAGGATCCGAGCATTGTGTCGGACACGGAGCTGCTGCAGGAGCTGAAGATGTTATAAATCCATATTGTATTATTGGTTATTCACAGATACTGAAATGAATGTCGCATGTGTGATGTTAGAAAACTTAGTTGCGTGGATTTCTTAGAAATAATAGTGTGATTTCTTAGGATTATAGCATCATATGTAGAATGCTCCTTTGTGTTCGTGTAACTAACTCAGGGAATAGCAAAGAGAAGCAAGGAAGTTCCCACATTCCTGGATGAGGATAACAATGCCAGGCTTCAGACCCTGGAAGGAAGAATTTATTGATCAGGACATGGAACACAGGATGAGCAGAGGATTTGCTCAGCAGAACTGGACCACAATGGATTGTCAGATTTTAAACAGAACTACCAAAGCAGGGATGGGGGAGGCTTGAAATCGAAAGAACACCAAGAAAGGAATATTTGAATGAAGCATAGAAATCTATGAATATGTATGAGACTCGGGCATTTAACTGAAGAGATCTGTTAGCCAAGGTGTGCCCCTGGCATCATGCCAAGCACCCAGCCCTATTAACTCTGCTTTATTTCTGTCTCCTACTGTCCTTTTTATTAAACTCCTTATTAAACCCTTTAAAATTATACCAGGAGTGAATCTCATTTTTCACAAAGAGGAGGACCCTGGGACAAAGTGGACCCAGAGGGACCTTTGAGCTGTCCCAAGGAGAAGACTCCAGAATTCAAGGATTGTCCAGAGAGTAGGAGGACAAGTGAGCTGTGCCACAAGGATGAGAACAAAGAGTTCTCCCATGGGAATAGAAAGGCTGAGAGAACTGGGATTGTTCAGCCTGGAGAAGGCTTTAGGGTGACCTAATTGTGGCCTTCCAGGACCTGAAGAGAGGTGACAAGAAAGATGGAGAGAGACAATTTCCAAACGATGGAGTGACAGGACAAGGGGGAATAGCTTCAAACTAAGAGAGTTTGAATTGGATAGATTGGATATTAGGATAGATTGGATATTAGGATGAAATCCTTCCCTGGCAGGGAGGGCAGGCCCTGGCACAGGGTGCCCAGAGCAGCTGTGGCTGCCCCTGGATCCCTGGCAGTGCCCAAGGCCAGGTTGGCCATTGGGGCTTGGAGCAGCCTGGGACAGTGGAAGGTGTCCCTGCCATGGCAGGGGTGGCACCGGGTGGGCTTTAATGTCCTTCCAACCCAAACCTTTCCATGATTCTATGATATAGAATTAATCTTCCTTTGTTCTCTGCAGCTCCCTCACCCGCTGTGTCAGGCTCTGTGGGGACTGGGGAGCTCTCAGAGCACCATTTTGGGCTTCAACCGCCCTGCCCAGTGGCTTTTCTTCCCGTGGGCGAGAAGTGAAAGCAGATGCTATTTTTTTACGATGTAATTTTTCATCATCATCATTATCATTATTATTATTATTATTATTATTATGTTTTCCAGGCAAAAGGTTTGCATTTGAAACAGGGAAATTTGGAGACACGTTACCCTTTAAGATTTTTACACGTTTACACCGATCAAGCACAGCAATGCCTGTGAAATAAGAAAAAAGGAAAAAAAATACTCTTTTGAGGAAGTGCGAGCACTGGGCTTTTTTTCCTTTTAGGTTTATTCTGCTGTTTTTGTGGGTTTTTTCCCTCCGGCAGTCCCTGAGGGCTCCTGAGGCGGCGGCGGGGCGG
>VZTN01028497.1:20187-80881 GCA_013400515.1 Erpornis zantholeuca
GCCGGCCGCAGGTGAGGGAAGGGAAGGGAAAGGAAGGGAAAGGCAGGGGGGTCTGGGCCCGCGGGAGCCGCGCCGGGGTTTGGGGGTCTGGAGAGGGGGATTGGGGATCCCCGGGGCTGCGGGAGAGGCCAGCGGCGCCTCTGCACTTCTCCCGCCCGCTCCGGGCCGCCCGTGCCCGCTCGTTGTTTGTATTCCTGACGTGGTTGTTAACCCCAAAAAGTTTTCCCCTCAAGTCTTAAACCGATGCACAGGGCTTGATACTATCCTTTTGCAATCCCCAAGCAGGAAGTTTAGCTATAATAATCGTAACTTTTAGAAACAGCCTTCCTCAAAGCATCCTGTCAGTCCCTGCCGTGCAATTCCAGGCTCTGCCAGCGGTGCCTGGGAAATCTGCATAAAGTTTGGGCGCCTGAGCCATAAAGAACAAGAATCGAGGTGGGGTTTGCTCTGTTGTCTCCAGGAAACATGAAAGTCATCACCTGTGAAATAGTGTGGCATAATAAGGAGCCGGTGTACAGCTTGGACTTCCAGCATGGAGCGGATGGGAGGATCAATCGTCTGGCCTCGGCAGGGGTGGACACAGCCGTGAGGGTGAGTTAAACCTGCCGGGGTTGGGTTCGGAGCATGTGCAGGGTATGGGGGTTTGTTATCCAAAATATCGGATATTTGTTATCCAAAATATTGGGTTATTGGCGGCTGTGTGCCAAGGGGAGGGGATGGTTTGGGAAAAGGGTGTAAGATTGTAGATGTCTACAGAATTATAGCGTGGTTTGGGTTGGAATGGGACTTAAAGCTCATCCAGTGCCAACCCTGCCATGGCAGGGACACCTTCCACTGTCCCAGGCTGCTCCAAGCCCCAATGGCCAACCTGGCCTTGGGCACTGCCAGGGATCCAGGGGCAGCCACAGCTGCTCTGGGCACCATGTGCCAGGGCCTGCCCACCCTCCCAGGGAAGGATTTCATGCTAATATCCAATCTAAACCTACTCTCTTAGTTTGAAGCCACTCCCCCTTACCATTTCATACTCTTGTAAATAGTCTCTGTAGTAGTTTATTCCAGCTGTCTCAGCCGAAACTTTTCCCTTCCTCATTGGAAAATTGACCTCTTCTTCCTTGATGGTGCATATCTTTCAGGGATTTTTAATAGATATTTTAGGGCTAGAAAAAAGTCTGTTTTCTTTGACATAAAAGATGCTCCCTGACAGAGGGTCACTGAGGGGGGTCGGGCCCTGCTGCTGTATTCCAAGGGAAAGGAGGAGAGGAAATGGCCTCAAATTGCCCCAGGGGAGGGGCAGGGTGGAGATTGGCAACAATTTTGCCCTGGCAGAGTGGTGAGGCCTTGGGATGAGCTGCCCAGGGAGTGGTGCAGTCACTGTCTCTGGGAGTGTTCAGGAGGAGTCTGCATGTGGCCCTTGGGGACAGGGTTTGGGCTGATGCTGCTGCTGCTGGNACTGGGTGATCCCGGCAGTCCTGATGCCTTAAATGGCTCCCTAGGAACAGAGAGCAGGCAGGAATAAAGGAATCAAGGAGGGATTGATTGGAAAGGCCTTCAGAGGTACACTCTGGGCTCCAGAGGCTCCTGCCTCAGTGCATCCCAACATGGACAAGGACAGCTCCCGAGTTCTTCCCACTTGGATCTCAGCATCAATTCCCCAAGCAGAAGCCAGGCAAGGATGGAATTTGCCCAAGCTTGCCCCCCTGTCCCCAAGATTGTGGTTTGCAGTTGTTGGGCCTAGGAGGGTCTGGGTGTCCTTGGAGAGCTGGAGAGGCTTTGTTGTGTGTGTGTGAGCATGAGAGAACAGCACTGAACGAGCTCCAGGGAACTGCAGAGTGACACTGGGCAGGGCAGGGCTGGGAACATAGAAAAGTTCAAACTTCAGGAATCAGTCCCTTCCCACCTTGATGATCCTGTGACATTACATCTTGTCCTCGAAAGCTGTAACGCTCTTGTAACTAGATCTGGAAAGTGGAGAAAGGCCCTGATGGAAAAGCCATCGTGGAATTCCTGTCCAACCTGGCACGCCACACCAAGGCTGTGAACGTCGTGCGCTTCTCGCCCAGCGGGGACATCCTGGCCTCCGGAGGGGATGGTGAGAGCTGCTTCTCTTCTCTCTTACCCAAAATAATTTTGAGGTTCAACGAAATTAAATCCACCCCCATTATGTTTTGCATGAGCAAAAAAGAGTGGGAAAGCAAGCAGCTTCCTCTGATTTCTTCTGCAGATGCTGTCATTTTGCTGTGGAAGCTGAATGACAGCAAAGAGTTGGAGCCGTTGGTGTTTCAGGATGAAGATGAAGCTCAGCTCAACAAGGAGAACTGGGCAGTCATTAAAACTTTAAGGTAATTTGTTATTTGATTAGTTTGGTTTTTCTTGTCAGTGTTTTTGTTTCCTCAGTGGCTTTTATCATGTGGTGCAGTCTTTAGTGTGTGTAGAACTTCAGTGCTCTCTACAATTTGCTTGTTCTAATATTAATCCTTTTAACCCCCTGTTAATGAGGCTCAGAAAAAGCAGGGAGAGGGACATCTTAAATAATCAGATGGGGACAGGACAAGGGGCAGTGTTTTTAATCTGAAGGAGCAGTTCCTGGCAGCTGAGGTTGATGTGACAAGAGTTTCAGGAGTGCTTGAAGCAACAGCAGGACCCTTTATTTCCCTTTGATTTTTTTTTTTAACCAGAAGTTCATAAAACTCATGTTTACACACAGCTTTTAATTTCCAAATGAATAATTGGTTTCTCCTGCCTTCTAGAGGCCACTTGGAAGATGTGTATGATATTTGTTGGACCTCAGATGGAAATTACATGGCATCTGCTTCTGTGGATAACACAGCAATCATGTGGGATGTCAATAAAGGTAAATGCTGCAGGTATCCCTTGGAATTCCAGGCCTGCTGGAAGTGCCATATGGCATTTCCCCTAAAAAATGGGAAACTTTTTTTTTTGTGTCATTGGTTTTTTGTGTGATTTTCTGGGCTTGTGAGGCCCTGCTATATACAGATATAAAATATTCACAGGCTAACAAAATTTACACCCGAGGCTTCTGTTCACCTTGCAGTATTTAGGATAACTTCACACATTTTTTCCCCCCAAAATTATTGCACAAACATCTTTTATATTTCTTACTCCACTTTCTGGTGTTGTGCAGCATGGCCTCAGCTCTGTTAGTGTGATCCTTTTGAAAAGCTCTTTATTTTCTTTGAAACTTCTCAGCTTCTGGGATTTCTTTGCAAGAAAGCAACACTTAAATAATTGGAAAAATCCCACCTGTGGCCAGTATTTAACAGAGTATTTCTAAAATTCTCTGCAACTTTATCTCATCAATGTTTTAGCTCTGAGACCTTCACTTGTGGAACATGAGTGGCAGCAGAGAGCTCCTGCCTTTGCTTATCTGAGTTCTAAAAATCTAATATTAATTCTAATTAATGATTAAGTTTGTAGTGAACAAACCTTAAACTGGTACTTGAAAAGCAACTTTTTCTGATATTCTTATCAGCCACCATCCAATGAACACTTTTATGTTAAAAAAATTATTTCTCTATGTTTTGAAGCATTTTTTGTCTTGTTTTATTTGTGTGATGTGTGGAAACACGTTTGAATTGATGAACTGAAAGCTGTTTGTAATTTCAGGACAGAAAGTTTCAATATTTAATGAGCACAAGAGTTATGTGCAAGGAGTAACCTGGGATCCTTTAGGCCAGTATATTGCAACCCTGAGTTGTGACAGGTGAGCTCTTGCTCTGAGTGTTTTTCCTGAATACTCCTTTTTCCAGGAGGATGAATTAAAAGGAAGTATGCCAGATAAATAGGAGTTTTTGTTTTAATCACTTTGTTCTCTAAGTGATGTGAAAGTAAAATGATGCTTTAGTTAATTTTTTTTCTGCTTGTGGTAAATAACTCTTGAAGTCTGAGTGTCCTCTCTTAGCAGAAAATGAACTTTGTAGGAATTTTTCTTTAGGGATTAAGTTTTCATGTTTTTGATCATTATTGATACCAATTGTATCTTAAGAGAGTGCTGCATGCTCATGTTAATGAGCTGATCAATTCATCCTTAGGGATGGAGCAGCCTGGGATGGTGGAAGGTGTCCCTGCCCAAGGCAGGGCTTGGAATTAAATGATCTTTAAGGTCCCTTCCAGCCCAAACCATTCCATGATGATGTGACTGATGGAGATGTAGTTAATTGTTTTTGAGGTGAGTTCCCACTCTTCAGGAACCTGCAGCACAGGAAGGGACACCCTGGCAGTTCCCTGTGTCCTAATTCCCTCATTTCTCTATAAATCTATATACTGGTGCTTCCCACACCGTATAGAGTCCAAACATTGCCAGGGCTTCATTGGTTCTTTAGTCATCAAAACATGTCCCTGTGGTGGTGTCTTGTGAGGAGTATTTAATTAGTGCTTATTTGATGGTCAAGAAGATTTTGTGGTTCTGACTGAGAAGGGAGGTCCTGGAGCATTTTGTGGAACTTGGGGTGAAAGGAAAGGCTGGGAGAGCTGGGATTGTTGAGCCTGGAGAGGAGAAGCTCTGGGCTGAGCTCAGTGTGGCCTTGCAGGGCCTGAAGGAGCCCACAGGAAGCATGGAGAGAGACAATTGCCAAGGGCTGCAGGGCCAGGAGGCAGGGAATGGCTTCCCAGTGCCAGAGGGCAGGGCTGGCTGGGAGATTGGGAAGTGGGAATTGTTCCCTGGCAGGGAGGGCAGGCCCTGGCACAGGGTGCCCAGAGCAGCTGTGGCTGCCCCTGGATCCCTGGCAGTGCCCAAGGCCAGGTTGGCCATTGGGGCTTGGAGCAGCCTGGGACAGTGGGAGGTGTCCCTGCCATGGCAGGGGTGGCACTGGGTGATTTTAAGCTCCCTCCCATCCCAAAGCATTCCATGATTCCCTGCTCCTGACTCTGCTCTCCCACACAGGGTCCTGCGAGTTTACAACACCCAAACCAAGCGAGTGGCCTTCAATGTCACCAAGATGCCATCAGGATCAGGAGCTGAAGGAGAGGTGTGTGGTTGTGGGGCTGGAAACTGCTGGATGCTATTTTATGTGAGCTTTGTGTTCCATGAAACCAAAGGATCAAATATTTTCCATTCAGATAATTCCAACGTCCCAGAATCATGGAATCATCAAGGTTGGAAGAGACCTTCATGCTCATCCAGTCCCACCATCATCACCCCAAAAGCACATCCCCAAAATTTCTTGCTGATTAAAGCAGTAACACAATCCCTTAGTTGTAAATGTTAAAAATAGTTTGGAAAAAAGTAGTTCTTAACAGGAAAAACTTCAAACATACCTGGCAGTAACTGTGAGCTCATTAATGGATGTGACATAGCAATAATATTTTAAAGTTAACAGCCTGAAATTTTCAAGAAGGTAGTTAGATTTTTAAGAAAAACATGAATTGGGGATAATTTAGGAAATTCGAACCCTAAGAGGGAAAACAAAGAGCTTTTTTTTTTCCCTCCCAAACAGATTTAAGTGATAGTAAAATAACACCTCCAAGCTGGCTATAACTTTATTAATTCCTTCTATTCATTCCTTTTCTTTTTGGGGAAAACATTTGTAAGAGTTTTATAGAGACTGAAGAACAGGCCTGAGAGCAGGCACTTTGCTATGAGAGAAGTTCTCTTTCAACCTCTAATCCTGGGGTTAAAATGAAATGCCTGAGGAGCACTGGGTGTTAAATAATGTTGTTCTCCAGGTTATGACTATTTTTTGATGACTGGTTTAAGGTGACAGCTCTGGGAGTGTTTTGCTTTGCAGCTGAAGGGGGATCAAGGACTATTTTCCTTAGCTGTGAAGAATTTATAGCGAGCTTGAAGGAGCCGTGGCTTTTAAAATGTTTTATTTGAAAAGTTCCATCAGGCTGGATTGTCCAAGTGGATGTTTTGTCTCCCTGGGATTGCAGCTGGCACATTCCAGGCCCTTCCCACAGCTCTGTTTTCCATGTTGCAGGCCAGGAGCTTTCGGATGTTTCACGATGACAGCATGAAGTCATTTTTCCGCAGGCTCAGCTTCACTCCTGATGGTTCCTATCTGCTCACTCCAGGTATGGGAACATCTCCTGGCACTTGGCTTGTGTCACTGAGCTTGGAAAAGATTCCCAAGGTCATGGAGTGCAGCTTGTGCCCCATGCCCACCTTGTCCCCAGCCCAGAGCACTGAGTGCCACCTCCAGCCCTTCCTGGGACCCCTCCAGGGATGGGCACTGCAAACCTCCCTGGGCAGCTCTTGCCAAGGCCTCCCCTCCCTTGCCATGCACAAATTGCTCCTGGTGTCCAACCTGAGCCTCCCCTGGCCCAGCCTGAGGCTGTTCCCTCTCCTCCTGTCCCTGTTCCCTGCCAGCACAGCCTGACCCCCCCCGGCTGCCCCCTCCTGTCAGGGACTTGTGCAGAGCCACAAGGTCCCCCCTGAGCCTCCTTTGCTCCAGGCTCAGCTCCTTTCCCAGCTCCCTCAATCTATTATGTTCTAGTTGGGATGTTCTTCAATATTTCCAACATCTCGGGGAAGCTGATTTATCCTAATTAAGCCATTCCTCATTAACTCCACAATGCTCTCTGTTGGCAATCCACACCATCAACTTTCTCCTGTGATAAAAGTGATATTTATGGCATTTTGCTGAATAAATTGCAACACCAGAGCTCTTTAAAATAGAAATGAAGGATAATGAGTGGTTTCTTTTGACTGGTCCCTCTTTGTTTGGGTCCTTCCCTCAGAACATTCTGCATTCAGAGTAAAAACAACCCTGCAAGGAGGGATCAGTGTGTGCCTGTCCAAGCCCTGCTTTTATTGATGTCTGGCAACATCAAAAAGCAGCTGTGAGGAGGGAAGTGTATAAGGGAAAGAAAACCAGCACTAAATAAATATTTGGGATGCCTTTTTAAAGTTGTATTTGGGTTGCACAGCTTTTGCCCAACTGAGAAGCCTAATTCCTGGGAATTAGAATGTTTATGGACAAGCTTAATTCCTGGGAATTAGAATGTTTATGGACACAAGGTGTGAGCTCAGGAGCTCTCTGAGGTGATGAGTAATGCTGGAAGCTTTGTTGTTGCAGCTGGCTGTGTGGAATCAGGAGAGAACGTTACAAACACCACCTATGTTTTCTCCAGAAACAATCTTAAAAGGTAGGGTTTAGTGACCTAAAAATCTGTTTTTATGAAAAAATAAATAATTCAAATAGTGCCAGTCTGTTTTCTGAACCCCTGATTCTCTCTGAAGGCCTGTGGGTCACCTGCCCTGTCCTGGCAAGGGAACTCTGGCTGTTCGCTGCTGTCCTGTGTACTTCGAGCTGAGAGGAGCAGCTGCTAAAGGTACTGGGAGGCTTCAGGGAGTGGCAGCTCCCAGCAGATCTGGGAAAAGATGTGGCTGAAGGCCCCAGCCTTTCAGCATTCCTGTCAGACAGTGCTGTACCACCTCTTAGAAGCTGTTTCCTGATTCTGAGCCCTCGTGAGGAGCTTTTGATAGAGTGGATAAATGTTGTTACTTGGTCTCTCAGGCTGCAGAAGCACTGTTAAATATTTTTCTTGATCTGTTAACCATGTTGTGTTCAAAATAAATAACCTGGTTTAGCACCAGAGGAGCAATCCAGTGAAATAATTCCTGTTAGTCTCAACTGCCCACATCACAGGGAGTGGGAACAGTTTGCAGCAGCCACTGGTGTTTATTGAAGGAAGCAGTGCTGGTGTTGCTGGGCAGAACAGGAATTCTGAGCTGGGGACAGGATTGAGTGAAGTTGCACAAGAATTTATCTGGGGATTGAAATCCAGCTTTATTATGTGGGTCCAGGAGTGTTTATATTTTAACAAGATTGACATTACTCAGGTGAAAAGGCAGAGCTTGGCTCCTTTCTTTTAAGGATTAAATTTGGAGTATTCCTTACAGGATTTACCTGTTCTGTTTTCATCATAATTTTAGATCCATTGTGCTGCAAAGGAAGGAGGTGAGGATCTGCAGTTGGACACTGTAGCTCCTCTAAAGGGGGACTTTAATATTAAAGTTCATATAAATACACTGAAAATTTCCAGCTGGAAAACGTAGGGCAAACTTTACAAAACAAACCAGAGAGAGAAAGCTGCCATTTATCTCCAACTAAGAAAATAAAGAATAAATTTCAGACAACAGGAATGTTAAATGTTCAATTTTACATTTTACACAAGCGCTGTCTTCTCAGTGTTTATCTTGATGCTGATTAATAATGTAAATTTAATTAAATTAATGGCTAATTGCAGTCACTATCTTGCAGTAAATACAAGAGAATTCTCCCTGTTCCTTTCTTTGCAGATGAAATCAGTCCCCAATCCCCCCCTGCCCTGTTTAACCTGCCCTATCGATTGGTGTTTGCTGTTGCTTCAGAAGATTCTGTGCTTTTTTATGACACTGAGCAGTCCTTCCCTTTTGGTTATGTCTCCAACATCCATTACCACACCCTGAGTGACATTTCATGGTAAGGAATTGTATCCTGAAGATTTTATTTAGGGGGGGGAAATGAGATTTTTTCCATGTCCAGGTTCTGTGCAGCACCTTGAGTCTTGCCTTGGGTTTGTATTTCATTTTTATGACACACTCGTGGTCACTCATCAGTGTCTGAACAGCAATCCACCTGGTTTTGCTCTGTAAATTAAAGAATTATGGCTCTTAATAAGCTGGGTGAGGGTTGAAGTAAAATCTTGGCCTTTAATGGAAAAGAATAAATCCCAAACAGGTCCAGTGATGGATCCTTCCTGGCCATTTCCTCCACGGATGGCTACTGCTCCTTCGTCACCTTCGACGAGGACGAGCTGGGAATGCCCCTGAAGGAAAAGCCCCAGATCAGTGTCAGGACTCCTGGTGCAGCAGACAAGAAAGCCAAGAAGAGCCAATCCCACAAAGTGATTTCCCCAGGCTCCAGGGTGGCAGAGGGGACCCCTCCCAGCAGGGATCCCCCTGTCCCACCTCGAACTCCTGGCACTGCTGGGAAGGACCTGCCTTCCACACCCGTGGGCATCAAAACCACTCCAGTGCCATCCTCGGAGGAGAGGAGGAGCAGCCAAGCATCCAACCAGAGCAGCAAAGCTCCCCAGCCCAGGAGAGTCACCCTCACCACTCTGCAGTCCTGTTTCAAAACACCCAGGTGAGATTTGTGCTGCTGATCCCTTAGGTTTGAACTTTTCTGTGTTCCCAGCCCTGCCCTGCCCAGTGTCACTCTGCAGTTCCCTGGAGCTCGTTCAGTGCTGTTCTCTCATGCTCACACACACACAACAAAGCCTCTCCAGCTCTCCAAGGACACCCAGACCCTCCTAGGCCCAACAACTGCAAACCACAATCTTGGGGAGCATTAGCTCAAGTTTTAATTGGCAAATTGATGCTGATATGGAAATGAACTAAACCTATAAAAGTGTGAAGAACTCTTGACCTAGGGTCTATCTTGGGATGCACTGAGGCAGGAGCCTCTGGACCTCCAGGCTGTGACCTTTGAAGGCCTTTCAAATAAATCCCTCCTTTATTCCCTTATTCCTGTCTGCTCTCTGTTTCTAAGTAACATTCCAAGGCATCAGTGCCACTTCCAATCATAAATGACAAGCTGTGCTTGTACTAATCTAAAGTCTGAGCTTTGCACACAAATTCCCAGCCCTGGCTCTGGTGGGAGCTGTCTCAGTGTGGGAATTTCTGTTGTACTGCAAATGAGAGATCAAAACATCTCATAAATGTGGAGCTTTTATTCTGCAGCAAATTCACCTGACCCTTCACAGTAAAAGGTGTCTGGCTTGGCCAGGAGTTGGACTTTGATCCTTGTGGGTCCCTTCCAGCCCAGAATATTCTGTGATTCTGTCTTCAGGTCCAGTTTTTGGTACAAAAATGGTACCTGAAGACTTCAGCTGCCAAGAACTATTTAAAGACCCTTCTGCCAAAGAATATTTGAAGAAGTGAAGAGTGCAAGTCTAGACATGCCCTCAGTGTGGGAATTAAAACATTGATTAAGTAACTTCCTAAAAGATGTAATTTTTTAGAAATTGCCTTTAATCCAGGTATTGATTGTATCAGGACTCTGAGCACCTTGCTCTGGTGGAAGGTGGCCCTGCCCATGGCAGAGGGGGTTGGAAGTGGATAATGCTCCATTCAGCTTAGAAAAAGAAGGAAAAATGTGCACTAAAATATACCTGAACTACCTTTGCAGCTAACTGATTCTATATGAATGAAATCTAGAAGTGAAAAACTTGTGGAAATGATGTCTCTAAAGCAATTTAAGTGTTTCTGCTCTTTTAAAGGAGAATAAACTTGATTTCCTTGAAGCCAGACACCCCAACCTCTGCATACCCAGACCCAACTCCTGTCCCTCCTTCTTCAGAACAGGAACATGGTGAGTTTTTGTGAGCCAAATCTTTTCCCAGTCAGATTTTTCCATTATAGATTTCTGTTATAAAAAAAAAAATCCTCACTCTAATTGCAAATTCTAAAGCTTCTTCATTGTTTTAGTGTGTTTGAAAGAGGCTTTTATGAAATGTTTTCTCACTGCTCTGGGGAAGCTGCTTGGGAATGTCCCAACAGTTTTATAGCAGTGAAACCAAGGATAAATTCATGGATGTGATGTTGTCCAGCTTTGCAAGACACTTATACTTCCACCACATCCTTGTTTCATTGCTGGACTCTATCAGACCAGAGTTGGGTTTTTTTAAAATCTGAATTTATTAATTTGAAATTATTTTCCTTGTCTGCTTCTTCCAGAGACATCACTGCCATGTGATGAGAACCTCCAAACTCCCCCAGCACCAAAACGTCCCAGGACTGAGGAATTGTCCCTTCCTGCACCTGCTGGAGATCAAACCAGCTCTGATCCCAACAAATAAAGGCTCAGCAGACTCCTCACAGCCTGGAGTCAAAGCAGCCACGTCTGAGTGCATTTCTTATTGCAAAAGTTCCACCCTCCACCACAAATTCAGTTCCCTGTGTGTATTTGGTGTAGAACTGTGAAGGATCTCAGCAGAAGACACAGGTTTCAGGAATGTGGTTCTGCAGTAGGACAAATAGCTGGGGAGTGACTTCAGCAATAAGGAAATCAGGGAAATCTGGGGATTAAAAATCCATCCAGGAAGCTGTGATAGTCTCCATCAGAGTCCCTAAATCCATGTTTAGAAAGCTTTATGTCTTCCACTAACCTCTGTGGCAAACAGAATCGAGTTCATTCATAAGGTTTGATGTGGTTTAAGACCTAAAAAAAGAGGGAATTGTGTCATTCCAGCATTTTGGTTTATTTCTTCAGCACTGTGTCAAATAATGCTCCCCAGGAGCTGTGGAGTGGAACTGATTCCCTCTGAATGCAGCAGCAAAGATCAGGACTGAGATGTTGAAGTAGAAATGAGAAGATTGAGCTGCAGGAAAGGAGAAAGCAAAGGGAAGAAACTCTCTGAAGAGCTGCTGGAAGAAGGAAACAGCAGAAAGTTCTTCCCTGTTTAACTTCTGGACTTAAAAAAGAAATGCAGGTGTGAGACTTTCCTGAGGCAGCAGGATTTGAGTGTGTACATTGAATTTTCCCCTTTCCTTTTTCCCCAATAATTCTCTTACCCAATAAAATACAATCCAGTGGATGGGAAACTTCTAACATTTCTTTTTAGCATTTAATACTTTATAAAAGCAGAAATGCAAATATTCCAGAAGTGACTCACAGAAGTGACAGGGAGGAAATATTACCAAACACCTCTGTCAGTCCTTCAGGCAAAGGAACTCTTGCCTACAATTAAATTTCAACAATTAATGAGCAAAAAGTTGTAGGAAACTTTATGGGATCTTTGTTTTCTCACTGTGACGAGGATGGATCTTCATTAGACTTAATTAAAGCTGGGTTTTCTTCTAGTGAAGAATATAAAGAGTTAATTCTTGGATTTATTTCTTTGGCTTGCTTGTAGATGTTTTTAAAAAAACTATATTTGTGTTCTAATTCTGCATTTTTTAAAAATATTAATCTGTTCTCTCAAAAAAATAGTTTCTATTCCTTCTAAAATTCCATTTTCTGGTTGACTGAGGAAGATTAGTCCATGCCTTGAGAGCATTTCTCAGCTGGGAGATGCAAAATGAAAATCCTGAAATGCCAAAGGCTGCTCCAGCTTTTCCATGGATGTCTTTAGCATCATTCCTGTGATAGGGCAGCCCTGTAGATCATCCCCAGTGCAAACTCTCCTTCAAAACTCACTTTTCCATGCTCATTAAAATCATGAGGATCTCTTGCTCCTCACCAAAACCACTTGGGCATCCCACCTTAAAATCCAAATATTTCTGTGAGCCACTGCACTGGGCAGGTCTTGTTCCACAGGGATTTCGAGGCAGCTGCACCAGGGCTTTCAAATAGATTCTGCAATTTTTTAGTTGGGTTTCAAGTGGATTTTGCAGTTTTTCAGGTGGGTTTCAAATAGATTTTGTAACTTTTTAGCTGGGTGGGGATTCGTGATTGCCTTGTTCCTGAAAAGACTTTCTGCTGGGCAATAATGATTCATTTTTAGACAGCCACACCTTGTGCTCCTGTGCTGTTGATGGTAAATTCTGCTGCTACCCAGCTGTCAATATTAATTTATCTTGCCATTAATTAACCACTGCCTTCTGCTCACCATTTCCTCAATCCTTGCCCATGGATTCCACACAGACTCTATTTTCTATGCACGTTCCCTGTGTTTATATGAACTTTGGTATCAAATAAATAACTTAAAAACCATAAAATAAATCGAGAAAAGCAGACTTTTCAGGGAACTCTGTGTGTTTTCTGCTCTGGCAGCTGAAGGATCCTGAAGAAGAGGCAGGGACAACAAAGTGTCAGGAATTCAGTGACATCAGGGATGTGATTCCACCACTTCCCTGGCCATGCTTCCTTTGCCAGGAAGAAATTCTTCCCTAATATCCAATCTAAAGTGGACACAGCCCACGAGGGGACAATTTTTGTTCCTTGAGGGGACAATTTTTGGCTGTCCCACATCTCTTAAGTGCTCCCTGTGTGCTGAAAAATGGAAATCCTGGAAGTCAGGCAGGTGGGAGATGCTCCTCCCAGGGGGAGCTCCTTGTTTTCTCTGGCCACGTGGAAGTGGAGGAGGGAAAGGGAATAATTGGAGCTGGGATGTGGAGAGAGGCTGGGGAAGGATACAAAACTGTATCTGAGGAAAATGAATGGATGGGAGGGAAGCTGAGAGGGAGTTTGGTATCTTTGGGAATTCCTGTGCAGGACTGAGCCCAGTGAGGATCCTCCTTACCCAAGAACGCCTCATTTTCCAGCTTGGGTTTTAGCTTGGAGGGTTTTTGTGGGGTTTTTTCCCCCTCTGGGATGGGGAGGATCTTTCCTTGGCACAAAGCTCTGAGTTTCTCAGTCTCCTGCCAGCAGGTGACAGCGTTCCCTAAAGCAAAGCAAACCGAGCAGAACTCCCCTCTGCTCCAGACTTCCATCCTTCCTCCTGACATTTTTCATCACCTTTATTTTGTTTTTATTCTACAAACTGATTACTTCTGGCTTCTGTCTTGGAATGACTTCATAATGTATCCCACATCATCTGCTCTATGCCCAGAAAATGAATTTTGTGCCTTTAAACTGAGCCCAAGAGGGGAAAGAAAGAAAGAAAAAAAAAACAGCCAAAGGAACTTTTTCAAAGCAGTTCTGTGCTTCAAGGTCACCACTCTTGTTCTGCTGTGGGCAGTGAGAGCTGCTGTGGCAGAGAGGGGAGGAAGCTCCTTCCTTGCTTTCCAGCCATCTCTCAGCTTTGTTTTCTTCAAAAAAAGAGAGACAGGAGTTTTTTCCTGGGACTTTGGTTTATTCTTCTTCTCTCCTGGACTTGTTCAGAACACCAGAACATCAAACCCTCACTGGGAGCCCTTCCCCCAGCCTGCAGTGAGGTGCCCCACGCTGACCCAGCTCCAGGAGGAGAGAGACCACACCCAGAAGGACTTGAAACCTCTTCCAGGTTTCTCTCCACAGCGAGAGATTTTATTATTTAACATCATTATTCTTTTCTTGTGTGTTTGTTAAATAAATAGGTTTTTTTTCCTCTTCACTTTTCTCCAAGAAAATATTTCTTTTCCCGAACCTGGTGGGGGAAGGGTAAACTACAACCTGCTTTCTATCAAAAAATAATTTTCTCTAACTTTGTCTCAAACTGAGACAGCTTCTTTCCATGTGGTGAAGAAGAAAATAGGCTTCTACAGGAAAGAATTCTTCCAGGAGGAAAACACCACAGGCTGATTTCAGTCATGAGGTGAACAGAGCATGGCCTCTCCTGCTTCACTCAGTGAATCCAAAGGCTTTTCCAGAATTGACACTCCAGAGCCTGCAAGCAATGGGCCTTGGATCAGCCATGGTCACACATTCCCAGGATTGCACATCCAGCAAGCCTCTGGGAACAATCCACAGAGGTCCTTTGTGGAGAGACTGGCGTGGATTTGGGGTTTTGGAGAAAAGTCCACCAAGGGAAGAGCATTCATTGCCTGAAGGAGGTGATGAGAAAGGAGAGGAAGGGACAGGAGGCAGGGAATGGGTTCCCAGTGCCAGAGGGCAGGGCTGGATGGGAGATTGGGAAGTGGGAATTGTTCCCTGGCAGGGAGGGCAGGCCCTGGCACAGGGTGCCCAGAGCAGCTGTGGCTGCCCCTGGATCCCTGGCAGTGCCCAAGGCCAGGTTGGCCATTGGGGCTTGGAGCAGCCTGGGACAGTGGAAGGTGTCCCGGGGGGGGTTGGAATTGGATGATTTTTAAGGTCCCTCCCATCCCAAACCCCTTTGTGCTTCCCCAGGTATTCTCCCTGCTCATTCCAGACGTTCCTGCTTGGGAGATCTCTCAGCCCTGACTTGGCAGCACTTTTGCCAATAATCTCCAAAGCAAAATGCCCCCATTTGGTCCCAATTCTCTCTCTCCCTGAGCAGCTCCGAGCCCCACACAGCACCTCTGTTCTTCCTCAGGTGTGGCATTTTGGGATGGTGCCATTCCCCTTCCAAGGGGAGCTGGCAGAGCTGCAGGCACACAGGGCTGGAGGTGCCAAGGCTGCTCCTCCTCCTTCCCAATCCCTCTGGGAGAAGCTTTTCCGTGCATCCTCATCATCTCTGAGTCTCCCTGCAGGTGCTCCAGCACCAGCAGAAAAGCTGGAATGGGCAAACTGGGAGCAGTTTTCCCTCCTGTGCCTGCCAAACTTCCAGCCAAGGGCCATTGATATTTCTGAGGATCCTTCTGCTTATTCCCTCAGCTGAAAAATCCCAGGAAAAGCCACAGCCCCGAGGCCTCCAGGCCTGCAACCCGAGAGGATTTTGCCTCTCAGAGCATGAATAATTAAAAAGGTTCACACATTTCTTTCTGTCTGGAGACTGAGCATAAACTGGGGCTTTTCCTGTGCCTGGGAAAACCTGATCCTGGTGCTCCTGAAAGGAGAGGAACCCATTTGTGTCTTCTGTTGCCATCTTTTCTGGGAGGGTTGATTGGTGTTTAACTCCCCAAATCTCCGAGTTTGTGCTCCAGTTGTTTGTATTTTGCACTTAAAATATTTTCCTTGCTGGGAGTTTAACCAGGAAAGCTCCATTTTGAAGGGAATTGTTTCTCTGTGCATTTTTCCTCCTCAAGATTGGAGTTTTAAGCATAACAATGATAAATTTCGATGCTAAATAATGTCAGGTTTTGTCTCGGTGTAAAATTCAATCACCAAAATAAATAAATAAGCAGGGCAGGAATTCTTTCGTTTCTCTGTGCATTTTTCCTCCTCAAGATTGGAGTTTTAAGCATAACAGTGATAAATTTCGATGCTAAATAATGTCAGGTTTTGCCTCGATCCTGGTGCTCCTGAAAGGAGAGGAACCCGTTTGTGACTTTTAATTTGTTGCCATCGTTTCTGGGAGGGTTGATTGGTGTTTAACTCCCCAAATCTTCAAGTTTGTGCTCCAATCGTTTGTATTTTCCCCTTAAAATGTTCTCCTTGCTGGGAGTTTAACCAGGAAAGCTCCATTTTGAAGGTAATTGTTTCTCTGTGTATTTTTCCTCCTCAATATTGGAGTTTTAAGCATAACAGTGATAAATTTCCATGCTAAATAATGTCAGGTTTTGTCTCGGTGTAAAATTCAATCACCAAAATAAATAAATAAGCAGGGCAGGAATTTTTTCTTTTGATTTCTGCCAAGCTGAAATAAGGAATTTTGAAGTGTGGTTTGCTAAGGGACATGGAAACAGGCCAGGTTGGAATGGGAATGGCTGTGGGATCTCAGCCTGTTCCATTGATCTCATTTAAAATGGCACTTCGAGCTCACTGAGTGCTCCTCCTCCTCCAAGCCAGGAGCTGCAGGAGCCCCTGGGTGGTTCTGTTTTCCCTTTTCCTGGCACAGTGGGGTTGCAGCAGCTGGATGTGCTTACAAATAAACGGCAGGGCAGGGAGGAAGGTGTGGATTTACAATGCAGGGAGAAGGGAGAGAAGGTGTTGGCTGTGTGCTCCAATGCTCTAAGTTTTAAATCCACACAAAAACTGCAGCTCTGCTGAAGGATGGATTGGTACAAGAAGGTAAAATTGACAGCCAGGAACAGCCAAATCAGTGTTCTTTGCTTGGATAAGCAGGAATAGCCCAAACCAGGCTGCTGTGGGAATGTTTGATTGGATAAAAGATGTAATTCTGAGCAGAGAGTGCAGGGGCAGGGATGGGTTATTGTCCATGGCAATTATTCCTTGGAATGGGGAATCCTGTGTAGTGGGAAAGGGTGGGCATGGAACAACTGCACTTTGTGCAGGGTTTTCCACTAAAAAAAATGGAGAAGTTTGCCAGGACCTGGGATGTGTTGGTTCCTGGAGCAGGTGAGGTGGGAAATTCACCATTGTTTCTATTCGCTCTCAGCTTCTCAGAAGCTGGGAAACAATTTTCCAAATAAATCACAGAATCATGGAATGGTTTGGGTTGGAAAAGATCTTAAATCTCATCCAGTGCCAGCCCTGCCATGGCAGGGACACCTTCCACTGTCCCAGGCTGCTCCAAGCCCTAATGGCCAACCTGGCCTTGGGCACTGCCAGGGATCCAGGGGCAGCCACACCTTTTCTGCTGTGGGAATTCCTTTCCTTGGATTTTTCTTGTCAGCATAGAAGAACTTGGTGTGATACTGCAGAGAAGGGATTATCAGAGAAAATATAATAAAATCACCACAAATCACAAATTACTCTAGCAGTCACAGGATAAAGTAATTCAAGAGCTGGAACATTAAAATTTCACTTTCAAGCCATGTTAAATATGAAGAATATTGAAACTGATTCCTTGTCCTTTTTTCTTCCTTCTTGTTTCTGCAGGAAAAGGGAATTTTCCCTTTTAGGATTTCTGCTTGGATAACTCAAGATCAATTTTGGAGTGAGGTTTTAAATCTGATCTATAAATCCCTGAGGATAAGGGGCACAGAGAGAGGTGTGGTATTCACCTTACCCATTGTACCCATGTTCTTGGACATAAATGATTTCTCTGATTATATCCTACAATAGTAACGACTTTAAACATCTCTGAGCTTCCACAGCAGGATCCAGGTGTGATTAATAAATTCAGTCTTTGCTGAGAGTAGCCACATGATGGCAACATTGCTAATCTTTAACTTGGCTCTTTGAAGCAGCTCCTGGCGCTGGGATTCAGCTCAGAGCGAGGTGTGGAGTTCTGAAGTTCTCTGGGGTTTAGAGGAAACCTTTCCTTCCTGGTTGGACTTGGAGAGGGACTTTTCACAAGGGATGGAGTGCCAGGACAAGGGGGAATGGCCTTAAAGCTGAAGGAGGGCAGGGTTAGGTGGGGTTTGGGGAGGAAATTCTTTATTGTGAGGGTGGTGAGGGTGCCCAGAGCAGCTGTGGCTGCCCCTGGATCCCTGGCAGTGCCCAAGGCCAGGTTGGCCACTGGGGCTTGGAGCAGCCTGGGACAGTGGAAGGTGTCCCTGCCATGGCAGGGGTGGCACTGGATGGGCTTTAAGGTCCCTTCCATCCCAAACCATTCCATGAAATCAAACCACTTTACAAGGCACTCTGTGGCTCTCAGCTCAACATGGGCACGTTTTTAAGAGGCAGGAGGAGAAAATGCCACTTTCCTCTTTTTCTTTTTTCCTTTTCCCCCCTCTTTTCCTTTTTTTTCCCTCTTTTATGAGCTGCAGTGGAACCTGTAAAAGGCTTTCCCCTGGTGACAACCAAGCAATTCCTGAACTGGTGCAACTCTGAAACAGGAGAACACGATCTGGCACTGCTGAAGGAGCTCAACCAAGTTCAAGCAAGATCTTCATTAATGCCCTCAGATCCTGGACGTGATAAATACAGGCAAGTTTTGGTGGAGACTGGAAGAAAAATGTGTCCTTCCAGCCAAAGTAACTCTCATCCTGACAAACATTTTGCTGGATTGTTATTTGAATGAATATTTAATAGAAAACATGCAACCTGCTCTAATAAGAGCACATTCATAATTTCGAGCAGGCGAGCCCTGTCCAAAATTCCCTTGGCTTTGCTCTGGGTAAGGAATAACTTAAGAAGGAAATGTTGGACTGCAGCTACTCTTGGCTGAAGGACACAGTACAGCAGGAACAGCTGTGGAAGCAGATTTACTGCAACAAGTGAGGCTGCTAAAATCCTGACAGTACTTTGATTTTTTTTCTGTTTTTTTTTTTTTTTTTTAATGAAAAAGTCCAATATAGAGTTTATGACTTTTCATCCAGTTATTTATTTTAGGAATAAGAGAGCTGCCAAACACAGCAGGTAGTTAATACCCAATTCAGACTGTGTTTAAATAGGGAAGGAGCTATTGGCTGCATCCTTTGGGATTCTGTGATTAACCCACAGGGAGCTGGGGGTGCCTTTTTCCAGAGGCTTTCAGGTGAAACATGAGTGGGAGTTGGCTCCCTTGGAGGGCAGTGAAGTTGGAATCAGATGTGGAAGATAATTCAGCTCATCCTCTACTGAAATGAGCTTTTCCTCCGGACATGGGAGATGGATCTGCTGGAGATAACCTGGAGCTGGGATGGAGATTCACTCTCTGCCTTGTTCCAGACCTGGATCTTTCCTGGTGAGGGTGGTGAAGGTTCTGGAGAGTCAATCCTGTGAGGAACAACTGAGGGAGCTGGGAAAGGAGCTCAGGCTGGAGAAAAGGAGGCTCAGGGGGGACCTTGTGGCTCTGCACAAGTCCCTGACAGGAGGGGGCAGCCGGGGGGGGTCAGGCTCTGCTGGCAGGGAACAGGGACAGGAGGAGAGGGAACAGCCTCAGGCTGGGCCAGGGGAGGCTCAGCTTGGACACCAGGAGCAATTTGTGCATGGCAAGGGAGGGGAGGCCTTGGCAAGAGCTGCCCAGGGAGGTTTGCAGTGCCTATCCCTGGAGGGGTCCCAGGAAGGGCTGGAGGTGGCACTCAGTGCTTTGGGCTGGGGACAAGGTGGGCATGGGGCACAGCTTGGCCTGGCTGGGCTGGGAGGGCTTTGCCAGCCTCAGGGATCCTGAGATTCTGTCACTCCTGTACTCAGGAAGGAGGCTCAGGGTGCTGTGCCCCAGCTGAGCTGTCCATGAGTCCTTGGTGTGAACTTTGAGGGCAATTCTCCCTGAGGATCCCATGCCAGGCAGCACTTTGGGACCAGCTTGTTCCCTGGAGCTCGTTCAGTGCTGTTCTCTCATGCTCACACACACACAACAAAGCCTCTCCAGCTCTCCCAGGGCACCCAGACCCTCCTAGGCCCAACAACTGCAAACCACAATCTTGGGGACAGGGGGGCAAGCTTGGGCAAATTCCATCCTTGCCTGGCTTCTGCTTGGGGAATTGATGCTGAGATCCAAGTGGGAAGAACTCGGGAGCTGTCCTTGTCCATGTTGGGATGCACTGAGGCAGGAGCCTCTGGAGCCCAGAGTGTACCTCTGAAGGCCTTTCCAATCAATCCCTCCTTGACTCCTTTATTCCTGCCTGGGCTCTGTTCCTAGGGAGCCATTGAAGGCATCAATTCCCTGAGTTCAAAGCATTCAGTGAAAGGAAAATATTTCACTAAACTGTCCCAATTTCCAGATTCTTCCTCCTCAACTTCCTTTCAAGAGTGAGGGGATTTAACATGATCTAACATTGCATCCATGATGTAAGCTGAATCTGGTGTTATTTATCTGCTCTTTACCATGTATTTCACAGAATCATCCAGGTTGGAAGAGGCCTTCAAGATTATCCCTCCCCTGCCATGGCAGGGACACCTTCCACTGTCCCAGGCTGCTCCAAGCCCCAATGGCCAACCTGGCCTTGGGCACTGCCAGGGATCCAGGGGCAGCCACAACCACTCCCAAACAATTTAGTCCTAACTCTGTTTTCTGAGGTTTATTGATACTTCTTGGCTTTTGCTCTCTGTGTTTTCCATGGAAGGATAAAATGTGACCAAATCCAACAAAGAGGCAGCTCAGGGCAGGTGGAAGGCTGGCATTGCTCTGCCAAAGAGCCCTTTTCTCCCACAGAGAGCCATGAAAAGCAGCTGAGGTTCATTAGCAAGGCAGCCTAATTGGGCTGGAATTGCCAAGGATAACAATAATAGTGATAGGCCGAGCCTGGATGGATTTGAGAGCACTCCCAGTGATCAATACCAGTGATTATGACATTTTAAAAATAAAATTGCCTGTCCTTGACTCCAGTGGAAGGGAGGACTCGCTCACACATCCCACAGGCTGCAGCTGCTCTGCTCGATACCAAACACTTTGTGAAATGGCCAACTAAAGCCTTTCCCTGCCATCCCCATCCCTCTGAGGGGACAAAATCCCCCTGACTTTGATTCTCTTTGCTCTGGAGGCCTTTTAGTTAAAAGCTCTCTAATAGATTTGGGAGTATTGACAATAATAATGAGCTTATGGGTGAAATTGTGACCTCAGTGAAGTCAATGGAGCTGGAATTCCAGCATTTTAAATATACACACATCTCTGTGAACTCCATCCATGTGTTCTCAACAGGTCAAATCTCTGCATTGATTCACTCTCTTTATTCACTCCACTTTCTAACAGTTTGCTTACCAAACATCTTTGAAGTGTGAGCTGATGAAATTAATGTGTTTTCCTCCTGCTTAAAGCAGAAAATAAAATTAACCACCTTTACCCCTCAGGAAAAAGGAGGGAGGTTGGGTCTATCTTTCTTGTCCATAGAGCATTTTAAACCCATTCAGATGTTTGAGTTTATAGAAAAGTCAGTAAAGGATTAAAATAAAACTTCTGATGCCATGGGCTGGAGAATTGGAAAGGATGATCTGAATTAAACTGGGAATCAACATGTCCAGGTGCCCCTTTAGTGATAAGAAGAGGAAATATGTTTAACAGGAACATGGGGACTAAGGTTTAATAATAATTTCTAAAATGAGTGAAAAAGAACATCTCTCTCATGTTGCACTGCAAAGCAAGGCATGCAAGGAAGGGGTAATGTCTTTTAGTGACCAAAGAAGGAAAGAAAATGGGAAGGAAAGGAAAGGAAAGGAAAGGAAAGGAAAGGAAAGGAAAGGAAAGGAAAGGAAAGGAAAGGAAAGGAAAGGAAAGGAAAGGAAAGGAAAAAAGAAATTGATGTCAGTTTTAGCATGGAGCAAGATCCATTGGTTACCAGCTCTGTGAAAGAAACCACTTCCCTCTTTATTGACATCCGAGCACTTCCAGGTATTTTTGCCAGGACTTTATATAAACTGTTCCCACTCCTGTCACATATCCTGCCTGGCTGGGAATTGCTGCAGTAAGAACAGCCCTACACAGGAGTATTCCCACCTCAGCAGCACTTGGCAAGTGAATGAATTTATCAGTATATGGCAAACACCCTCCCCAATGACCCACAGCCCATTTCCTCACTTGGAATTGCTCTCCAGCATTCATGGCTGTCCAAAGCCTTGGTCAGCTTGATATCTAATCACTTGGCAGGATCAATTACAATGGAAATACAGTAAAAGCCCACGGAATTGACCACCTCCTCTGGGCTGAAAGTCAGCCCAGGAATCCATAATGGACTGTGAGCAGTTTGTCTCCATCTTTTCTAAGAAGCCATTGTGAGGTTTGTGTCCATTCCCTGCTCCTCAGGGTCTGTCACTGAGCTGTTTGTAGGGTTGGTGATCACAGAATTTGGGTTGGAAGAGACTTTAAAGATCATCCTATTCCAACCCCCTGCTATGGGCAGGGACACCTTCCACTGCTATCCAGCCCTGGGCCCAGCACAGGGAGGATGTGGAGCTGCTGGAGAGAGCCCAGAGGAGGCAGCAGGATGAGCAGAGGATGGAGCAGCTCTGCTGGGAGGAAAGGCTGCCAGAGCTGCCATTGTTGAGCCTGGAGAGGAGAAGCTCTGGGCTGAGCTCAGTGTGGCCTTGCAGGGCCTGAAGGAGCCCNGACTATGCAGACCAGGGTGCTCCAAGCCCCAATGGCCAACCTGGCCTTGGGCACTGCCAGGGATCCAGGGGCAGCCACAGCTGCTCTGGGCACCCTGTGCCAGGGCCTGCCCTCCCTGCCAGGGAACAATTCCCACTTCCCAATCTCCCATCCAGCCCTGGCCTCTGGCACTGGGAAGCCATTCCCTGCCTCCTATCACCACAAATATCCAAAATCAGGTCCCAGCTCTCTTTTATTATTGTAGGTCTCAGCAAATTGCTTAGAAATTCAATTTATTTTTAAAAACAGTGGTGATGTTAACTTGAATCAATGCTGAAAACTCTCTGTCCCAATTCAAATCAACATGAAAGGTGACAGTGATCAACCACAAAAAGGAAGGTTCAGGATAGAAGCAGGGGAAATGTTGAAAATCTCTCAGCTCTGGAGGTGACACAAGGTGACAATATAATTGCTAACAGAAGGTTTTTTTGCCAAATGAAGAATTGTTGCCTCACAGATCTTCGAAGTAATTTTTTTCCCAGTGTATTGGTCCACATGTTGCATGTGGGAGACCTATAAATTTCAGGTATAACAGGAATCCAGCAATCCTCTTTTTTGACATAATTTTATATCACAATTTGTGTGCCTGAGACTTCACTGAAACGTGAAATGGAGAAGGCTCATTAATTTGATTTTTGGTTGTTTGGATGCATTGTGGAACAATGGGATTTTGTGAGGAATTTAGAAGGAAATGTCTGGATTTGGTACTCCTGACAAGCAATGGTCACAGCCTGAGTGTTGGCATGGTGGATGCCTGGTGCCCCAAATGGAAATTCCCCAAAAATCTCTGGAGGGCATGGAAATATCCTTGCTGACCCTGATGCACCTTCAGGCACAAAATACCAGCACTCATCCTAAGAAATGACCACAGTCCATTACATGGGATTTGGGAATAGGATTCTGGAAACTGTTTTTCCACTCCCTATAATGCATAGATTGTGCAGAATGCTAAATCTGCCCAAAATCTAAATGTCCATTCTGTGACAAATCCTGAGACTTTTTATTTTAAATTCCTAGAATATGTTTAATATCAAATTATGGGTTTCATTCTATTCCTGACATTTGCAAAAAACCCCAATTCTGAGCCACTGAGAGGGTTTGTTTCCCTCGCGATGCATTTCAAAAATGCGCTGAAATTTTATTTTGATCACGTCAAAACATTGTAAGATAACTTCAAATATTGCCTGTAACAGGCTGTCATATACATCTGTCACGGTGCCATTGAAAAACGTATTTCAAGGGACTGTAAAAAAAACAAACAAAAAAAGTTAAGTCAAAGCTTAATTAATACCTTGTCATGACGAAGCCTTCATGAATTATGGAAATGAGGAACCGAGCAGTCAATCAGTGCAGGAAATCACTGAGTATCCCCAAGAAATTCCAGGTTTTAGGGAAAACGGTGTGGTTTTTTTGGGAAGAAACGAGGAGTTGTAGCTAGTTCTGTTTCGCAGGGCACCAACTCCAAATCAAACCATTATTTTTAACAAAATACTGCTTGAATTACCTTCCTGCAAAGCCCCGATTGGAGGTAGCCAGGGATGTGCTGCCTTGGGAATATCTCAGCCTCCTTTGCCTTTATTTTCCAGGTTTTGCAGGCGGCAGTTCTTTCCACATCCTTTCCTCCTCCGGGAAGAAAGGGAAGGAGGAATAAACAACGCAAACCTCAGCATCGATTCCGAGTTATCTCGGAATCCACAGAATTCCCGAGGCGGCTGTGCCACATCCCGGGAACTCACACGTAGTCGCTCAGCCTGTAGCCGCTGTGGGCCGCAGATGTCAGGGAAGGAGCGTGGTTTCCCTTGGAAGCACTGGGAGGTCCGGAGGAGGGAGGCAGGAACGGCGCCTCGTTCGCCGGGCACGACGCGCACAGCAGAGCCCCACCCAGCATGCTCAAGGCCGAAGCGGCAAACCCAAGATAAAGCGCCTGCCCTATCTCGTACTTCATCCCGGCGGGAAGCGCGGGGTTGTAGAAATCCACGACGATGTCGTTGGTGCTCCACGAGACCGGGATTAAGCAGAGGAGCCCGGCCGCCACGAAGCCGACCCCGCCGGCGCCGGCGATGGAGGCCTTGGCGGGGCTGCCCTCAGCGCAGCGCGTACACCTCATGCCGACGACGGCCAGGCCGGCGGCCAGCACGGAGAGCAGGCAGGAGATGACCATCATGGCCCGGGCGGCTCGGAGGTCGGCGGGCAGCGCCAGCTGGGAGCGGTGAGCTTGGCAGTGGTAGACGCCGGTGCTGTGCCACACGCACTCCATCCACAGCCCCCTCACGTAGGCCGCGGCCGTGAGGATGTTGGCGCCCGCGTGCGCCGAGCGCCGCCAGTGCGGCAGGATGGTGGCAATTAAGGCCCCAATTAGCCCCAGCAGGCTCAGGGTGAAGCCCAGCAGCTCCAAGGCCCAGCTCGCCATGGGAATGTTCGTCCTGCCCGGCTCCCTTGGAAAACTTTTCTTGGAAGATGTGCGGCTGTTTTACTCCGACGCCTCCTGCTCTCCTAATAAAAGGTAATTGAGGGAAAAAAAAAAAAAGGAGTTAATTATTAGCCCCAAGCGTTGCCTCGCCAGCCTGTGAGGTGCATTCCGAGTGCGGTGAGGGCAATAATTAGCATAGTTATCGGTGTTAATCGTATTTTTGTGGAAGTAATGGGAAAGCAAGCTTCTCTCTTCGCTTATATAAACAGCTTTCTGCTGCCCGCTGGGAAGAGAACTCAAGACAATTTATGAAATGGAAAAAAAATATTTTAAATGCAAATATTCCTCTTCCCAGCAGGCTCTTCAAAAAAACAAACATGATTTCCTCTCTAAAGCAGAGAATTAGGTAGTGTTAACACTTGGAAAGGAGGAGATTTATAAAGTAGGGAACTGCAGGTTGCTTTACCCGATGAAAACATTCCCAGAAGGTCATAGCAGGACTAGAAAAACAATAAGGGTGTATTTGCTCAAAGTAGGGAGCAAAGAGAGTGATTTAAAACCTGTGGAAGAGCATAACAAATATTGGATTAAAGTCGCTTTCCTGACTGGCCAGTATTTCTTGAGGTTGCATTTCAATAAAGCAACTCAAAAGGGAATAATTTTCATAAGTGTCTGTGGAGTTTCAGGTCATGATTTCAGGTTGTGGGTGAAATGTGCAGTTCCTGAGGGACAACACCTTCACAGTTTGGTGGTGTATAAATCCAAGCTGAAAAACAAGGAATGGCAACTCTTCCTTCTGGATAAATCCCAGATCGAGTGGCCTTTTCCAATGGCTGCCTTGCCAGCTCTGTTATACATCATGCATCATGTGTGTGGGCAGAAACCTGATATTTTAATATATAAAATAACCCTTGCGTCACAATCCAGCTTGGAATTCAGAAACAGGAACAAATTTAGGCTCCAGTTCTGCCAAGCCCCATGCACGTGCTGAACTCCTGCTCAGAGGAGAAAGTGGAAGTGCTTGCAAGACCTGGCTCGAACAGGAAAAGGGAGGAAAACCATCTGGATCAACTAATCAATGCCATCAGGGCAGCAGAAGGATGCAGAGGGAGCAAAGTGAAAGCTGCTCCACATTCCCCTTATCTCAGACTTATCTCAAATGAGTCTGGAATGCTTGGGGTAACATCATTGCCAGGGTTTGTCTCTGTTGTTGTGGCATTCACTGATCTCTGACTGACAGCAGAATCATAAAATCATGGAAAGGTTTGGTGGGAAGAGACCTTAAAGATCATCCATCCCATGGGCAGGGACACCTCCCACTGTCCCAGGCTGCTCCAAGCCCCAATGGCCAACCTGGCCTTGGGCACTGCCAGGGATCCAGGGGCAGCCACAGCTGCTCTGGGCACCCTGTGCCAGGGCCTGCCCTCCCTGCCAGGGAACAATTCCCACTTCCCAATCTCCCAGCCAGCCCTGCCCTCTGGCACTGGGAAGCCATTCCCTGCCTCCTGGCCCTGCAGCCCTTGGCAATTGTCTCTCTCCATGCTTCCTGTGGGCTCCTTCAGGCCCTGCAAGGCCACACTGAGCTCAGCCCAGAGCTTCTCCTCTCCAGGCTCAACAATTGTCGCTCTCCATTTTTCTTGTAGGATGGGGTGTCCCTTCCTAAAACAATCCAGAATCTGCCCTGAACATTGAGAAAATAAAGGGAAAAATGGAAAAGCACAAGGATTTTACAGTCTGGCAGGACAACACCACAGGCTGAGGTCTCTGCTTCCACTCCTTCCTTTTATTTGGAGTGTGACATGGGATGGGGAGGAATGGGATGTTGGATTTGCTGGCTGGGAGGGAAGAGCAAACCAAGAAGAATTGGCAACAGGAGGAAAAAACTTTCCTAAAACCAGGCACACTAAAGGAAAGCTTCTTCCTCCTGTTGCCAATTCCTGGCTTTTCAGATCCTCTTTATGTGACACTTAAATGAAAACACCTGAGTTTATGTGGCTGCTGAAGTAATTTGCATATCCCGAGACAAACACAGAGGGTTTTATATCAGAAATCCTCGTTCCAGGGGCGCTCAGGCTGCAGATTTCTCTCAGCTATCACAGACAGGACAGGCCATGGGTTAGGGCCAAGCACAGCACAAAGGAGCAAATTGTTACCTCCAGCATGCCTGGAGATATTTTATTTCTGTTCCAACCACGAGAAGTCCTCAGTGTTTGTTTGCCTTGCAGGTTATTTGGGTTTGGTTCCTGTATTAAGGAAAATTGAGCATTTTTTTCCCTTTTTATATCATTATTTGTTTCCTGTGAGGCACATCTGTATCCAAGCATGCCACACATCTCAGGGAAATTATCCTGGGAATATTCCTCCAGGGTCATGGAGATCTACACATGGTTTTGGGGCACAGCAGGGCCATGAGGGACCTCAAGACATCACACAAGACATCAGCAATGGAGCTGGAAATGGAGCTTAGGTCTCCTGTGTCCTTAATCCTCTCACATCCCTGGTTTTGCCTGGTCTGGGAATCTCCCACTCCTTCATGATGAGCAGATGAGCACAACCCGAGATGCTCCTCTCCAATTCCTCATCCCACACACAACATCCATCCATTGCCCAGCATCCAGAGGAGTGCTCCAGGTGCCTCTGGTGTGTTTGCAGAGAGGTCAGGCACGAGGCTTTGCAGCTGATCCCGGGGAGAACAGGACCTCAAAGGAAAATGTGATTTACACCACCACTCCTGGGAAATGGACCCCCCATTTAATGGAGGTCACAACACTCTGGGGCTCGGCAGCAGCTATTTTTAGGTGTCATTAAGGTGTTATTTTTAAACATTAGCCATTAAAAGCTTTCTAATTTAAGCAGCCAGTGTTAATTAGCCCTGCTTGCTCGGCATCATGTTTTCCATGTGCCTTCCTCAGCAGCTCCAGCTGCCCCTGGTGCTCAGTAACACTTTCACTGCTGGGCACCAGCCTTCCCCTCCTCACTGCCAAGTGGCAGAAGCAGCAGGAGCTCAACATGTTTATCTCCAGGAACATCAGCAGCCTTGTGGAAATGTTTCACTCTACAGCTCAGCTCAGGAACATTCGGTGGGATCAGGTGAGGGGCAGCTTGGATGTTCCTTGTGGGCTGAGCCAGTCAAATATTTGATCAAAAATCAGCCTTTTTTCTCAGCAGGGGTTTTGTTTGTTAATGTTTCTATAGGGAGTGAGCAAATTCTGCTTTCTCACTTGGGAGTCACACTTTTCTAGCAGGAAACAGGGACAGGAGGAGAGGGAACAGCCTCAGGCTGGGCCAGGGGAGGCTCAGCTTGGACACCAGGAGCAGTTTGTGCATGGCAAGGGAGGGGAGGCCTTGGCAAGAGCTGCCCAGGGAGGTTTGCAGTGCCCATCCCTGGAGGTGTCCCAGGAAGGGCTGGAGGTGGCACTCAGTGCTCTGGGCTGGGGACAAGGTGGGCATGGGGCACAGCTTGGACTCCACAACCCTGGAAGGTTTTCCAACCTCAATGATTGTGGGATTCAATGAACCAGAGCCAGCCTCTGTGGGGAGGTAAAGATGGCATCTGGGATAAAAACCAATAAAGAAAGGAGGCACAATGTCCATGTTTAGCCTTCATGACCTTCAAGGCCCATCTAAGCACTGAGTGACTGCGAAATGATGTGACAATTTATGAAACTTCGGAATTCCCTCGCCCTGCCAGCTCATGCCAGCTTTATTTTTACGAGCACAGGGGCCAGAAAGACAATTTTTCCCCACAAACTGCACAAGAACAGCCATGTCTGGGATAAATCCTTGGGCTGGATCCATGGGCTCTATCCCAGCTGCCTCTGCCTTGGGAGCCACGGCTCCAGAGTAAGCTCCAAACAAACAGCAGAATGTGATGTCACTAATCTGGGTATTTACCCAGGATTAAATAACAGATGCATGTTTTACTGCTGTCTCTTTCATTGTTTCTCATTTTACTGTTTCCCTGCCTGTAGCAGTCTCACCCTTCTGTTCCTGCTCTTTCCAAGCCCTTTCTGCAGAGCCCTGAGTTGTTCCTCTCCTGCAGGCTGTGGCTACTGTGCCCCTTCCCTGGGCTGCAGGTGGTTCTGCCAATGAATTCTGACTCAGGAATTTTGGTATTTCACCCTTCCCAGCTTCAGTTTTACCTTCAGCACCCTCTAATTCTGCATCAATTCCCTCAGAAATGCCAGAGATCCCTTTCAGCCTCCACACTGGGAATGCAAAATGATGTGATGTCCTTCTTACCATCTGCTGGATCTCATCCAAGCCAGGCCCTTACAAATATACTCATTTTACTTTTAAAATTAATTTTATTAAATTAATTTATTAAAATTAATCACAGCTTGATTAACTAATGGTTAAGGATCAGAGCTTTTGGGCATCCTCAGTTTCATCAGGCAGGTGAGTGAGGTTCCACACCCTGACATTGTAAATCTTGCTGTTTCACCTTCCCAGGCCCTCTCACTGCTCACTCCTGCTCAAATATTTTCAGGGGAATTTTAAAAAAAAAAAAAGTCCTGGTAAGAAGAGCTCCCTGCTTGGATGTGGGCGAGGGTGGGCAGATCTGAGGGGAAACAAGGCCCGCCTGGCTCACAGCAAAATTCTTCTCTTCATTCCCACCCTCTTTGCTTTTTTGAAAGAGGAGATTAGGAAATCAATAAAAGTTTGAAAGGCACATTGTAACCCAGCCTGATCCCACACCTACTCCCACCCCCTCTCTGCCACGGATCAGGGCAGTGCAGCTGCTGCTCTCTCTGCCAGATGTGCAGCAGGAGCCTCAAGCCCTCCTCACATCCCTTGAAGCCTCCAGCACCTTCCCTGGTGGTTTTGTTGGGGTCATCCTCACACAGAGGCACCAAAAATGTTGCTTTTTCTGTTAGCTGGGCTGTTGCTTTAAGTAGTCAAGGGATGGAATTTTCTTCTCTCTCTGTTTTATTCAGATGTGCACATCAGTCTCATTAAGGTGTGAAACTTCGTTAACAAAGGAGTGTCCATTACAGAAGAAAGTCACCAGAGACCTTTCTTCTACCACAGATAGAACCTTCTGGACTAACAGAAAACTGACACAGAGATTGTTTTTATTTACTGACCTATCATTTTAACCTTATTCCACTGCAGTGCAGTCATTCTTAGCCAATGTCTTCACTTCCATGTTTTTACACATTTTTTACTAACTTTTAACTTCTACAAAATCACACTTCTTTTCCTACTTTTAAAAATCTTTACTATCTTACTCAATATGATTTCTTACTTACTTAAAACACCTTATAATTTTAACTTCCAAAATTACAAATCTCTAACTCTTTATTTATTGTCTGTATATACTTCTGGTTTCATCAATGCAAGCTCCACCCAGGGCCTCAGGTTAAACCTGATTCTGTGGAGGTTTCTCCTCTCTCATTTCCTACACTTCCCCATGTGGCTCCATGGATTTATAACTGGGTTGGCACCACCTCAGTGTTTTCCCAGCTTTCCTCATGGGTACCAGAGAAGGTTTTTGGGGTTGGCTGTGGGTGCTGCCATTTATTTCATGGCTTGTTCCTGCTTGGGACCAGTCCCACATCATCTCTGCTGGGTTTAAAATTATCTCTCTTTGAAATCTCCTCAAAAGACACCAAACCTTTTGTTCCCATCAAGGAATTATGTAGCTTTCTGTGGTGTGTTATTTGGGGTTTTTCTTAGAGGAGCAAACTGCAAGTTTCATCTTCACTCTGAATTTCTATAAAAGTCAATAAACCTGGAAAAACTGGAAAGGCCACGAAGAAAAACAGGATCAGTCTACATTTTGGTTCCATTTAATTTTACTCCCCAGATTTTCGAGTTTTGTCCCCTCAGCCCCACAGATAACCTGTGGCTTTAGGGAGAGTTTTATGTCACATCTGGCTTTAATTGCCAGTCCCCTTGAGGGCTGCCACCTGGTTTTTGGGGTGGCTGCCTGGAAAATTTGTCACATCTCTAATTCAGTCTCTCAGTGTCCTCCCTTTTAAAAAAAAAAGAGTGAAAGAGTGGGAAAAAAAAAGAGTGAAAGAGTAAAATTATTTGGCTGTGGTTAGGAAGTGATTGATGTGGTTGGAGGAAGGGATATACACATTTAGCTCTTTGGTTGGGATGTGAACAAAAGCTCTTGCAGCTCACAGCATCTCATTTTTTTTTGCTGAAGGAAGCCAAGGTTATTAGTTTTGGATGATAATAAACATCCACCATGGTATAACATAGAGGAGGATATTAGAATTTAGTATATCTGCATTTATAAAGTATATTCTGCATGCAATGGGACTCTTTAATTCTGCCCTTTGTCTATAATGTTAAAATACACACCAGAAAACTTCATTTCTGCTCAGAAATTGACTGGAATTGCTTTACTGAATCCTGGAGGTGTTTGTTTGCCTGTGGGACTCTGCTGGAGCAGCCAATGCCCCCCAAAAATGGCTCCTTTCTTGCACTTGACTGTGACTTTGGAAGAGTTATCAGTACCTGTCTGCATAATCTTAATTTGGATCTATCTGCAAACACACAAACACTATGAAATCCTGTATATGAACACAATAAATCAACATTTTTTTATCTTTAGAGCCCATCCCTCGTTTGGTCTGCAGTGATGGGTGATAATCAGGGGAAGGAATCATTCCCAGAGCTCCTGGGGGGTGTTGGGCAGATCAGAAACGCCAGACTTCATTTCCAGGGGGTACCAAAAGTGGCAAGAAATTCAGTGGCTGATGGGACAAAGGGATGTGCTATGAAATTCTCACTATTGTTATTAAACAGTATTGTTATTATTTTAGTGTTATTAAAATCAGGTGGTTGGTTCCACTGGCCAAACCCCAAACACTGGGCGACATTTTTTGATAATTTTGACTTTTCTTTTCCATGAAAATAACTTCAGCTGAGGGTGAATTCATTGCTTGCATCAGTGATGTTGTAGAGTGAGACCACAAAGCCTTTGCTCTAAACTTCATGTAGCATTTTTTATAAGTTCAGAAAAAAACCAAGAGTTTATCTCAATATCTACACCACGAGATTGGGGTGAAAACAAATATTCAGGGGGAAAAACAAGCTCGATGTGAGGAGCAAAATATGATTTTTTTTGTGTACCAGGACCTTTTTCTTTTCAGAATAAGAGCAGGCAAGCCAAGATCAGAAAGTCTCCGTGCTGGAAACAACCATATCCAGTGGTGGAACATGATCTGCTGGAGCAAGGGGAGGGCTGTGCGTAGGCTGAGCTTTTATCAGCTCCTCAGATTAGAGGGGAAGGGGGCACCGACATCTGCACCAAGGCCTGCGATGACGCAGAACTTACGGGGGGCTCGGGGCCCTGGGGGATTCCTGTCTGCGAGGGAGAGCTGGGGAATTACAGAGAGCCCCGGGGATAAATCAGGGTGTTTGTAACCCACAGTGCCAGGGGTGATGGAGCTGAGAGCCCCGGGGATAAATCAGGGTGTTTGTAACCCTGCAGTGCCGGGGGTGATGGAGCTGAGAGCTGGGGAATTACAGAGAGCCCCAGAGATAAATCAGGGTGTTTGTAACCCTGCAGTGCCGGGGGTGATGGAGCTGGGGTAGCCCCAGCGTCGGGAGCCCTTGGGCTGGGCTCTCTGCCTGCATAAATCACCCACACACCTCGGAAGGGAAAGGAACTCTGCCAGTTCACACCAGTTTACACCAGCACACACCAGTGCACACCAGCACGGATTTGGATGCTGGGAGCTCGGGGGGCAGAGTTTGGAGCTCTGTTCCCCTGTTCCACATGCACACTTTGCTGGCCACCAGTGGTGTCTGAGTGATTTTCATTTCTTGCCAGAGACCTCTGTGCTTGCCCAGCCTGCTGCTCCCATGAGTGTTTCCCTCCAACATTATTCTGGGGTGATTTTCCACCCATTTTTTAACCAGCTCAAACCTTGGAGTTGCGAACATTTCCTGTGGTAGACTTCTCCACAGAAATACACCCTGAGAGCCAAACCCCATCCCCGGGCTCCTTCTCCAGCTGGATTTCCCTGCATCAGCCCAAACAAATGACCTCGTTCATGTCTGCCAATCTGGATTGAGAGCAGCCACAGTTTGTTTATTATCCGTGTCTCACTGGGCCTCACTCCTCCTCCCCACTCCTGTGCTATTTATGTTCTGTAATAGTGCCTAAAATGGTTTTCAGCCCAATTTAACTTTGTTGCAGGGTTTTGTGAGTTTTGGGCTTTAAGTTGCCTTTGTCCCTTCAACCAGGGCACAGCCTGGTCTCAGAAGGGGATTGTGATCCTCACACCAGCTCATTGCAAAACCCTGCTTCAGGTGCTTCCAGAAACTTCTTCCAAACATTTCAACCATTGCTTTGTTAAAGACCAAAAGGAAATTTAACATCTTGCCAGTGGCATGACGTGCTGGGGGTCTGCATCCTCAGCTTTCCTCTCCCTGCCAGAGGCAGCAGAGCCCCTCTCCTGACCCTCCTTCCCCAGGCTCAGCCCCGGGGGTGCTGCTGTCCCACATGGAGGGGCCAGAGCTCTCCCGTGGAAAGATCTAAGGGAGGAAAAAATGTGCCAGCATTATCCTGAAATAGGATCTGGGCTGCCATGCTGCACATGAAGAGGGGGAAGGGGAAGGGCAAGGCCATTTGCTGGATCCAGGCTAAGCTGCCCGGAGTCAGCAGGATGTCTCCCCATGATTTCCATGCTCCTGGACTCGGGGCACCCTTCTCCTCTCACTTGTGCCCCCATCTCAGCCTGATGAACTTTCATCCCACAGCTGCCTGGGCATTCACAGCCCTCTCACATGTTTTGTTTTATTTCTTTGCCTTTTTTTGGTTCCCATGTTTCTCCCAGGCTGAATTGTAGGCAGTGTCTGAGCAGCTCATCCTAAACACAGAATCCCTGAGGCTGGCAAAGCCCTCCCAGCCCCATGCCCACCTTGTCCCCAGCCCAGAGCACTGAGTGCCACCTCCAGCCCTTCCTGGGGCCCCTCCAGGGATGGGCACTGCAAACCTCCCTGGGCAGCTCTTGCCAAGGCCTCACCTCCCTTTCCAGGGAGAATTTCCCCCTGAATTTATACATGGCTGCGTGTCCTGCACGAAGTGCACCTGAACAGATGGAATTGGTGGCACCTGTGGCACCCAGGTGTGGCAAACACCAGGAGCTCAGCTGGCATTGCTGCTCCAAATGCATTTCTGGAAGGGCTTTGGCAGTCCCAGACTGGCCAAATGTCTCCAGTTGTCCTCAGACACCTCTGAGAAGAGGTTTGAACTCACTGGTGTGAGCAGAGAGCAGCTCCCCCAGAGCCAGCTGATGACAGGGATGGTATCAGACATGATCCAAAGATCTTCTTCTCCCTTAGGTGTTTGCCTTCACTTTGGATTGGTGATGCACTCATGGATGTCCCTGGATCCCTGGCAGTGTCCAAGGCCAGGTTGGACACTGGGGCTTGGAGCAACCTGGAATATTGGAAGGTGTCCCTGCCATGGCATGGGGTTGGAACTGGTTGCTCTTTAAGGTCTCTTCCAACCCAAACCATTCTGAGATTCTGGGATTTTACACAAAGTTTTAGGTGCTCGCACTTGCACACCTTAATGGGAGACATGTTTTATTGCCAGGCTGACTGAGTTCCATGAACAAGCCAGCCCACAGCTGACTGACACACAGCTCAGGATGCTCGTGGCTTCCTGCACAAGACCTGGGGTGCTGAACCTCACATAAAATCCCTGGAAGCACCACAATGCCATTTTTCCTTGGAGCTGAGCCATTGTTGGACTCCTGCCTGCCACACTTTAACCTGTATTTGCTCCCCTAGCTGTGCCTTTGGCCGTGGGTGAAAGTCTCCCCACATCTTTGATATTTTCATTTGTCTTTGAGAATGACATCAGCACAAACAGCGCTGTCAGCCCCAAACTCATTCATCTTTCCTGCAGCTCTCAGAGAGTGCCATAATTATTTAGCATCTCAAAACCTTCACACTCTTACAGCTCTCATAAAGTAGTTATTCAGCTCTTGATATTTTCTCCCCAGCTGTGATGATTTAATCTAGCCTGGGGTTTGAAGGGCTCAGCCAGGAAAATCCCAGAGCGCAGTACAGCTCATTTATAAGGCTCAGCTTTTCTGCAGTACCCAGCCTGAGCTGGGCTCTCCATCTGCCTTATCTAAACACTGCCATCACCCTGCATTTAGGGTTTCATGGTAAGTTAAACCACCACATGGAACTCACAGAAACTCATGCATCTGGCCTGGAAATATCATCCTGTATATTAAACATTTTGTGGCACAGCTCAGTATTAATTCAGGTAGAGCACATTGGTTTTGGGGAGGTTTCGTTCCCCCCCTGCCAGCGAGGGGGAAGCACTGTGGTCTCTTCACCACAGAAGTTCTCAAAAAAAAAAACCCCAACCAAACCCCAAAAGATTAGCTCAGTTGCATAACTACATAAATCACAGCTTTTTATAAGCATCACAAAGTTATTCTGAGGTGATTATAACACAGGTGAAATTCTCTTTCTTTCCCAGTGATGACAAAAACCCCAAAATAACTCAGCTATGCAGCAGAGCCATTTTATTTCATTCTGAATTCACCCTCAGAATTCCACAGCCAGGAAATTCTCATGATTAAGATTGCTCTTCGAGACATTAAATAACCAATATAGTTTATGCTGCATATTAATGGTCAACAAGAAGACTTTTAAAGTTTAAATTTCACACAGAAATTGCAAGTACAAACCCCCTCGCACTACATATATTTGCTGTTGCTGAGCTAACATTGAAAGACACATACTAACTTTTTAAATTTCCTGACTTTTATGATTGCTCAATTTTGCAACCTTAACATTATTTTGAAGGTAGGATTGTGTAAAATTTCCCCCAAGGGACTCAGAGAACTCTGTGCTTTTGAAACGTGGCCTTTCTGTAGCTAATTTCCCTCGTTTTGTTGGAGGGTTGGGTTGTTTTTTTCCAACCTTGCAGACAGGAGCAAAATTGCAGGACCTCAAAAACAATCAAGCAGTTTTTCTGGTACCCTGGTGCCTTAATTTTGTGCATTTGCTGGGTTTTCATTCTGCAGTGCAGGTGTGCATCTGCTATGGATCACAGCCCAGTCCAGGAAAGCACCTGACATCCCCAGAACCACTCCCGGGCCTGAGGTGAGGAACTTTCTTCAGGGCTGTCCTGGATGGGGGAATACCTTCAGAGATGTTTAAAATTGAAAGGAAATTGAATTTAATCTTCCTATTGATGCACATGGGGTTGAAACTGATGACAAATTACAGGTAATGGCTGCTGTGTGCTTATTCCCTGAGCAGGAGTGGGGCAGGAATCCTGTCTGAATATATGGAATTATTAAGCAACACAGTGAGTAGGAGAAACTGTGTTCATCTGAAACAGCCACAGGTTGTTCTCAGCTTGCTTTGCATGGCAAGGTTGAATTGGTTTCTGTGCCCTGGTTTGCTGGGGGGTGAGCAGAGAGCAGGAGCTCTTCCATTAAATGGACTTTTCAGGTGAAAATTCTCCCCTTGTGAGGGAGCTTAGCAGAGCCACACAACACTTAAATGCCCTCAAAGAGGATTAAGCAGTGTCTGTGATGCCTTAAATGGCTCCCTAGAAACAGAGACTAGACAGGACTAAAGGAATAAAGGTGGTATTTAGAAAGGCTTTCAGGTGCACACTTTGGGCTCCAGAGGTCCTGCCTCAGTGGATCCCAAAATGGACAACAGGTCATGAGTGCTTCACACTTTGATATCAATATAAATTCACTAACCAGAACCCAGCTAATGATGTGATTTCCCCCAAGCCTGCCTCCTTCTCCCCAAGATGAAGGTTTGCAATTCTTGTTCTGAGTGTTCTTGGAGAGCAAGTTAGAGGTTTTGTTATGTCTATTTTAGCATAAGAGAACAGCACTTAACAAGCTACAAAAAACTTCAGAGTTACACTAGCAGTACAGGATTGGAAAAATATAAAAGTTAAAACCTAAGGCATCATCTGGAGGTTAATGCTGGCTCTCCACAATGAGAGAAATTTGGAAATGTGAATTTTGACAGCAAAGGAAGGATAACATCCCTCAGCCCTGACACGGAGCAGTGCCAGGCACCTGCACCTCACCCAGTGCTCTTCCTTTGGCAGCAAGAATCCCAGAATCCCACTAAATCCCACTCTATGTCCATCTGGGGTGATCTGTTTTATTACTAACCTTAAATAACACTCAGAGCAGGCTGTTCAGCACAGGAACTCACCCCTACCAGCAGGACCAAGGGTTGCAGTGGTAAACCAATATCTTTTTAAACAATGAGAGAATCACTTGTCCTACAAAGAGCACAAAACCTTGTGGGAGGAAAGGTCTTCCAGAGGGCTCAGTGTCACACAGGAGAAAATGATTCACTCAGAGAATCAGAGGGGTTTGAAAATATCTGTACAATAATGAGGGGGGGTTAAATTTGGGAAGTACTGATTAGTTTCCTTTGAATTCCCCTGAATGCCTTGATTTTCTTCTTTATTTTTAGAGGAAAACCCCAAACAGCATCCCCTCTTTGTCCACAAAACAAAGTCATTGTTTCCAATGCCTTTTTCCCAGCATGGAGCAAGGTTTCCTATGGTAGAGAAATAATTTGCAGCATCAGCTTTACAGGGATTCAAGGACCACTACAGCATCACTGCCTCATTAATCTTATTATTCCTGATCTCCTACTCCTATTTCCATGGTGTCAATACCCTTTGCAGAGGCAGTCACACCTTCCAAGGAGTTCATCAGTGGCCATCCAGAGATGGAAAAAGCCACATGTTGTTCTGACTGGGCCTCGCCCTGCAATTACCCCTGCAGTGCTTCCTTGGAGCAGCGACTCCCCCTGATGAAAGCTCCAGACCTGCTGGCTCCGAGGAGTTACTTTTTACTGTATCAGCTTTTCACATGTCGTAAAAAGTAGAGCCACACGAGAAATTGAAGTTATCTGTGTAGCCCCAGGTCTCAGGGAGCAAGACTTCTAAAGCAAGTGATGTGATTAGGGGAAATAAGGAAATGAAATCATTTAATGGGAATGCGCTGTGCGTAGAAGGGATCAATAAATAGTTCCCAGGAGTTATCAAGGGCCATTTAGTGCTTTTTTGGATCTAAACTCTCTAATCCCTGCCCTTTCTGGTTTATTTGTCCTCCATTCCAGCACACATCACTGGGCTGTGATGCATCCTGAAGATCCCAGCAGCTGCTGAGCCCCAGGATGGAGGTGCTGTGGAAAGGTCAAGTTTTCCTCATGTTCTGTCTCAGATTCTCCATGAGAACCCTCTGGCTCTTCACAAGTGCTTTAAAGCCTCATAAAGGATATGGATTGAAGCCTGTTTCCATACACAGTGAGTTACCTTCCTCTTCCTGTGGATTAATACCTGCCATGGAATACTCATCCTGCAGGATTGCCCGGTAGCAGCAAGTCCATCTGGATGCTGATGGACAAAGCAGTGCCTGGCTGCTGAATCACTTAAAAAGCACTTATTGCCAAAAAGAAAGGAGGTAATAAAAGCCTACAGGCCTCCTGTGACATCTGTGTGACCTTGCTGTGACTTCAGAGCCTGTCCCTGGATGTTTTCTGAGTTACCTACCTGGAGTTCTTCTAACGACACGAAAGGGATGAATAAACAAGGATTGAGAACTGTCGGGGCTGAATTCAGCAGCCACTGATGTTCCCCTTCACTTGGGCGGGTCCTGGGCCAGGGTTTTCATTCTGGGTGGTGTCACATTATTCCCTCATCACTGTTGACAACAATAAGCTTCACTCAGGTGAATGCTGAGCAAAAACTCAGAGAGGAACAAATTACAGTGAGAATTTAGGCCAGCAGATGGTTTTAACACAAGTTTGTGTTAAGCAACATCAAATTTTTTTGTTTGGTGGTGTCTGCCTGAGTTGAGGGAGGTGTGCCAGCAGCCAGAGGGGCACCTTCACTCATGTCCCTGCACCCTGTTGTGATGCCTTTCTCTGGTCTTAAAATGAAAACTAAAACATGGTTTATGGGGAAAAGGGTTTTTTACCTCGGTATTTATTTCAGGATCCTGGGGTGCAGCACTTGGTCCAGGTGGAATGCCCTGAAAATGCATGCACTCCCTGATAGGCCTTGCAAAATTAGCATATTTATCAGAGATCCCCCAATGAGAGGCTGGAGTGAACCTTCCATTCTGAGGAACTTTCTCTTCTCAATGGGCTTATTTTAGTTTATAAAAATATGTTCTGGAGAGGCCCTTGGTGTCTGGGGCTCCCAGGATGTTTGCTCTCCTGGTTTAACATTGCCATGGGGCTGAGCTGAGTTCTCAGCCTTGGGAAGTTACAAGTGTGGGGCTAAAAGCACTGAGAATGCATCAAACTATAAAAGAGGGGTATAAAAGAAAAAAAACAAAAAATCATTTTTTGGCATCAGTTGCACAGCCAGGGCTCTTTTACTGCAACATCTCCATTTTTGACCCTCATTACACCCTATATGCAGTCAGGAGGATGGCTCTGTCCACTGATATTTATCATTGCTGGAAAAACCCAAAAATGCTTCCCTGAGGGCAGAAGTCCTACTTGTGCTGGTGGAAGCTGAGCCAGGGTGTGGAAAGTGAGGAAGGCTTCAGGCTTTGCCCTGTTCTCCTGAGGATTAAAAGGCAGCATGTGTGGAATGGACAAAGTTTTACCAGATAACACAAACACTTCACTTTTAATCAGCCTGAATTCTGAAGGCTGGATATCCCTACATCCAGTAATTCTGTGTGCCATGGGATCACACCAACCCTAAACATCTAATTTGGGAGATCTGGGTTGTGGTTTAGACTGAGTTTACAGCTGCAGTTGTATCTCAATACACAGAAGTCTTATTGCCTGAGTTTTTCTCATTCCCTGCCTCAAAAATTGTGTTTTTATCTACGAATGTAAGGATTGTGTTGGGTTAGATCAATGTCCCAGCACTGCTGATAGCTGAGGTATAGGAAATAAAAATAGGAAGAGGATGTAGCATTGCTTTTCCAGAATATTGTCCCTACAAGCTGATCATAGATTTCTTGACCCTGAGGTGTTACCTTAATGATTTTTTCTCTCATTATTTTTTCCAATTACTTTTTGAACCCATGGAAGTGTTTGATGTCAATTGTCCCGTGACAAAAGGGACAAAACTCTTTGTTTTCTTAATATTTTGAACCTTTTACCTCCCAATTTCATTTTATACTCCTTTTCCCCTGTATTAGAGCCATAGAATAATTTGGGTTGGAAGGGACCTCAGAGATCATCTCCCTCCCACCCCTGCATTGCTCAGGGACTTCTTCCACTAATCCAGGTTTCCATTCCCAATTTATCATCTCTGTGCTCATGACTTTGGAGCACAGGTGCCACTGTGAGGACAATCCAGCCTCGTGGAGTTCAGATTTACTCAATATCAGGAGATACAAACCAGTTTGCCTCTCCATATTGCAGCTCCATTTCCACCTCTTTCCCGTTCTCCACCATTCCCTACCTGCAGTTCTCAGCATCATAAAAGGTAACAAGCACCAGTTCTTGGCAGATGGAGGGAAGTTATTTAATGCCTGTGGAGAATCTGTCCCCATATGTTCAATAAATGCTTTCTTTCAATAAATGTACGCTCAGCTTTAAGGAACATGGAAAACTACAGGGTTTTTTTTTTTTGCATCCAGTGCCAGGATAATAATAATCTGGCAAGTGACTGCTTACTCCAAGTAGTAAAAGGCTAGTGAAGCCAAGACTCGCTGTTACCACTATTTTAATCATTATTTGCTGGTGACCACCAGTCTTCAGTGGAAATTTCAGGTGCCTCTGGTATTTTTCAATTTTTGATGAGTGCCAGGTGACTCAGGGCCCAGCTCTGCTGCTCTTTCTCACAGAGTTTTATCTGATTGAAAATAGCCTCCAAAGACTCCAGCTGAAGCAAAAAAAAACCCCACTCATGCTGAGGAACAGCAGCAGAATCTGATCCCCTATTTCTGGTTTCTAAATGGTTTTTGAGTAGCTGGCACCAAGGCTTTACATTCATCTTTAAATACTGGAGGTCTGGGGTTATTACAAAACCTTGGAGATTTTTTTTTTTTAAATAAAAGTATGTTATTTCTATTAGATGCTGTTTGTAAAATTATATATTGTTAGGCTGAATAATGCAACCCCCGAAACAAAAAGTAAATGACAAATTCAGACTTCTGGAGTTGCATAAGTTCCACTGAGAAAATAACCCTGAAACCCTAGCAGCCACATCTGTGTATATCACTGCTCAATTATTACCCTTTTACCAGACTACAGGTTATTTTGCCTTACACCCAATGGGAAGAAAAAAAAAAAGTCCTTATTGACAATCCTGGGGAAAAAGTTAAATCAATAAAATGAAAAATTATCTGACAATAATTACAGTTGCAAGGCTCGCTCCTGGGCACACCATGAAAGCAATCTGAACTTCAAACCTCTGTTATTACACTGCTCCAGTTCAGCTGTACAACAATCCACTTCGGGCCTGGGAGTGCCAGATGCTGAAATCACTTTTTGGGGAAAAATAGACTAAAAAAAAAAAAAAAAAATAGACTAAGAGTATTCTAAAAGCAAAGTCTGATGTTGCTTGAGTGGATTTGTGTTACTGTGGAGCTCAGCCCAGAGAGATTCACCAACAGAAAGTGTTGCACTTGCTGTTGGCAAGGAGAAATGGGGTACAGAGATCACAGAATCATGGAATATCCTGATTTGTGAGGGATCCCAGTCCCAGCCCTGGCCCTGCACAGACACCCCAACAATCCCAGCCTGGGCATCCCTGGCAGCAGTGCCCAAAGGCTCCTGGAGCTGTGGCAGCCTCGGGGCTGTGCCCATTCCCTGGGGAGCCTGGGCAGTGCCCAGCACCCTCTGGGGGAAGAACCTTTCCCTAAAATCCACCCTAAACCTCCCTGGCCCAGCTCCAGCTGCTCCCTGGGTGCTGTCCCTGGCCCAGAGCAGAGCTCAGAGCTGCCCTCAGGAGGAGCTGCAGCTCCTGAGGAGCCTCCTCAGTCTCCTCCAGCTGAACATTGCAAGCATCCTCAGCCTCCCCTCATGTGGCTCTTCCAGAGCCTTCCCCATCCTCACATCCCTCCTTTGGATGCTCCCTGATAATTTTCTATCTTATATTTGGTCACACACAAGACTGGGAGGAGCACTTGGAACAGATTCCCACATTTCCCATTTCCTGAGGAGGAAACTTCTCCAGACAGAGCTGAGATCCCTTCTGAGGGCACCAATTTAAGCCCAAATCTTCCTGGCCACATCCCAGCAGCAATTCTTCAGGACAGGCTCCACGATGTGGTCTCAAATATCAGCCCAGTGAGGAAACACAGGGCGAGCAGAGCTTTGTGCTATGGCCGTGGCTTCCCGTGGCTGCATCTTCCTCTGTCTGGGAAGCCTCCCAAAAGAGAATTACAGGAATTGAAAAATGTGGCCAAGAGAGAGCAAGCACTGCTCTTGCAGGATAATTGCAAAGTAAATAAGGGTGCACACAACATTTGCAAATTTTACAGACATTTTGAAAAAAAAAACAAAAAAAACAAAACCACTGGAAAACAAAACCATTGGACCCATCCAATACAAGTCTTTCCAGCAAGAGCTCAGGATCAAAACCAGCCAGGATAATCTCACTAGAACTAACACTTCTGATTGCATTCTCTTCTGACACACAGAACACATACATTGTTATTTATCACCTACTTGTTTGCATTTGCTCTGCATCACGTGGGTTTTCAAGACTACTGAGCCTAGAAAAGGGTTTAATTTCAGTCCCCAGCGTTAAGAGCTCTGCTGTAGGCTATCAGTGTGCTGATAAGATGTTCCATGTTCAGCACAGCCTGAGTGAAAGGCCTCACAATGTTCTCTGAAGTGCCAGATTTCAAACCTGCCAGTCCTGCCTTGAGGTGCCTCTGGGCTGTCTGGGTGGTTTCCATGGGTGTCAAAAGCCATGTGAGGATCATTTCAGAGGAAAGCTACAAGGACAATCTGCCACAAACAACCTGGAAAGCTGCTGAAATGTGCTGCCCTATCAAGGATCCATGACATGAATCCTGTAGGAGCTGACAGCACCTCGGGAGCAAGCAGGAGACCTACACTGCTTCTAGGAGAGAACCTAGCTGGTGGGAGTGGGCAGGAAGGATCTGCAGAGGGGGATCTGCTCAGCCCAAAGAGATTCACCCACAGAAGGTGTTGCACTTGCTGTTGGCAAGGAGAAATGGGGGTACAGAGATCACAGAATCATGGAATATCCTGATTTGTGAGGGATCCCAGTCCCAGCNTGGGGGTACAGAGATCACAGAATCATGGAATATCCTGATTTGTGAGGGATCCGAGTCCCTGCTCTGGCCCTGCCCAGCTCCCCCAACAGTCCCAGCCTGGGCATCCCTGGCAGCAGTGCCCAAAGGCTCCTGGAGCTGTGGCAGCCTCGGGGCCATGCCCATTCTCAGAGGGAATCCATGGACAGGCTGGATCCATGGGCTGAGGTCACAACAACCCCGTGGAGCTCCAGGCTGGGCAGAGGGAATGGAAAGCTGGAAAAGGCCCTGGGGGTGCTGCTGGCAGGGGCTGGACACGAGCCCAGGGGTGCCCAGGTGGGCAAGAGGCCACTGGCAGCTGGGCTGGATGAGGAATTGTGTGTCCAGCAGGAGCAGGGCAGGGATTGTCCCTCTGTGCCAGGCACTGAGAGGCCCTCGAGGGCTGTGTCCAGTTGTGGGTCCTGCAGGAGAGCCCTGGAGGGGCTGGAGGGCAGGGAAGGGAGCTGGGAAGGAGCTGGAGAACTCCTGAGGGAGCTGGGAAAGGAGCTGAGCCTGGAGAAAAGGAGGCTCAAGGAGTGTAGCCAAAAAAAGCCACCAGGTCTGTAGGAGCTGTGGTTTCATGTCTGCTGTCAGGATTAGTCCTCCTGCAGCTCAGGTGGACATGGACCTAAGGTTTCCACTGCTCTCTCTGCTTCAGGAAACCAAAACAACAGCAGGAAAACCTAATTTCACCTCCAGCTAGCCAGGAAATTGTGCCCCTCACGTTTGGATGTGGAACTTGGCTGAGCAAATTAGGCTTTCGTCACCTTCAAGTTCAACTATTGCAAGGAATATATTCTGAAGCTGGAGTCAGCACTCAGAACCCATGGCAGGTTCAGGAGATTTGTCTCCTGAGTCAGACATGCCAAAAAAAGCACTTCACACTCCCTCTGCTCTCCTGGTCCAGCCTCAACCAGGCTCAGTGATCTTGTCTTTCAGCTGTAAAATCTGGAATTGTTTTGGGCATGGCTCAGAGAACATCTTTCCTTCAGAGGAGGAGGGATCACAGTAAGGGCAGCAGTTACCATTTTCCCAAATTTCGACAGAGATTATGAGGAAGGAATTGTTCCCTGGCAGGGAGGGCAGGCCCTGGCACAGGGTGCCCAGAGCAGCTGGGGCTGCCCCTGGATCCCTGGCAGTGCCCAAGGCCAGGTTGGCCATTGGGGCTTGGAGCAGCCTGGGACAGTGGGAGGTGTCCCTGCCATGGCTGGGGTGGCACTGGTTGCTTTTTAAGGTCCCTTCCAACCCAAACCATCCTGGGATTCCATTATTTCATCTTTTTCTTTGTGCTTTGCAGTGGCTTCATCTTCTACCACTGTTGGACATTTCCAAAAGTCTTCTACATGTGAGAAACCTGGAATTTTGAAGATCTCATGTGCAGGGCAGAGAGGTTCCCAACTGCAGACCCCAGCTTCAGAACAGAATGTGTTTGAATGAAAAGCAAGGATTTAAGATCCCACCTCCCCATGATGTTCTTGGCATCAGGAATCAGGTGATAGGCACTTTCCCTGAGAACAGATAAAATAATCTCCCCTGTTTTCCTAGAGCTCAGGCAAGGTGACAGGTTGGTGATTAGATTCTCCCTGGAGCTGCCTCATGGCCTCAGTGTGGAAGGTTCAGGAGTTTACTTGGCTTCTCTGCTTTATGCTGAGTTAAAAATCCCACAAAAAGTTCTTTGTGTGTGGAAGTATCCCAGCAGACAGGAGATAACATTTTCCAAACCAGTAAAGTACTAGAGGAGCTACATCATTTCCATAATAGCTCCTACCACAGCATTCAGCAGAAATATTCACAGAGTGCCTCTAACTGTATATTTAAACAACAAAAAAACTCACAGAAAACTCTATTATTTTCCTTAAATTCAAGCTTTTCCTTTTCAGTGATCTGGAGATTTGACCAAAGAAGCTGTGGGTACAGTGACCCACAAACCTTCATCTTGAGAAGAAGTGATGGAAAGAAAATCAATCTCGTTGTGGATGAGGATTGTAGAACTCAGACACGAAGCAGGGACAAGGAATAATAAAAACCACTGAATGTGAGTGAGAAGGGAATGTGACAGGAGATCCAGAGCCCACAAGGGAAGAGGATGCAATTCCTGGAGCAGAGAGGGAGGGAAGGGAGGTGTGGGGCAGGGCAAGGGATGGAGGGCAAGATGTGTGGAACACATTTGGTCTGCAGGGATGTTCTCCCTCTGCTGTGGCTCCTTTGTGCAGCTGCTCCCCCTGACTCACACATCTCATCTTGCCTCTCTCTCAGGGCCCATTCCTCCTTAAAAAGGCTGAATTTTAAAACATCTTGATGACAAATGGAGCCAGAAGTGTGATGGTTGCCGTGGCTCGAAGCAAGTGGAGGTAAATGTGAAGGACAGATTACAGAACTGACAGGGAACATCCCTGGGGGCTCTGTCAGGAAGGTGTTTTGATCAGATGCTTGTATAAACCCAAAAATTAAGATTTTCCCATCCTGAAAAATGGCAAGGAAGAAATAGTAACTGCTGGTCTCTCCTAGCTGAGGCTGGTGGGGTAGAAAAGATCAAACCCTGTGTATTTCTCTGCTCTGTGACTGTTATTTTCTGATTTTGCACTCTACCTTCCTTAACATGTTCAAAACTTTCAAGAATCTTCTAAGAAGTGGTTTGGATCTAATAAATTATTTTGTTTTGAGAGCCAAGCCTTGTCTTACTCACGAGAATGGTCCAAGCACCCACCCTGCAGTCCAAGAAAGTGGAGTTTTACCCTTTAAAGCAAACCCTGTGAGTTGTCCTGCACTTCATACACTGAATGTCATGTTCCACATTTATCCTAAATCCATCTTTTACAATCCACCCTTAAAAATTCCTTTTAATTCAACGAGGAACAGACAAAAATGTCTGCTACCAGATTTATCATTACTGACTGTTGTACAAACAGCAAAGTTTAACCAGTGTGGTAACAGAGTAAAATCTGGCTTGGTTTCCCATCACATTCAGCTCCCGAGGAGGAAATTCATGGAGCCTTTCTTGCAGTTATCCCATGAGGAATTTAGTTTTTGAGCTGTGGGGATGACATGTGAGGGGCAAAAAGAAGGGCAGCCACACAGAACTTGAATATTTTCTTTCTACAGCTTCTTTCATATAATCTGGGAACTTCTTTCTGTGGCTGGAGAAGGTTCCAAGGACATTGTGGGCAATTCTGTTGTAGGAAATTCAGCCCAAATGCCAAGGTCTGTGTGGACAGGCTCACCATTTAACTTAAGACATTAAGACAGAGGACACCAGGAGGAATTTTTTCATGGAAAGGGAGGCCAGGCATTGGCAAGAGCTGCCCAGGGAGGTTTGGAGTGCCCATCCCTGGAGTCCCCATCCCAAGGAAGGGCTGGAGGTGGCACTCAGTGCTCTGGGCTGGGGACAAGGTGGGCATGGGGCACAGCTTGGCCTGGCTGGGCTGGGAGGGCTTAATGAGAGTAGGAGGATAATGATCCAGCTGGGGAATACTGAACAACAATCTGGATTTTGGGTGACTGACAGCAAACCTGGTTTGGTTGCTGAGTGTTGGAAATGGAGGCTTCAAGCTGATGTTTGCAAACAGCTCTGACAAAGGAATCTCTACAAGAGTGTGAAAACTCTCAGCCTGGGTTTGAATCCATGTCCTCAAACACTCCAAGTGGATCCTTCTGTTTAATAAGGGCTTTTCCAAATCATCTTCTTCCTCCTGGGAAAAGGAGGAATAGGAGGAAACCCTCAGCTACCAGCACTGCTAGGCACGCACTTCAGTTTGCTTTCTAACAGGAGAGGATTTAAGGCTCTGCCTCTTCTCTCACACAAATTAATTATCACCTCTTTTATCTTTAAGCAAACTTGGCATAGACCCGAGGAGAAGGACAGAAATATTGTACTGCAAAGGCAATATTGACATGATTATTAAAGCTGTAAAAGTCAGGCAAGATGGGATGAAGGTGGACAAGCTCCATCAGCCAGACCCATAGATTTATGGCAGCACCCACTGCCTGGAAAAGGACAAGGTGAGGAATAAAAACTCTCACTCACACTCATAATATGTTATATTTTGGGGGTTTGCTTTCACTCCCCCTACCTTCTTCTAAGACTAAAAGTAAAGGAATTAAACCTTTCTGTGCAGGATGCAACTGATTCATGTCTTTGTCCTCTCACACCTTTTATCCAGGTATTTAATTCCAGCCAGTTAAATACTTCCATTATCTTTGTGATAACAATAACCACAGGTGTTTCCTATCACACACATTGGTTTTGTGTGTGTGCATAAGTACAAAAATGTCCCACTCCTCCAAAATTTAGCCCAATCTTGAAAACTGGCTACAAAAGAGAAAACATCAAGTTTTGTTGCAGGTGTTTTTAGCCCACCCCAAAAATTCAATAGTTAAATCCTGCTGGAAGGTTAAGTGCAGCATGGGAGGCATCAGAAATTAAGTTCAGGTGTTATTAATTTTGTTACAGACCTTTTACCCTTAAAGGTTTAGGGTCAGTGTTATAAGGTGGGGAAAGAGAGGTGCTTGGCTTGTTTGGGTTGTTGAGCTGGAGAGGAGAGGAGAGTCCTCAGCTCTGTGTTGTTGGGAGCTGAAGTGCAGAAGAGAATGAGGAGAAGCAGGTTCAGACTTAGTCCTTCTGTATTTGGGGGAGGGAGGACAGAAGAGTGTAGCTCTGTAAGAAATGATAAAATTTACTCACTTTTCCTTGTAAGAGCTCTGGTTTACACAGGAGTTTTAAAATCCCCCAGTTTCTGGCTGTGGCTGCCTTCACTGAGCCAAGCTGCTTTGTAGCTGGAGTGAGAGCTTGTGTGAGCTTTCACTTTGGCTCCCAGCTCCCTTTTTGCTGTTTAATGTTTGCTTCTTGTTCTTCCCAGAACCTGAAACAGAAAAGATTTCCCTCTGCTCATCTCTGCTGGGATGATGAAGGGAGCTAAGGCTGAGGAAATTTGGGGCAGGGGAGATTTTAAGTAACCTGTGGTACTTTTATTTCTTAGGGAGATTAGGGGGTTGGAGTAATTGGTGTGAGAGTTGGGACCTATATTCAGCACTCACCTCCCTCTGAATGTCCTGAAGAGCTCCAGCTGGATTTCAGAAGGTGTCCCAAGGATGATCCCAACCCTTCCCTTACTTGGTCTGTAGCAAGGTGAAGGTTTGGCAGGACAAGAACAGCCTCAGGCTGTGCCAGGGGAGGCTCAGGCTGGACACCAGCAGGAATTTCTCCATGGAAAGGGAGGTCAGGCCTTGGAATGGCCTGGAGTGTCCATCCCTGGAGGTGTCCAAGGAGCACCTGGACGTGGCACTTGGTGCTGGGGACGAGGTGGGGGTCACAGCTGGGACTTGGTGATTTTGGGTGAATTGAGTCCATGAATTTACTAAGAAGTGGGCTGAAAAATTGTGTCTCCTGCAGAGCAATGAGCATCTCTGTGCTGTGTAGTAAACTCAGCTCTGCTGCTGCCTTTCCTACCCTGGAAGCATTCCAAGGACAGTTTTCTCTGCCTCACTGCTTATTTTCATAAACTGCTCAGGAACCTGATATCTCAGAAGCTTCTGCTCCATCAATGCTGCTGATGAGTTCCAAATTAACCTTCAATGTGTATTTCAAACACAGTCCCAGCTGCTCTGCTCTGGGGGAAAAGTGACATCCGGGTCACAAGTTTATCCCAAAAAATGATCTAACAGGGAATCTTTACATGAGACAAATGCAGCCTTATCAATGACATTTGTTATTTCAATCATATCATTATGGATATGACTCAGGAACTGAGATGCTCTTGTGTCCTGATCTTCTCTAAGTACTGAGGGCTTGTGAAGGAAGTTTGGTTATTACTTAAAAAAAATAAATATAGCCTGAGTAGAGAAGAAAAGCAGGGGGATCTCTCAGAGGCTTAATTTTGTATTGTGTTTGCCTCTATTATAAAATTGCTAACATACTCCCTCCCTCCACTGGAAGAGTAATGGCAACATTAAAGCCACTTTTACAATTTTCATCCTGTGTCTAAATCCTCCCTCATCCTGCTGCCTTCTTACAGCACTGAGCTTTTCTACAGTATTCATTACCCCTCTCCAACAAATAAACACCCCACACCTGCGAGTGGAATTTCATCTGGGTAGGAAAAATGGAAACTTTTCTTGGTCCTGCCACTCTGAGGGGCATTGCTGCAGCGAGGAGTGAGCTGAGCCACCAGCAGGATGTTGAATTGAACAGTCTGCACTGGCAGAGAGCTTGGAAAATGATGCCAGGGGGCTCAGGTTACTGCATCAGCACTCCCCTCAGGCAGAAATGTAGGCCACTGGATCTTAACAAGGTTGGATGTTCCCTGTTCCCCTTCCCTGGCTTCTGAAATAGCCATAAAAAGGTGAGCAGGTTTTGTGTGAGTTAATACCCTCAATTCTTGAGCCCCCCTGTTAATTACAGCTCACTTCATCCCTGTATTGTAAAGTTTGGCCCAAATGGTTCATCCAGAGTGGGGAAAACCATCACAAGAGCAGCACAGACCAAACCTGCAGGAGCAGCAGACTCAGCACCTGCACTCTGGGAATTAATAACTTCTTGGGCTTCATTACAGGCTGGCTCTGTTTGGGTTAGTGCTTGGCAGAGATGTGTTCAATTTGTACTCAGGAGGGTGTGAACCAGTTTTCTGGATCCTTTCAAACACTTTCTGCTAGTTCAGAACTGTCTGCACTTGTCCAAAAGCTAAGAAGGCTCCAAGAAACTTTGGCAACCTGTGCTGTGAACAGAACACGAGAAAATGCTTTCCAAAACCTGGATCTCGTAGAGAAATAAGGTAGCAATTACTGCAAAATGAAACTTTGCACATCTGGGCATCTTTGGCCTGGTTTTCATTTAGATGTAGAGAATGGTTTGCTTTGTTGTTGTGGTTCTTGTTGTTGTTATTATTATTATTATTTAAAAAATCTGAGCCTTTCACTGCTGGACCTAAAATTCAGTGCAAACTCCTGATGTGGACTTGTGCAGCCATGGCAGATGTTTAGAAGCAATCAGTGAGGTATCAAAAAATTCCTTTGGTGCTGTTTAGTTACAAACAACAGGAACAATGCCTCGGTGTTCACAGCAGGCTGGAATCAATTCTGTGTTACCTTAGGTGAAAATAAACCACCCTAAAATCACTCCCCACCCTCTTTCCATGAAGTTTGATGCCTTCTTAACACATGGTGTTGCCCCAACTGTTTTTCCCAGTTCTTAGTAAGTCTGGAGGAGAGGAATCTTCATTTGGAACAGCACTAAGCAAACATCCCACTCTTACAAACTCAACCTGTGGAAGAACTAGAATTTTTTCAAACCCTGATTAAAACAGAAGCTTACCTAGTTCATCCTACAAATAATCAGCTTTATATGGCTGAGGAAAACACGATGAGCAGGTTTTGTTATCCATCCTCTCTCATCCATGCATTTAAAGACAAGAAGAGCCTGTTCTCCACTCTGGTGACTTACATGCAGCTCCCTGGAATCCCAGCAGCTCTTCCCTCTCTGTGCTTCAGGAACATCAGCACAGCTTATGGAGATGATCCCTGGTGGGTTACAGGAGCTGAGGAGTGACACCATCACCCCCTTGGATAGGGAGATGTTCCATGCTCTTTGTGAAGGGAAGCGGAAAATCCGTGGCAGGCAGGGAAATGCTCACCCCATCCTAGGGCTGCGTGAAGAGCTCATCCCATCTCTGCATCAGCTGCTCTCCTGCAGGGCTCAGAGATCTGACCTGGATCCCTTGGAGGTGACAGAGATCCCTTGGAGGTGACAGAGATCACCAGGAGATGCCACAGAGGACGAGCCCAGCAGCTCCCAGAGGGCAGGGTTCAAGGAGATCTCGAGAGCAGGAATTCCAAACACATCTTCCCACCTCGAAATGCTCCGGGCAGATTTGCTGAGGAGGAGTCAGTACCCAGCTGGGAGGACATGACCCAAGCTGGCTAAATTTGTCATGGCAGGGGAGGTGTCAGAAAACAGAGCGTGCCTGCTCTGGGCAGGATACAATGCTGGAAAAAGGAGCATCGGGTTCAGCTGACTGTTTACAGTCTCCTAGAGACCAGGGCTGGGAGTTTCGGAGGGATGGGCACTGAAATGGAGACAACAGCGCAGCTGGGCAGGACTGGCTGGGATGGGGTCACTTCAGTCTAATATCCATGATTAATTCCCTTTTTCCCTACAGCAGTGTGGATTATGGCAGGGACTTCAGCTGCAAGATCAGACCAAGATGGGTAATTAATTTTCCTGTCCCTCAAACCCAACACCAGAGTCCCTGGTTTTCTGTAATATGAACTTGGAGGGATGTAGCTAAACCAAGGAAGAAAGTCCTATTAAAAGGATATACCTGAAGATATTTTACCTCCACTTTTCCTTGCTCCTTTCTCCTGCTACATTCCCCTACATGGAGTCACTTCCCTTTTTGGGAAGGTGTGTCGAGTTGTCTTGTCCCTCTCAAACCCTCAAGGGCACGTGTCAGCTGCACCTGGAAAGTAGCTGGAAACTGTGGCCAAAATAGGGATGGAACAAGAAAGAGGCTCATCTTTCTCTATGTTAATCACAGAATGATTTGAGGCAGAAGGCAACTTAAATATCATCTTGTTCCAATCCCCTGATATGGACAGAGAACTTTCCACTGTCCCAGGCTGCTCCAAGCCCCAGTGTCCAACCAGGCCTTGGGCACTGCCAGGGATCCAGGGGCAGCCACCTTTCAGGCCCTGCCCGATGGCTGAAAATCAGTGAGCTGCAAAACGCTTCTGTGAAGTTTATTGGAGAGGATTTTTGCCAGCACAGGAGACAAGGCAATGCTTTCCCCAGACCCCACTAGATGTCAGTGTGCTCTGCGGGTCCGGGCCCCGAGCTCCGGGAGCGCCGGCCTGGGCTGCGGGAGAGGCTCCGGATCCGAGCCCTCCTGCCACCAAACTGCTCCAGATTTCAAGGAAAGAAAGTGAGGCTGTTGTTGTTTTATTCGTGCCTTTGGGTATCACAGAATCGTCAAGGTGGGAAGAGCCCTTCAGGATCCCCCAGTGCCACCCCAGCAGCAGCAGCATCAGCCCAAACCCTGTCCCCAAGGGCCACATGCAGACTCCTCCTGAACACTCCCAGAGACAGTGACTGCACCACTCCCTGGGCAGCTCATCCCAAGGCCTCACCACTCTGCCAGGGCAAAATTGTTGCCAATCTCCACCCTGCCCCTCCCCTGGGGCAATTTGAGGCCATTTCCTCTCCTCCTTTCCCTTGGGACACGGCAGCAGAGCCTGACCCCCCCTCAGTGCCCCTCCTGTCAGGGACTTGTGGGGAGCAATGAGGTCCCCCCTGAGCCTCCTCTGCTCCAGCCTGAGCTCCTTTCCCAGCTCCCTCAGCTGCTCCTCCCAGGATGTGTTTTCCAGACCCTTCCCAGCTCCCTTCCCTGCCCTGGACACAGGCAAAAGGGATTTTTTTGTTTCAGAACAAAACAATTTTTAAGGACGAGGTGTCCCTCAGCAATCCAAGCAAGCTCTTTGCATCTGGAGAGCCATGAAAAGGACAACATCAAACAGGACATTGAGGGTCTGGAGCATGTCCAGGGAAGGGAAGGGAGCTGGAGAAGGGGATGGAACCCAAGACTGATGAGGAGATCCTAAGGGAGCTGGGAAAGGAGCTCAGACTGGAGCAGAGGAGGCTCAGGGGGGACCTCATTGCTCCCCACAAGTCCCTGACAGGAGGGGCACTGAGGGGGGGTCAGGCTCTGCTGCCGTGTCCCAAGGGAAAGGAGGAGAGGAAATGGCCTCAAATTGCCCCAGGGGAGGGGCAGGGTGGAGATTGGCAACAATTTTGCCCTGGCAGAGTGGTGAGGCCTTGGGATGAGCTGCCCAGGGAGTGGTGCAGTCACTGTCTCTGGGAGTGTTCAGGAGGAGTCTGCATGTGGCCCTTGGGGACAGGGTTTGGGCTGATGCTGCTGCTGCTGGGGTGGCACTGGGGGATCCTGAAGGGCTCTTCCCNTCCCAAAGCCTGAACAAGTATTTGAGTCAGGTATTGGAGCATTTTTCTCTTTTATTTATTTCCTGATGGATGTACAGGGCCAGCCTGAGGTGTTCTCCAAGGGGAGATCTGTGCTGTTCAATGTAAAGCAGATTAGGGGATGTAAATTCAAACTGAAATGCAGCAGGGGAAGGCAGATATCTGCACTATTGATCTCATCACTACATAAAATATTAGGGAAAATTCCTGAGCTGACCAGGATTTCTGGACTGTTCAAGGTCTCCCCAAGGAGACTTCGATGATGCACTGGGTCCCTAAATAGTGTCCCTAAATTAAGATTTAGAAAATCTTTCTGTTTCAGCAATCAGCAGAGATCAGCTCTTTCTAGAATCACTCAATGTCCTGTGCTCTGAAATGTAGAGAACATTTAGAAGTTATGAATTATTTAATGTATCTCAATAAAACATGTTCATCCCATGAGCTATAGAAACATTCTTCTGTCCATCAGAAGACTGACATGGTCATTTTTTGAACTCTGAAGCCCTTTCACAGAATCTGAGGATCCCTGAGCTTGGAAGAACCATCTCAGTCCAGTTTGTGACCAATCCCCACCTTGTCCCCAGCCCAGAGCACTGAGTGCCATGTCCAGTCCTTCCTTGGACACCTCCAGGGGGAATTTCCCACAGGAAATTCTTCAATTCCAATCACAGTATTTCTCATTCTTAGTGTTGCTGTGACATCATTTTCCTTTTGGGGGTGGATTTTCATCCTACAAACTCTGCAGGCTGCAGATGTTGAACCCACAGCAGATACTGAAATAGCTGTGAGTAATAAGAACAATAAATCACAATTGTTGGTAAGGCCAGGAAAGGACAAAGTCAAGCAGGAGAAAGCATTTTGAGCTGGGTGAAAGCACCAAAGTGTTTGTGACCAAGGTGAATTGTCTGCTCAGACTCACAAACCTTGCTGAGTGGTCAGAACTCAGCTGATTTCTCATTATTTTTCCCAAAATCAAATGTTCTGCTCCTGAGAACGAATTCCAAGGATTGAGGTTAAAATGGAGAAGGGAGGGACTTCACCATGTAAGAACTTGAAAAGTAGAAACTTCCATAAAATCTAGTGAGTTTAAGCTGAAACCCTAGGTAAAACTTAGATAAAATAAGAAGTACATGCAAACAATAAGTAAAAAGTTATCAACTTGTAGTTTTGTAAGTTAAAAATAACAAGTGTTTAAGTAAGAAATCACATTAAGTAAGAAAAGAAAGAGTTTAAAAAATAGCAATGAAATTGTGATTTTGTCAAACAAGTTAAAAGTTAATAAAAAGTATGTGAAAATGTACAAGTTAAAATATTAATTAAAAATTACCACATTGCAGTAAAATAAAGTAATAAATCGGTAAATAAAAGCAATATATATGTGTCAATTTCCAGAAATCATTAATTATTAATAATTTTCTATTAGTCCAGGAAATTATATCTCTCATTGTAGAAAGAAACCTAGAGATTTTTTTCTGTAATGGACACTTCATTGTTAATGAAGTTTCTCAACCTAATGAGACCAATGGACTTAAAACAAAAAAGAAACAAATTCCATCCTCAGCTACTTAATCCAACACCCCCACAAACACAAAACATCAGAGCCCTGGGCAGTCAGGGGTGGGGCTGCTAAAGGAAACTGCTGGAGGACAGAGGATTCTCTAATGGTTCCAACACAAAGATGTGGATTCTGGGTGAAAAAACACAAATGTTTGGATTCTGGATCAAGAAACTTCCCCTGAAATTCTTCCTCCTGCACCTTCAGCGGGACTTGCTGAAGGAAGTTTCTCCTGGAGGAGCTCAGACATCGCAGGAGAGCAGGAATGAATTTGTTTGGAATTTTAATTTTAATGGAAGCTCAGGAAAGTGGGAATCAGCTGAAACTGAGTGGTTTGCAGAGGGCCACGTCCTGCTCCTGTCAACCATCACTGCAAGTAGTCCAAAAAAAGGTTTGAAAAATCCTTCACAGATGTCTCATGGTTGACTCCTTCCAAATCCTTTTAGGTTTTCTACAAGCATGACTTGGATACAAGTTTTTAATTTTAATTATTAAACATTTAATTTTAAAATAAAAAATGTAGGGTTCTTCTAGGTTTTAACTATGTTTTCCCTCAACATTTATTTATTTATTGGTAACAAAGTTGGGGAGATGTTTTATTTTCTCTTGGTGTCAGACTGTGGGCCCTACTTAACCCCATAGCTTGGAAAAGACTTCTGAGATCATTAAGTTCTACCTCTGACCTTTTATTTTAAAGAAAAATTTGAATTCAGTTTTCTTTTCCTAATGGGAGCAGAGCACCAATCTGACTTGGATGGGAATATCTGACTGCTGGCTTGGCTATAGAGAATAAATTCTTAAGAAATGGCATTTTAAAGAGTATGGAGGAGCTTAGTTTGCAGCTGAATTCTCCAGGTTCCCTGCAGCCCCTTCAGACCCTGGAGGTGCTGTGAGGTCTCCACACAACCTCCTCTTCTCCAGGCTGAGCAGCTCCAGCCTCTCTCATCCTCTCTCCACAGGGGTGCCCTAGTCTCCTTATCATTTTCATGGCCCTTTAGGGTCACATGTTCTGTCTGTGCCTCCTCCCAATCTCCCACTCACCCGCAATTCCTGCCAGCATGGCAGAATGAAAGCCAGAAAATCCCTTGGCTTTGTTGCTCAACAATAACAAAAACATCTCTGTGTTATCCCACCTATGTCCAGCACAAATCCTAAACACAACTCTGTAACAGACACTGAGGGGAAAAAAAAATGAGCTTTACCCCAGCCAAAAGCAGCAGAGGTGGTAATAATGACAATAATGAGTTTTGGGGTACAGCACAGACCATGGTTCATATTTAGACATTGGTAACTAAGACACAGATTTCTCCCCAGAACTGGCAGACTGACTGTTAGCCAAATGATTTTTGTATCACTGTGATTTGCCTCAGGGTGTGAAAACCAGGAAAAAATTTGTAGGTGAAGATTTTATATTATTTTTTTTAACTAATTGAATCTCCTTGCAGGTTATGTGAAAAGTAAAACCAAGTCTTTCTGCTTGACTTTCTGAGTGGTGCCCAGGCAATAAAGGTTGTTAAATCATCAGTCCCAGAAGTCACTGTGCCTGTTGAGGTTGGCAGTGCCTGTTAAACACAAAATCAGTCAGGGTCTATCATCGAGAAATATGAGACCACAAAGTTGGTCCAGGTCTCAGTTTCAGCCCTAAGAACTTCAGCACTCTGGTCTTCAGTGTTATCTTAGCAGATACCAATCTGGTTACGGGTTGGGATCAGGGTTGTGCAGGAGCCTCCTCAGTAAAATGATTTCTGAGGCACCAATTCACTTCTTGTTTGAGTTATTTTTAAGGGTTACTGAATAATTTAGGAGTGGAGTCGCAGCTTCATTGTCTTCCACAAAGGGATGCAGGCACATGTGAGGATAATGCTGGAACCCTTATATCCCTGGGTCTGAGATTCCTGGAATCACAGAATGGTTTGGACTGGGAGGGATGAAAGTTATCTATCCCTGTGCCATGGGCAGGAACATTTCCCAATGGACCAGCTTGCTCAAAACCCCTCTCAACTTGCCCATTTTCCATGGATCTTGCACAGAAATTTGCCAGTTTGGAGTGATGCCTTAGGTTTGAACTTTTCCATGTTCCCAGCCCTGCCCTGCCCAGTGTCACTCTGCAGTTCCCTGGAGCTCGTTCAGTGCTGTTCTCTCATGCTCACACACACACAACAAAGCCTCTCCAGCTCTCCAAGGACACCCAGACCCTCCTAGGCCCAACAACTGCAAACCACAATCTTGGGGACAGGGGGGCAAGCTTGGGCAAATTCCATCCTTGCCTGGCTTCTGCTTGGGGAATTGATGCTGAGATCCAAGTGGGAAGAACTCGGGAGCTGTCCTTGTCCATGTTGGGATGCACTGAGGCAGGAGCCTCTGGAGCCCAGAGTGTACCTCTGAAGGCCTTTCCAACCAATCCCTCCTTGATTCCTTTATCCCTGCCTGCTCTCTGTTTCTGGGGAGCCATTGAAGGCATCAGGAGGACAAGCATGGATAAAGATTGCTGAGGATGAAGGAAGTGAGGGAGCAAAAGCGCTTGCAGCACCAGCCTGGGATCTAATTCCTGCTTTTCAGCAATCCCTGTGCCAGTGGAGGAGAAGTCACAAAAAGAAAACATCTCGCAGAGGCACAGCCAATAATCCTCACATTACATGCTGAAATGGAGCCTGTTTCATTGTGATCCTAATCTCAGCCCTCTGCTTCCCCATCCAAACAGGTCTGGCTGGGGGACAGATTCCCTCTCCATCCCAAGGAATGCAGCAGGTATGGAGCCTGGGCCTGCTGCAGCTGCTTTAACCTATTCTCTTCACTTTCTTTGTCCTTTTTATTTTCATCTCTTAGAGTTAGAGCCTCAACCTCAGCAGCTATTCAGCCTGTCTGAAGGTTCCTCAGAGGGTCCCTCCTTTGCAAAGACCATGCCACAAACATTAAATCTGTAATTACAGACAAAATTAGACTTTGCTGGGCACGAGGCCTATCTCTAAATCAAACTGGCGTGAGGCAGGGTGGTGTTACTGGAACAGGCTCAAAATCAAGTTATGAACCATGACTTGGCTCAAATTCTCTCCCTAGTCCTCAGTCATTAGGTTTGATATATACAGGAATTTTGCAGGGACACACTGGAATTTCCAATTCATTTTCGATCAAAGTCTCCATAGAACGGGACAGGAAAATTTTGGCAGCTCAGAGACAAGTTCTGTAATCACTGAGATCTTTTCTTATGTCCATAAACATAACAATTTCAATTAAATTTGCTGATAAATTAGGAAACATGAATTCAAACCTTCCTGCTAGGTCAGAATGACACTCAATTAGGGTGCAGCTACTTCAGTGATCTCCTGATCATTGCCACTTACCACGCTTTGGCTCAGAGCACAGAGCAGGCTCTGAGCACACAAACTGAGTTCCTTTTGGCTTCAATAAAACCAGACAATGTTCCAGTGTTGCTCTTAATTCTCCCCAATTATTTCTACATCTTCAGCCCCCAGGCCCAGACTAAAACCAGCCTGAAGTCAAGTCCCTTGAACATCTATCATCCTCACATCAGCTACTCAACACTGGTTTTTCACTCCATAAATCCACTTTTATCAGGCCTCGTGCTCACTGATGCAGATTCAGCCTTAAAGTTGCAGTTTGTTTGACAAAAATCACTTGGAGAATGTTTCTGAGAGGTCCTCAGACTCCACAGTGAAGTTCTTGGCCGTGGATCCACCCCCCTGTGTGAGTATTTTGGATTTAGAAGCTGTCTTTAAAATCCTCGTGCTGCCAGAATTTGCCAGAGATTGCAGGAAACGCATCTGAAGTTGGAGTGTGGGAATTTGCAAGTTGTCTCTTTTGACAATTGATAACAAATTAACATCCAACGATTCCTGCTCTGCCAGTGGTTTCAGGATCTGAAACAAAGCTGAAAGGCTTGGATAGAAGGCATAAAACCAGAGGCTGTGTTGGGTGAGTGGTCAGCTCTGAATATTCAGCCAGGGGGTTTCTAAAACTGTTGGGGGAGCTGAATTAAGTACTGGGGGATGGGATTTGCTGTTCCAGTCTGATTTATTATTCAGATAAGCATCATTCTCATCAGGTTGTGATGAAACTCAGTGAACAATGAAGCATCCATCACAGAAAATCCCCAGTTGTCCACCACATCTCTACCAGGACAGAGAGAACTTTCTGGACTAATAGGAAACTGAAATACATATTGTTTTTTACTTTCTGACTTATCACCTTAACCTTTTTCTACTGCACTGTAGTAATTCTTAACCAAAGTCTTAACCTGCACCTTTTCACATACTTCTTAATAACCCTTAACTTATTCTACAAGATTTCTACACTTCTATTTCTATTTTTTAAACTCTTCAATATGATTTCTTACCTACTTAAAACACTTTTTATCTTTAACTTCCAAAACTACAACTCTATAACCCTTTATTTATTGTCTGTGTATACTTATTTCATCAATCCAAGCTCCACCCAGGGCCTCAGGTTAAACCCACTGGATTCTGTGGAAGTTTCTACTTTTCGATTTCCTACATAAAACTTCTGGTGTTCTTGTGGCATCAAAATCATCAAAGAAAGAGAGAATTTGTCATAACATCCAAATCCTCTTGCATGGATGGGAAAAGAGAATAAGGGAGAGAAGCAGGGGGAGAAAGTGGACAAAAGTGAGGGCAGGAAGGACTTTTATCTCATGGCAAGCTTAAAGTGCAAAGAACTGGGACAAAATAGTCATGGAATCACAGAATCACAACTTCCTCACAAGGGGCGGTGGAGAAACACTCTGGGAGCAGGGACAGGGCCTGAGGGAAGGGCTTGGAGCTGTGTCAGGAGGGATTTGGGCTGGGGAGCAGGGAAAGGTTCTTCCCCCAGAGGGTGCTGGGCACTGCCCAGGCTCCCCAGGGAATGGGCACAGCCCCGAGGCTGCCACAGCTCCAGGAGCCTTTGGGCACTGCTGCCAGGGATGGCCATGGTGGGATTGTTGGGGGAGCTGGGCAGGGCCAGGGATTGCTCTGAATGATCCCTGTGGGTCCTTTCCAGCTCAGAATATTCCATTATTCCATGATTCTTTGATCAATAGAGCCTGAACGTTCGTTTGCCTTCGGGAGATGAGTCTTTGGCTGATGTCCATAAAAGCTGCCAAACCGAATCTTTTTCTTTATGTAGTAATAAAAAGATGCCTTTAATCTGGTGAAAACTTGCTTTCAGCTACTTGTCGGCTACATAAACCCAGTTCAGCTTGAAAAAAAAGAAAGAAAAAAAAAGAAAATAAAAGAAAAGAAAAAACTCTTCTTTTTACCACAGGTTCTCGTTAAAGGAACTCCAACAATGACTCCTGGAACTGTGTGAAGGTTGTTCCTCACAGCTGTGATAATGCCACAGACATGGACCACCCTGGCAGCCTGTCAGCTTTAAAATATTGCTCCTGGAATAATGAAAAATCGCCAGTTTCTCACTATGGCTTCATGATTTATGGGCAGTTCCTCAGAGGTTGATCAGTTGGTTTGTTTCCTTACCTGGAATGAATGATGAATATTTTAAAAAACACTTAATGCGGGATCTGGTGCAAATGAGATAATTTTACAGTGACTTGTTTGGTTGTTTCCAGAATAATTGGACATTATTACCTGCCCACCATGCGTGAACTATGGGTCTCTGGAGGGGCTAAATGCCTTCACTGGATGTTTCCTTAATATTTCCATGGAGTTCATCTGCTCTGTTCATACAGGAGCTTTTACCAGATGGTTCTCCAGCCCTGTAAGGACATTTCACATTTTCCATCCATTACTCGCCAATGGAAAATGAAACAATTTGATTTGTAACTTTTGACTGACTCACTTCTGGACCTGCACTAAGGTGTCCAGAGTGTCCCAGGGAGGTGGAATTGGGAAGGAGTTTGCTGTTATCTGGAGTGGGATCAGTACCAATATTGAAGGGAACAACTTGTTGTCCTTTATGGTTTAAGAACAAACTGGGTTTTGGAAGGCTTTTCCTGAGGCAAATAAAATTTGGGTATGTACCCCAAAAGTAACTTACTAAAAATTCATGAAAAATCCATTATCATTTGGATCTGCCCTTGGGAGAGAAGCAGGAACAGAGGTCACCTTGGCTTTGGTGCTTTTTGGGCAGTGGGGAGATGAGGCCAACACATAATCCAATCTTACCTTTGTTTCCAGACTGGGAAATGTTAAGGCAGAGTTATTTTATTTTATTTTATTTTATTTTATTTTATTTTATTTTATTTTATTTTATTTTATTTTATTTTATTTTATTTT
>VZTN01028497.1:80895-118995 GCA_013400515.1 Erpornis zantholeuca
TTTTCTTTTCTTTTCTTTTCTTTTCTTTTCTTTTCTTTTCTTTTCTTTTCTTTTCTTTTCTTTTCTTTTCATTTCATTTCATTTCATTTTATTATTTCATTTCATTTCATTTCATTTTAATTTTTGTTTGTTTTGGTTTTTAATTTTATGTTACTGGAGGGTTTAGTTACCCTGCTTTTTTAACAAATGGACCTCTGAGATCCATGTTGTCCTCGTGTCTAATAAACTACCAACACTCCACTTGTCACCAAAGATCTTCAGCATGGATCAGGTGGCAGAAAATGGCCACTTTTGAGAAGATATTCAGAAAATTGCTGTTTCCAAACATGATCCTGCCTGTGCTGCCAGAGTTTGCAAAGCAGGAGCTGGATCTGAAGACAATCACTGCTGTTTTCTGTTCTTGTTATCCTTGTTAGTCTCCTTTGAAGCCACACTCCTCCAACTTCTTCCTTTTAGGAAGGACATGGAGCTGCAGGAGAGAGCCCAGAGGAGGCAGCAGGATGAGCAGAGGATGGAGCAGCTCTGCTGGGAGGAAAGGCTGCCAGAGCTGCCATTGTTGAGCCTGGAGAGGAGAAGCTCTGGGCTGAGCTCAGTGTGGCCTTGCAGGGCCTGAAGGAGCCCACAGGAAGCATGGAGAGAGACAATTGCCAAGGGCTGCAGGGCCAGGAGGCAGGGAATGGCTTCCCAGTGCCAGAGGGCAGGGCTGGCTGGGAGATTGGGAAGTGGGAATTGTTCCCTGGCAGGGAGGGCAGGCCCTGGCACAGGGTGCCCAGAGCAGCTGTGGCTGCCCCTGGATCCCTGGCAGTGCCCAAGGCCAGGTTGGCCATTGGGGCTTGGAGCAGCCTGGGACAGTGGAAGGTGTCCCTGCCATGGCAGGGATTGGCACTGGATGGGCTTTGAGGTCCTTTCCAACCCAAACCATCCTGGGATTCTGTGATTCTCTCTCAACACCATTTCCAGTTTGACATTATTCTCTTTTTTTCAGCTTTGATTTGTTGGCCACAGCTCCGAGCTCTGCCTACTGGAAGGAACCATGGGCTGGACCCCTGGGGTGACAGAGCCCAATCTCCCATTGCTAGCATCAAACATGAGAAGCTCTTTGCCTGGAGAGCCAAATAAAAAAATTACTCAAGGCCCAAAACATTCCTCAGGATCCTTTAGCAAACTGTGTGTAACTACAAAGGCCTCGTAGCAGCTCCAGCTGTCACAGTGCTTGAAGAAGTGAACGAGGAGATCACCAATGGCTCCAGCCACGCCTGAAATGTGAAAAACCTCCAGAATTTGAAGTGGAGCATGCATTGAGATGGCAAAGGAGCTTTCTAGAGCTTCTCCAAACCCTTGAGGTGTCTGAAAAGTTTGCACTTTTTAGTAACCTGATCCCACAAAAAACCTTTTGTTCCAACATCTCTTCCCTGGCTAAAGTCCACTTTGCTGCTTGACGTGTGGGTTACACCTCTCCAGAGAGCTCTGGCTTCTAAAAATATTCTTGTCTGGAATCTTTGGGGTCTTTCTGATCCCATCTGTCTGTAGGAATCTTTATGATAAATGCATTTGCTGGGAAATCATTCTTTTTATGGTGGCAAGGAATTGGGTGTGGGGAGACTGCTGCTTGCTCCTTGAATTGTGCTGTTTATTGGTTTTGTCTGTGTTATCTCCATCCCTGCCCTCTCCTTCCAGGCAATTTTGGGCCATGACTACCTGGGATTGTGTGTGCTTTCCCAAATAAGCTCACTGCAGTCTGGAAGTGTTGCTGAAGCCTGTTATGAGAATTTGACATGGTAAGAAATGAAAGAAAGGAGCAGATCATATTCAGAGTTGCACCATATTATTTTGATGTCAGAAAATCAAATGGAAAGGGTTTTTTTCCACTCTTCTGGAAAAAAAAATTAAAAAAATAAGAAGAAAACCTCATTTTTATTCATAAAAGAGGCTGCTTCTTTAGCTGGAAAGAATTTTTCCCCCTCTCACTAGGAATATAAATAATGCAAGTAGAAGAGAACAGAGAAGCCACATTAATCATGCATGTATGGATATATTTTATTTCAAAATTATTTTCTTAAATCTAAAAAACATCCATGACTGTCTCATTGGAGTACAGTAGTTTTCATAATATAGTGGACATATATAAGTATTTATTTCTTTCCTCAGAGACCTGGGTTTTCAAACATTTTTCTTTTTAATATCCAGAATTCATGTAAGGTTTAGGACTGACTTAGGCTGAGGCCATAATTCTTAAAGGGCTTATGCATGTGCCTGACTTGAGGAATGTAAGTCCCTCTCAGTTCAATAGAACAACTTTGTCTAAGTTAAATGCTTAAAGAAGATCAAAGCCCAAGCCTAACTTTCGAAATGGAAGTGAGGAACATTCATTACAATGATCTAAGCCATGCAGAAAAATAAAAATAGCCTTTGGAAAAGCCACTGCAGTTTCAAACATGACAGGATCAAGCATAGGTGAGAGGTGGAACTGGACCTGAGCTGGTCCCAGGAGTTATCCCCACAGGAAAATCAGCTTTTGTAGGAGAAGTGGGAGGCAGAGCAGGGCAAGGGAGAGCAGGGACTGGAAAAGAGCTGAGCTCTCTTTGAAAAAAGAGTTTTAAACTCCAAAAAGAGGTAGCAAAGCACACTGGAAACCCTCCTGGCTGTGCCTTTCTGTGCTGGTACAGACTTCTACCCTGGTGATAAAAGCTTCAGCACAGAGCCCTTGCACCCAACGGTAAATATTGGGGAAATATTGTGAAGTAAATATTGGTAAATATTGATTTTGACTGGAGAAAATTGCAAGGGGGACACAGAGTGCCTGGACCTGAGTTTCAAGCAAAGGGGGCAGAGCTGTGGAGCTCTGTGGTGAGCAGGGAGGAGCTTTCCAGCAGGGAATTCAGCAGAGTTGCTGCTGGATGCCTGTTGGGGGCCTGGGCCCCCACAGGGGTTGGAACCCCTGGTTCCAGCCCCTGTCCTCTGCCCTGGAAATTTTCTTTCTTCTGTTTGTCATGTTGGAAAGAAGGAAGCAAGACATCTTCTTTGCTGTTTCAGGACTTGTTTTTTTTTCTTATCAAGACCTCAGAGGCAGAGGCAGCATCCTCCAAGGGCACCAGGGCAGAAAGGCAATGGCTGCTAATCAGCAGCTACTTTTATATCTTACTAACAACCATTCAAAAAACAAGACATATGTTATTTTGTTTCCAACACCAGTAAATTCTCATCTTATTGAGATGTCTTTTCTATACTAACTTTTTTCCACCAACCAACACACCACAGGAACTGGTGTCAAAGAAGAGAGGAAGAGAATGAGGAGAGAGAAGAAGAAGAAGAAGAAGAAGGAAAAACCACACCCAAAAATCTCCATCTTGTCCCTATGTAATACATAGAGCAAGATCCTAAAACTACAACTAAACTCTCTGTGGTTCACTAAACAAAAATCTCTTCACCTTTCTGGTGCATTCAGGTTCTCCCAAAAGTGGAGGGAGCTTCTCCAAAAGCCTAGGTCGCTGGCTAGGCCACTTTTGAGGAGCTCTGGGGACATAAAGAAACCACCAGAGGAGCAGGAGAAGCTTTCAGGCTTCCCTGGACTCTGACAGATGCCTTTGCTCCAGAGGCATCTTCTCCTCTCTTTGTGTGGGTCAGGCTTTTTTTCCATCTGCCTTTTGATGGAAATCGAGGTTATCAGCGAGTTCATGTGGCTGCAAAAGGAGTTGAGGGCTGATTGAAGGGAGGGGCGTGCTGGAAACTTTGAAAAAAAGTTAATTTCCTGTCGAAATATGTTTTGTGCCTCGGTGAAATAGCAGGACCTGAACGTGCTTCTGGTTTTAATAAAAATGTTTAGGGCTTGGGGTTTGTTTTTGTCAGTCGGAGAAAATTCAGCCATCTCCACTACAAAGAGTGTTCTCCATGTGAGGGAGCAGATGGGGAGCTCGGAGCCCCAGATGGTGAGCAGGGATTCTGCAGGGCTGGATGGACATTCCTGCTCCTTTCCATGCAGATCTGAGCCTGTTCCATTCCCCAAGTTGGGAAGGGAAGGCTCCAGGAGCAGCTACCAGAAATGGGGAGGCTCTGGGTGGAAAGAAGAGCCTCAGGGAGATAGGAATGAAGAGGGAATATCTGGAAAATCCAGCAGCTGCACGAAGAGCATCTGAAGGAGTGGACAGGAGACCTCACAGCCCAGCAGATGCTCTCTGGGATGCCAGTGGTGCCCTGGAGTTGTGGCACTCACCCCAAAAGTTGTTCTCGTATTTGCCCTGTTCCTGCAGCCTGGATCAGTGACTGTATCCACAGCAATTTGCATCTTCAGGGAGAGAGATTTTTGTTATAACTCCAAGCAGACCAGGAAATATTTTCTCTACAGTCTTTAAAACACCCACAGGGACTTGGTATAGAACAGGATGTGCACATTTCCCAGTTTCTTGCAGGGCACTCTCTGGCATGAGCTTTTCATCAGCTCTTCCTCCATGGCCACTGCCCCTAAATTGCATTTATTTACTACTGAAACCTTTTTCAGTTTTACTTAACTTTATGCATTGCAGCATGGGTGGAAAAAGGTTTTAAGTGCAGTGGTTATTCAATGAGAGGACTGATTTTTTCAGTTCTTCAGTAGAAACAAACTGAATAAAACTGGAGGAAAAATTTATTCAGTTTATTGACTTTCCTGGTTCCTGAATGCCTATTAGCAATTTGCAATTCCTGGTCCTACTTTACTCAACATATTTAGCAGACATATTATTAGAAAGAGGCATAAGAGATATAGTAGAAATATTTATTTCTTGCAGTTATGAGGTTTTTTTCAAAGAGTTTAACATAGACTTTCAGTACTTCACATTCAAAATCAGAAGTGTCTAGAACAGCTAAGACTTAGCACCACTATTAATACATATTCTCTGTGCCATCACTAAACAACTGCAGCTTTTCAACTTGGGGGTGGGGAATGAAAAACTTGAAGCCTCTGAAGGTTTCCCCCAAGTGAAAAATTCGCTTTCTATTTTTTTTAAGAATAAGTAGCAAAAAAAATCCCCTTGAGACAGGCATGTGCTGATCTAGATTTAAAGATTAAAAGCACAAACCATTTTGTCCTACACCTTTCAGAGATTTCGTTACAAAGGTCACTGTAAGATTTGTTGTCTCAAAATATGGAGTTTCAGGGGAAAAGAGTGTGATAGGAATATCTTGGCTATCCATGAAGTTATGGAATATCATCCACAGGGTGGAAGCTCGTGCAAAGCAGATTTTCAGCTCTTTTGAACTGTGGTGGTGCCAGTGAAATAAATCAAGTTTTGGCAGTCAGCGTTAGCTGAGTTCCTGTTTTGAGGTATAAAATTTGGGAATGCCAAAGAGCAGCAGTGAGGAAGGAGATGGGATCTGTTTGCAGCAACTTGTGTCAAAATCTATTCAGGCTCAGAAAATGATGGTTTGGATTTTTAAATTGTGGAAGCACCCCAAAAACCCATGGCCAGAGGGAAAGGGATTGGGATTGGGGTTGGGATTGGGACTGGGACTGGGACTGGGACTGGGATTGGGATTGGGATTGGGACTGGGACTGGGACTGGGACTGGGATTGGGATTGGGATTGGGATTGGGATTGGGATTGGGACTGGGACTGGGACTGGGACTGGGACTGGGATTGGGATTGGGATTGTGCCCCCAGGCCCTGCTCAGGTGAGACCTCACCTGCAGAGCTGCCCCAGCCCTGGGCCCAGCACAGGGAGGATGTGGAGCTGCTGGAGAGAGCCCAGAGGAGGCAGCAGGATGAGCAGAGGATGGAGCAGCTCTGCTGGGAGGAAAGGCTGCCAGAGCTGCCATTGTTGAGCCTGGAGAGGAGAAGCTCTGGGCTGAGCTCAGTGTGGCCTTGCAGGGCCTGAAGGAGCCCACAGGAAGCATGGAGAGAGACAATTGCCAAGGGCTGCAGAGCCAGGAGGCAGGGAATGGCTTCCCAGTGCCAGAGGGCAGGGCTGGGTGGGAGATTGGGAAGTGGGAATTGTTCCCTGGCAGGGAGGGCAGGCCCTGGCACAGGGTGCCCAGAGCAGCTGTGGCTGCCCCTGGATCCCTGGCAGTGCCCAAGGCCAGGTTGGCCATTGGGGCTTGGAGCAGCCTGGGACAGTGGAAGGTGTCCCTGCCATGGCAGGGGTGGCACTGGATGATCTTTGAGGTCCTTTCCAACCCAAACCTCTCCATGATTTTATGATGAACCTGGTCAGGTTCCTGTTTCTCCTCTGTATCTGTAGCTCCTCACAGAGTCTTTGCCTCAAGGAGTCTAAACACACATCAGGAGATAAGAAAGGCTCAGACACACTGACACAGTGATTTCTCCCCTTTTTTGCAGCAGATCAGCATCAACACCAGAGGTGGAAGCTGCTCTTTGAACTGCTGGGACACTCTTGGGTCACACTCTGGGCTGAGGCCTGGCACTACCTGTGCCTGTTTCAAAGCCCATTGGGATAAAAATGAAAAAAATGCTTAGATAGTTGTGTTTTAGATCCCTCATGTCATTAAAATGACATTATCTGGGGCCATGAGGCAACAGAGAATCAAAATCTTCTACCTGAAGAACAGTTTTGTTTTACTTTATTGCTGTGATATTTAATAATTCTGAAAATACAGGTACCTTGTGAGCATGGGGAGGTCCTGAAGTGTCAGAACTGCCTTTGAAATGCTGCAAAAGGAGAAAGATGCATTTGGTGTTGAAATACTAATGCAAGAGTAAAATCTCTGACTTCCAGTCCTCCAAATAACCTAAGATAATTTCACTAACTTGAGGGGTAGGTGCTTGGTAAATGATTCCTGCAGGTGTTCTGCCTGTGTTTGTCCTTCAGAGACATTTTGGGTTTCACTCCTCATTGGCATCTTTCTTCTAAGAAATGAAGAATTCTCGAACACACTCCTAAATAAATCATAACCATCTGAGTAATCCCTCCTGGAATTGCTATGGAAGAGCAGAACATTTGTCCTCCTTGTCCCTGCTCCTTCTGAGCGTGGTCAGGGCCAGCAGAATGAAGGAGTTGTAAAATATTCCAGCTCAAGCTGTTGCTGCAAGAACAACTCCTAATTACTTAGCTCTTGCCTTATTATCCTGATGTAAAAGTCTTTATTCCCTTTCCAAAATGCACAAACCCTCAGCAAAGCACCTCTGGCTGCTTTTATTATTTGTGTAAATCACAAGTGATGCACTGAGGGAGGGGAAAAAAAAAATCAACAAAATGAACGACTCTTAATGATAAACAAGTTTGGAGCTGAAAAGAAATGAATAAGTGAATGAGGGCAGTGCAGGGACTTTTCTGGGAGTCACTGATTTTTTTTTTCCTGAAAAGATGAAGTCATTATGAGGGGAGAGAATGCAGGGAAGAAAGTGGCTTTTATAAAGTGCAAAGGATGGCAGGTAACTGCATTTTGACACTGGGTTTTCTTACAGTTCAAATTGTCCTATTACCTCTTCTAAAAATTCATCCCTGCAACAACCCTGCTGTATTTATTTTTATGAGCAGCAGAGCAATCAAGGAGTTAAACAGCTATTTTTTGATTATTTTCAAAAGTTTTTTAGTTTGAGGTTGTTTTTTTTTTCTTTTTAAATCATAAAAAAGGGAAAGTGCTGCCGTCCCAGAAAACATCCAAGATTTGCTAATGGTAAAAAATAGGATAAATACTAAAGTTACTGCATTCATCAGTCAACCACCCCAAAACATTTGCAACCCATTATAGATTTCCAAACTTGGCTGGGAGTGCTGAGGTTCCCTGTAAGCAACTTTCTGCACTTGTGCCAAAAGCAGGAAAAGTAGAAGGCACTGCTGAAACATGTGCTGAGAAAAATACCTGACTCTTGTTGCTGCTGTAACAGGAATAGTAGGAATAATTGGGATAGGCCAGAAGGACAGGAATAAGTTTGGATTGGTTGTAAGAAGACTGTAAAGTCACAAAAATTAAATAAAAATGTCTCGTGCCTGCACCATTTCCTATTTTATTGTCTACGAGCTGCTGTTAAACCATGCTCAGGTTGGGGCTCTTCCTGCTCTTGCTGGAATATTTATCCTGAGAATGAGGTGCCAGAACCTGAGGCCTCATCCTGGGAGAGGGAATTGTCACTTGGGCTTTGTTGTAAGAGCCTCCACTAATGGTGGTCTTTGAGGTAATAATATTTTCCTTCCTCCCCTTTCCTTTCTCTGACTCATGTCTGGTATGTCCTGGATTTATGCAGAACTTTCTTACCCCACACATTGGACATCACTCATCCCTTTCCCACTCTCTCCCACTTTCTTTCTCCTTCCTTCCCCTCATTATTGCTCTTTCAAGGATGTCAGGCTCCCACCCAGACTCTGGGCTGTGAATTCTTTGTTCTTTTCCCCTGCCTTGCCACCAGGGATGGAGGGAGAGAGCTGAACTCCTTGGATGTCTCATTTCTTGGTCACTGGGCTCTGGGATGTTGCTGGTTTTTGTCTCTTCTGCTTCAACAAAGGCAAGTTTTTAATTTCTGGTGATTTTTAGGTCACACCCTTCCTTCCCTGTGCTGCTCCTAAGTGATTTTGCTGCCATTTCTGGTCCAAAAGGGTGGGAATGAGCTTGGGACATCCTTCAGGATTGAAATCATAAAGAATATTTCAAGTAATAAATATGCATAAAATCATCTGTGTGTTGGAAATATGTGGGACTTGCCTGTGCAGTTGTTCCCCAGCGATTATGACTCAATTTTAATTACCTGTGATACAGATTTTTGAATATAAAATCCCCTACCTCAGATGCATTTTTTAAAGCTCAAGGCAAGGCTTTGTCTCTTGCTGCCTTCTTTGAACAGATGTCACTAGATTGGTATTCTGTTCCCGTGGTAATTTAGTATCACTTTTTTTTTTGGTTTGCTTCCTTCTTCTCAGGTCCTCCTGCTAAATTACAGAGCTCTTCTTGCTGTGTATGACTCCTGCTTCCAATCAAATTCCCATCCCAGCCCATAGAAGTATTTTCAGTAATATCAGAGACCTTGGAATTGAGCCCCAATTGCAGACATTGGTGAGCAGAGAACTGTGTCCAATATTGGCTCATGGAACTCTTGGAAGAGCAGCCCAGAACAGAACAGGTTTGGAGCTTTGAGCTCTGAGTGGTTTGTGCTGAGGCACTCAGGCCACCTGCTTGGGTTTGGGGTTTTTTTTCCATGTGTGTTTTACATTTTTGGGTGATTTGGGGAGCTGCCTTTACCTGAAATTTCAGCAACTTGTGGTAGCTCCACACCACTCTCCTCTCGTTGGGAGGAGCAGTCTGAGGTGGAGACCTGGGGTGTCCTTTTCCACCAGTGCTGTGGAGTTTCTCCTCTGGGCAGCTCTGATCTGACCCTGGAGAAAAGGAGGCTCAGGGGGGACCTTGTGGCTCTGCACAAGTCCCTGACAGGAGGGGGCAGCCGGGGGGGGTCAGGCTCTGCTGGCAGGGAACAGGGACAGGAGGAAATGACTTCAAGTTGTACCAGGTTGGACATTGGGAGGAATTTCCTCCTGAAAAAGAGTGGTCATGGTGCCTTAAACTGACTCCCTAGAAACAGAGAGCAGACAGGAATAAAGGAATAAAGGAATAAAGGGATAAAGGAATAAAGGAATAAATGAATAAAGGGATAAAGGAATGAAGGAATAAAGGAATCAATGAGGGATTGATTGGAAAGGCCTTCAGAGGTACACTCTGGGCTCCAGAGGCTCCTGCCTCAGTGCATCCCAACATGGACAAGGACAGCTCCCGAGTTCTTCCCACTTGGATCTCAGCATCAATTCCCCAAGCAGGAGCCAGGCAAGGATGGAATTTGCCCAAGCTTGCCCCCCTGTCCCCAAGATTGTGGTTTGCAGTTGTTGGGCCTAGGAGGGTCTGGGTGTCCTTGGAGAGCTGGAGAGGCTTTGTTGTGTGTGTGTGAGCATGAGAGAACAGCACTGAACGAGCTCCAGGGAACTGCAGAGTGACACTGGGCAGGGCAGGGCTGGGAACAGAGAAAAGTTCAAACCCAAGGCTTCAGTCAGGCCTTGGAATGGCCTGAAGTGCCCAGCCCTGGAGGGGTCCCAGGAAGGGCTGGAGGTGGCACTCAGTGCTCCAGGCTGGGGACAAGGTGGGCATCGGGCACAGCTCGGACTCAATGACCTTGGAAATCTTTTCCAACCTCAATGATCCTGGGATTCTGTGATGCTCTGATCCCTATTTTTGAGTTGAGGCATTTCCTTGGCCTCGAGGGAGGGGAGCTGCAGAGAGAAGCAGTGGTTGGCACCACAGCCAAACCCAGGAAGCTCCAACCCAGGCAGAGCTCTCCTGCTCAGCTCCTGCCTGGAACTTGTGCCACATTTTACATGGACCATGTGGACTTGTGACCTCACTGAGCTCATTAGCCTTCAACAAGAAAAAATTAACAGATCCAAGGCCATCATCTACATTAAAATTAAAAGTTCAGGCAAAAATATTCTGCAGGGTAATAAAGACCAAGCTGTTGCTGAGGAAACCTTTCCTCTTGCTTAGGTTATCCTGATCTATCGAAGATTTCTCCAGGTCCCTCCGTGCTGACTTCTGCACTCTCCATTAAAACCAGTTGAAATCAGAAGTTCAGATTACAAGGTCATCCCAAGTCCCATTTAAAATGAGGGGAATTTACTGGCTGATGCTGCTTTTTATAAAAAAAAAAAATTACTAAGTGAAAACACGTCCAATTTCTAAAATCCACCCAAACCGAGCTTAATTCCTGGGTCATGACAACTCCAAACTAATCACAAGGATTTTATATCCTGTTTCTAAGAGAGTTTCCTTCAGACAATACCTCATCCACGCTGTCACCTCTGCTGAATATCTTCCTGGGCTTAGTTGTTACGTCTTTAAAGCAGTCCAGCAGCAAAAATGCAGAGAAATGCAATTTAATTGCTGACCTATTGGCAAGAGCAAAGGGCCACAGAGCCAGGTGCTTCCAGCTTCCTCCTCTGGGTTCTGTGGAGTTGTTTTCCTCCCACTGCATCTCGTAGGTACTGAGTTTGAGGGCAGGGATGTGGAACACAAGGCTATCATTCTTCCTAACACCATTACAAAAATCTTATTGTATTAGCAGCATTCCAGCTTCCCTTACCGAGTGTTTAAGTGAAGCAGTGAGTTTTATTCTCATGTGAGAGCCTACCATCATTTAACTCTGTAATTTACTATGAAATCCTCATTGCTTTGTCCCTGGGAGTTTTATGATCCTTTTCCCTTAATGATCGGGGTCGCCTTCGCACCAAGGAAGTCTGAGGGGACTTCTTTTGGGTTTTGATTTAATCGTGGTCTTAAGAGATTTGAGACTTCAGGGATTAATAAAGGATCCCCCAAATCATAAAGCAAATCACAGCATACCAAATCATTCCTCCTTTGAGACTGGTGCCAAGCATTTTCTGTGGTGTTCCAGTGAAACTGGACACTTCCAGCCCAATGGCTAGTAAAGTCAGGGACGGGGGAAAAAAAAAGGCACCAAATTTTATTTTCAGTGCATAGCTGGAATTTCAGCCTCTCTGCACACAAGTCCTTGCCATTACAATTTATTAGATGTTTTATGCAGCAGATTTTATTGAATGATTTAGGTAGCCTTGACTTGATCCTTTCCAAATGTGTTCAACAGTATTCGGCTACATGCAAAAAGTGTTTTTATATTCTCACTTTCATGTAACCAAAGCTCCCCAAATCTAGATGGAGTTGCCTGCCTGCTGCATGGATTGTTTTGTTTTCAGAATTAGTTTGGGAAGGCCTGGCCTCTGCAGCCTTTTCCAGAAGATTTAGGATTATAAATCAGCTGGAGCAGGAAGGAAGAAGAAGGGCACTGGAACCACCAAGCTGACTAAGAGCAATTAAACTCCTGGGAGTGGGAAGGGTAGGGATAAAAGGAAATGGAGAATATTAAGGATGCAGGAAGTACATTTCCCAGAGCTTTTCTTGATTCTGTGGTGTATTGATGTACAGCCCTGGAGTTTGTCAAATGCAATACCTCATCTCCAAGAAAATACCTCATCTTGTGGAAAACACCAGGGGAAGGAGGGGGACAGCCCCAGGAATTGCTCTCCACTGAAACCCAGGGAATTCCTCTGCTGCTGTGCTAAGTGTGGAACACAAATATTTGGCTTTGCCTTGGCACACAACTGCACCACAGCAGGATTTATAATCTTTGTTCTGAAGGAAAGGGAGAGGCTTTATCCTCCTGAATCACCTCACAACAATAATTCCTCTGGAAAAACAGTTTTTGTGATACACAGAATCCCTCATGGCAGCCTGGACCTCTTCTGAGAGTCACCAGGGCCAGATGGAAGGATATTTTATTTTTAAAAAAGCTGCTTCAAAATATAGAAGTGGCAATTCTGGTGTTTTCAGGTGTTAAAAATTCTTTACCTGATGGTAACTTCCTACCCAGTCTGATTTAGGACTTAATTTTTAACTTTAACCAGGGCATCACTCAGATTCTCAATAAAATGGATAAAATTGTCCAAAGCAGCTGTGGCTGCCCCTGGATCCCTGGCAGTGCCCAAGGCCAGGTTGGCCATTGGGGCTTGGAGCAGCCTGGGACAGTGGAAGGTGTCCCTGCCATGGCAGGGGTGGCACTGGGTGATCTCTAAGGTCCCTTCCATCCCAAACCATTCCATGATTTTAATCACATTCTGCTCCTCTAGCAATTCCAGATGGCACAAAAAACAAAATTAATTTGGATTTAATCTATGAAGCCAATTCTGGTAGGAATGAGCACTGCTCTGAAACATGCTTTAGTTTCACTTTTTGGTTGCTCTTATAACTTTTGCAATAAATACATTGAATTTTTTGATGTGTATTTTGGTCCTATAAATGTGCCAAATTGAGGAGAAAAAGGATGTATCAACTTGAGCTGGAAGCTCACACTCTCAAACCAAATTAGAGAATGGCCAGGCCCCAATCTGCCCTGATGATTGAATAAAAAAATGATGAATGTATAAAAAAGTGAGCAAATCCTTGGTGGGATGAAAATGACCACTGCCTCCACAGACTTCTATCAGTAGGACTATCAGGTGGAAATATTTCCACCAGCTCTGTCTATGCTGCTCTCATGGAACTACTCCTTTATTTCACTGGTGAACTTTCTTATCAGCATCATTCTGAAGAGCTTTTAAATTATTTGTGGTCGCTGGTAGCTTGAATTTTCATTTATTTCACTTACCTGACTTCTGGAAATGAAAAATATCTATGTTTTCAGCTAGTTCTGTGCCTTAAGGGATGCAAAGTGAAAGGGGTAAATGTCAGGTTTATCAGAAACACCTCCCTTCTCAGCTGAATTGAAAACCAGGCCAAATGTTTTCGGTGTTTCTTGTCTTGCCCTAAATCTCTGCATCATTCACTTTTACAATTTCATTATGTTTCACTAAGTTGCATCTTTTTTTTGGTGTGTTTTTGAACCTTTCCAGAGCGGGCAGGGAAAGCTGAGGGCTTAGTGTGGATGTGGCAGGGGGATACTTCTGGAGAAAGCTGCAGCATTGTCTTCTTCATTGCTGCAACCTCAGATTTATTGTATTTCCTTTTCCACCTTGTGTTCCAGGTCAGCTTATTTATCTTCCTGTTCTGTTTTGGTTTGTGGTGGAAGGGATGAAAATGAGGGGCAGAGAGTTTAGAGGCTTCATTATGGCTGTTGTGCTAATGAGGTGTTTAAATGAAGTGCTGGCCCTTGTAAGATTTACCTTTTTCAGCAGCAGAAACCCAAATGATGCTTGGGCTGAGCATGATCTTTCCAAAGAGGACTCTCCAATGATCATTTAAAAGAAATGTGTAATCTCTTAATCACTGGGTTTTGTATTCATGAGTGTAATTACTATGGCACTAATCCAAGCTGGATGCTATTAATGCACTAATTGGCATGGCTGGAACTCCCTTAGGGATTTCTAGGGCTCCCTGGTCCAAGATTGAGGGAAATTCAGGCTCTGTGCCATGGAACTCTGTCCCAGTCTGGAATAAGGATCAGGTCTAGCCCAGAGGTTGCATTGCTCAGAAGAGAAAGCAGTAGGCTGAAATCTTCTCTTCACACTGATGCCTTCAATGGCTCCCTAGGAACAGAGAGCAGGCAGGAATAAAGGAATCAAGGAGGGATTGGTTGGAAAGGCCTTCAGAGGTACACTCTGGGCTCCAGAGGCTCCTGCCTCAGTGCATCCCAACATGGACAAGGACAGCTCCCGAGTTCTTCCCACTTGGATCTCAGCATCAATTCCCCAAGCAGAAGCCAGGCAAGGATGGAATTTGCCCAAGCTTGCCCCCCTGTCCCCAAGATTGTGGTTTGCAGTTGTTGGGCCTAGGAGGGTCTGGGTGTCCTTGGAGAGCTGGAGAGGCTTTGTTGTGTGTGTGTGAGCATGAGAGAACAGCACTGAACGAGCTCCAGGGAACTGCAGAGTGACACTGGGCAGGGCAGGGCTGGGAACAGAGAAAAGTTCAAACCTAAGGCATCAAAACCAGAGGTAAATTAAATTTTAACTGAACAGAAGCAGAGAGGAACCAATTCTGAGACACCCTGACCATCCTTCCCCTATTCCACCATCAGGTTTGCACACAGGTCTCCTCTTTTGTTGCAATCAGTGATTTCTTTGGCATGTGGAAACTCCTTCCCACTCTTTAGGAGCAGTTTTGCTGGGTGTGTTCCTAATGTCTGAAGGATTTCACACCAGAAGTGTTGGTGTTGGAAAATAAAACATCATCTGCATGGCTGAGAAACAGAGATCATTTAGAGCAGAGATTTTTCTTCTCCCCTAGAGCGTGGCTTCAACCACGCTTCAACCCCCAGAGGGAAGGGTTAGATGGGATTTTGGGAAGGAATTCTTCCTGGAAGTATCCAAGGCCAGGCTGGATGGGGCTTGGAGCAGCCTGGGACAGTGGAAGGTGTCCCTGCCCATAGCAGGCGTGGCACTGGATGAGCTTTAAGGTCCCAACCCAAACCATTCCATGATTCCCTATGGAATAGAAGAGGATCTCCCATAGTCCCAGCCATGCCTGTATCAACAATTTGCCCATTATTTCTTAGAAGATGCTTTAGACATCCAATGAAGATGCTTTAGTGTATCCAATTTTCTCATAGAACTCTGTCGTTTGGCTGATAATAGAATATTTTCTCCCTCTGTTGCTCAGTATTTTCTCTTTACCTGTCAGGACCCAATAAAAAGGACCTTTAGCACTCACCCCTCCCAAAATAAAGGATGTTTTTCAAAGTCTAGCATGATCTCTACAGCAATATTTTTATATCCTGTTGTACTTATTTCGTATGGAGGTTGGGCCAATATATTTAAAGATGCTCTGCTCTGGCACCTCTCCTAAAGTACAGATGCTCTGGCTTTAGTAGGACCTCATTTTTTGTGGTCCCACTCCTTCATTTGATCAATTTGATCAAATTTCTTCCACTGAAATGGCAATTTCAAGGCCATCTCCATTTGGAATTTGCCTTCCCATGTGGCCTCACGTTATCAACAGCAGCAAGTTTCTCAGAAGATGAGGTCAGATGTTAAAAGTCACCTGAATCTCAAATGAATGATCTCTCATGCTTCACTTATTCTCACTGAATGTGATTTTTTTCCCCCTTTATGGCTATTCTGGATCAATATTTTGTTATTTGTTTGGGGTGGGGGAGTTTCCCCAAAAATTTACCTCATCTTGACTCTTGGAAATTGTCACTTTATACTTTTCGTTGCCTGCTTAGAAGACAATTCCCAGCCCTTTTTTCCTGCTCTTTACTCTCCATCCTTGAAATTCTTTGCAGCTACTCTCATTTTGTAGAGCAATATTTTTATTTATCCATTTGGCCTGGAGATTTTCCTTAGGAAAATTTTCCCTTGTTGGTAGGAAAGCTTTTCTACCTTTGCTTAGAGAAATCAAAACCCTCCCCCATCCTGAAGAGGATGAAGTTCCTTCACTGAATACTCTCAGATTGGTCACTTTGAATTATTGGCCTTTTAAGAAGCCAAGATCTCCATTATTTTCCTGAGGCTTTCTATCCTAAATTTCAGCTTTCCCTCTTTTAATGGAACGAGAAGCACACAGAATTTTTGCCTTATCTCAGTGCACTCACTCATGTGTTTCTACAGGATGTGAAATCTCTTTTTTCCTGAAAATCAACTACAGGCATCTTGATTTTGTTCCTGACTCTAACTCCATAGGAATCACAGGAATTGAATTTTTTCAGCTCTTTTTCTCGGAGTGCCCATCCCACCTCTGCCTGCCCAAGGTTAATTAGTGCAGAGCACTTTTCAACTTGTTCCTTTTAGCTTTATATATAACAGACTCGAGGTTTTAGGTTAAAACACTGGAGCAAAACACCCCAAAAAGATGCAAATATTGGTGTAGTGCAAATAAAGATGATTTACAGCTCCCAGGTATCTCTTCCTGGGAAGGAAAAGTGCAAGGGAATCTATGGATTGCCCAATGTGTGATTTTTAAGGACACATCAAAGGGGAGTGAAGGGAATCTTGGAACTGCATTTTGTTTTATTTGTAGATATATTTCCATGTGCTCACATATACAGGCAAGGAGTGCTTTTGTGTCTATTTGGCAATAATATATTTATAATAATGTATTTATTCATGGTGCCAAAGCCCCAGAGAGGCAGGTTTTGGAGCATCCAACAAAGGGGAAAAATCTGGAATTTAGAACCAAACCCATCATGACAAAGTGGTTTGATTTCAGTTAGAGACCAAGCAAAAAACAGGGGGAAAAAAAATCCCAATTTTGGAGCTCACAGCCTGAGGCAAATTGATACATTCATCCCCAGTGCAGACTTCTTGGACACTGATTACTGGGCTCTCCTAACAGTGTTTGCAGGACAGCTTATCTGCCAGCTTATCTATTCTCCTCTTCTATAAGAGACACTGTTCAAAGAGCCTGAAAACACAGCTGCCTCTTCCCAGGCTTTCCCTGCCCCTCAAAAGCAGGAGAATCCTGTGCCTGGGGGCTGCATGCCTGCAGCAATAGAATCCCAAAATTAATCTTCATGGAAAGTGGGCATGAAAAGCTTTTTCCTTCATGGAAAGCCTTGTTTGGAGGTGGCAGAAAAGGAAAGCACTCGGAGGGGAAATCTGCTTAAAGGTCAAAGGGAAAACTTGGAGGGAAACTTGTGAAAATGCTGGGCTGGGGAAGGTTCCTGGGAATTTGGAACAAAGGGAATGAGATCTCTGGATAAAGGGTTGGAATGGGAGAGTTTTCACCGTGAAGGGGCAGTGCAGTGCCAAAAGTCTGAACAAGCTGGGACTTTAATGGGTTCTCAGAGCCTCTCTGCCTGGCACTGGCAAAAATTCCTCCTTTCCTCACCTTTTCCTTCTGAGTAGGAGCTGTGATATCAAACCCATTAAATCCATCAAATCCTTCAAATCCATCAAACCCAACAAATCCATCAAACCCATTAAATCCATCAAATCCTTCAAACCCATAACACCCATCAAACCCATCAAACCCAAAAAATCCATCAAACCCAACAAACCCATTAAATCCATCAAACCCATCAAACCAAACAAATCCACCAAACCCATCCAATCCACCAGACCCATCAAATCCATCAAACCCATTAAATCCATCCAATCCACCAAACCCATTAAATCCATCAAACCCACCAGATCCATCCAATCCACCAAACACATCAAATCCATCAAATCTATCAAACTCGTCAAACCCATCAAATCCACTAGACCCATCAAATACTTCAAACCCATCAAACCCATCAAACTCATCAAACCCATCAAATTCACCAGACCCAAAGAAATCCACCAAACACATCAAATCCCCAAACCCATCAAACTCTTCAAATCCATCAAATCCATTGAATCCATCAAACTCATCAAATCCACCAAACCCATCAAACCCATCAAATCCACCAAACACATCAAATCCCCAAACCCATCAAACTCTTCAAATCCATCAAATCCATTGAATCCATCACACTCATCAAATCCAACAGACCCATAAAATCTCCAAATCCATCAAACTCATAAAACCCATCAAATCCATCGAATACATCAAACTCATCAAACTCATCAAATCCACCAAACCCATCGAACACACCAAACCCATCAAATCCATCAAACCCCTTAAATCCATCAAATCCAACAAACTCATCAAACCCAACAAATCCACCAAACTCATCAAACTCCCCAAACCCACCAAACCCACCAAACCCATCAAATCCATTGAATACATCAGACTGATCAAACCCATCAAATCCATCAAATCCATTGAATCCATCACACTCATCAAATCCACCAAACCCACCAAACTCATCAAATCCATCAAATCCATCGAATCCATCAAATCCATCAAACTCATCAAGCCCGTCAAATCCATCGAATCCATCAAACTCATCAAACTCATCAAACTCATCAAATCCATCAAACCCCTTAAATCCATCCAATCCACCAGACCCATCAAATCCATCAAACCCCTTCATCAAATCCATCAAACTCATCAAATCCATCAAACCCTTCCAACTCATCAAACCCATCAAATCCCCATCTGCTCCGTTCTATCAAGAAAAGACATCATGGAACTAAGTGTATCCTGACATCTCCAGGCAATATTTCAATAAATCCCATTTTTTTCATTATTGTTTTGGTCAGCTGGGCAAGCACAAGGCTGGAGAGGTGGCACAGGAAAACCTTTTCCAAGGATTTTCAGTCTCGGTGTGATTTCACTTCCTGGCGTGGGCAGGAGGGAGGGTTTGATGCTGTCTGACATATCCAGGATGTTTTCCAGAGGGAAGCACAGCCCTCATCCATCTCCCCCTGGCTGGTGCCCCCCCGGCATCCCAGATAAGGAACAGCAACATCTGGAATGGGATGATGAAGGTGGGAGGGCAAGAAAAATCAAAGTGACAAAATAGAGGTGAGGAGAAGGATATTGGAAAAAGGAGCAGCATCTTTTTATAGATACATGACCCAAATGTGATGTTCAGTGAAGATCAGCAGCTTTTGGCTTCCATTTTAATGAATTTTCACAGGAAGCAAAAATCCTCCTTTGCTTTGTTGCTGGTCTTGGTGCTTTGCAGCCTCACCTTTGCTCAAATAGATGTAAGAGAGGATTTTCTTTCTGTTGTTTTTAGGGCTCTGCTGAGGATTTTTTGGTACCTGAAGATGTAAAACAAGGAGGAGGTGATGTACCCATGACCTTGTGACAAATCTGCTGCGCCAGGGCTGTGGCTCTTTTGAAAGTGGCTCTTTTGCATATCTGGAATTAAGTGTCCTGTCTGCATTTCCATGACGTGCAGAGTGCCTTAAATATTCTTCTTTTCCATCAAAACACTTCGTGTTTGCTCCCAAACCATGGGGTTTCCATATGCAAAGCTCTGCAGATGGAAGAGTAATATTTACCTTTTTGGTTTTGTTTTTCTTTTTTTTTCCATGCTGGTTTTCATTTCAAAACCAGGTCCCTGGTGAGAAGGAAAACAGCAGCACTTGTGATATGAGTGGGGGCAAGTTTCCCTGGGGGTTTCCAGGTCCCAGTTTTGCACCTCAGCAGTCCTGAGGCAGCAGAAATTGTTCAGTTCTGTTGTTTCTTGAATTAGCTGCAAGATCTGCAGCCCAACCTTCCTGGAAACAACTCACCAGCTCCCACTCCCCCCCATCCCAGGGAATTTGCTTTTCTGGAGGCTGGGCTGATGTGGGAAATCACAGCACTGACCCCCAGCATCAGCCAGGGACCTTTGCCTTCAGTTTGAAAGCTCAGAACTCCCAAGTGCTGCTCCTGAGTGTTCCCAAACCCAGTGGGATTGTTCCCAAATCCAGCAGAGAATTTCCACTTCCCAACAAAATCCATTCCCCAGGCTCAGAGCAGCAATGCAGCAGGCAGGGATCTCTGCCTTTGGAAGCAAGACCACCCAGGGGCTCCTCTGAAACAATTCCGAGGGAATGTGGCTTGAGTGGTTTCATACAAGGTCAAGGATTCCCAGCTTTTTTAATTTTCCTTTTTTCTTTTTCTTGCATCTCTTCTTCCTTCCTCCCATTTCCCAATCGTGGAAAAAAAAAATCTCCCTTTGACCTAAACTGCAATCCCACCCAATATTCTTCTTTGCACAAGGCCAAAAAAAAAGGAAAAATATTTTAATGGCTCTGTGTAGTTGGATTCACTTAGGGAATTGAAATGTTTTTGAGCAGGAGTTTTATGCACAGCTGTGATTTTTTTTATTATTATTTGTTGCAAGTATCTGTTATTTTAAAATGTGCCATCTTCACTTCACTTCTGGTGCAATTTTTTGGCTGGGCATCATTTTCCTCACTGAACTCAATAAAAATCTTTCTTATGACTAAAGGCAACTTGGCTGAATGTAAATTATCAGGCATGGGGGATTAGCTGTGCCTTTAGATGTAAGGAATGAGCACAGGTAGGAAGGAAAAGAAATATTTTTGTAAGCAAGCTCTCTTCTGGAAAGATTTAAGAAACCCCAATTAAGATGAAAATGAATTATTAGCTCACATTCTGCTTCAAAAGATGAAAAAGATGAATACTTTTTCCTGCACAGAAATTCACTGAATGGGAAATTATCAAGTGCAGGGAGTCCAGACAAATTGCTGAATTGCAGCCTCCTTAACTTCCATTTCCTACAGAACAGGAGCAGCCTGTGGGACTGCAGAAAGATTAATAAAGGGCAGAGTGAAAGAAAAAAGGGAATAATTGTATTATTTGGACTGTTATACATCCCTCAGCTACATCTGCTGTGGGATCCCTGCCTGCTGCATTGCTGCTCTGAGCCTGGGGAATGGATTTTGTTGGGAAGTGGAAATTCTCTGCTGGATTTGGGAACAATCCCACTGGGTTTGGGAACACTCAGGAGCAGCACTTGGGAGTTCTGAGCTTTCAAACTGAAGGCAAAGGTCCCTGGCTGATGCTGGGGGTCAGTGCTGTGATTTCCCACATCAGCCCAGCCTCCAGAAAAGCAAATTCCCTGGGATGGGGGGGAGTGGGAGCTGGTGAGTTGTTTCCAGGAAGGTTGGGCTGCAGATCTTGCAGCTAATTCAAGAAGAAATTGAACAGAACTGAATAATTTCTGCTGTTTTTCACAAGAAACATTCCAAGGCACTTCTGCCACGTCCAACACTCAGTTCTCCAGGTAACAGCTCCCTCTACACGGACCAGAAATGGACTGTGCAGGGCTTGGATCTCCTCTTCCACCCTCTTGGAGCACAGGAATTCCCAGGGAATTCCATCAGAAACCCCACAGCCCTCAGAGATCCCTTTGAGGGGTGCTCTGCAAGGCTGCTGTTCCACAACCTTTCTTTCCTCCTTGTTCAAACTTCCTTATAAAATCAAAATATCCACAGCTTCCCCGAAGGCTGTGGGGAGCTCTGCTGATCCTGTTGGTGTTTTCTGCTGGAAAAACTCCTCTGGATTGCTGTTCCCAGACTGTGAGGAGTGGCCACTTTCTTCTTTGCCTTCACTTGGGCACAAGGATGCATCCAGGAAAAATGAAGGAGAGATATCTGCACCCTCAGGGAACGAGGAAAGCATTTCCCCGTGGGTTTGCTGCCCTCTCACAGGCAGTCTGATCTTTGTCCTCACAAAGATTCTGCTCTCCCACCAGGAGAAAGAAGAGTCTGTTCCTTGTCACGGGCACAGGACCTGAGGGAAGGGCTTGGAGCTGTGTCAGGAGGGATTTGGGCTGGAGAGCAGGGAAAGGTTCTTCCCCCAGAGGGTGCTGGGCACTGCCCAGGCTCCCCAGGGAATGGGCACAGCCCCGAGGCTGCCACAGCTCCAGGAGCCTTTGGGCACTGCTGCCAGGGATGGCCAGGCTGGGATTGTTGGGGGAGCTGGGCAGGGCCAGGGATTGCTCTGAATGATCCCTGTGGGTCCTTCCAATATCCTCAGGATATTCCACAATTCTCTGAGTAAAGAGCAAGTCCACAGGAATCACTAAAATCCACATGGATTTTATTAATTCGTTCTCCCAAAACTCTGTCTTTAAATTAGAATGTTTAAATGCTTTCTTTAAACAGCTTAAAAATACCTTTAATTAGGATTTTCTTTTGCAAGTACCTCTCTCTGGATTCTTGTCTTGCAACAACACCATTTTGCCTTCATTTCTGCAGAGTTCACCTGCTTTTTATTCCAGCTGAATGTACCTGCTGGAGCACTTGGCAGCTGTTAAGCCCAAAATTTTCCTACTACTTTTGTGTTTCCATCCATCACCTTCCTCCTGTCCCTCTCCCATCACGTGTTTGTCTCCATCACCTGCCCCAAAACTTTGGGGCCAAGAGCCCTTTGTCCCAGCCCTTTTGCACAGGGCTTTTGGATTGTGATCCACAACCCAAAGTTCTGTTTTTCCAGGGAGTTAATCCTCCCACACCCTCCCGTGGGGTAGGTGCAGCTCTTGCCTTTCAGGGAGAAGGAATCTCTGCACTCAGAGGTGCTGATCCTAAGTCGCTCCCGCTGCTCCCCAGGGACAGAACCCACCCTGTTTGGTCCTGGCAAGGACAATTCCAGCTCCCAAATATCCCTCAGGGGTCTGTGGTGAACCAGAGTGATTGAATTCCTTCATTAATCACACAGAACACAGGACTGAGGGCACCCTCAGGTGACACCAAGCTGAGGGTGCAGGCACAGCCCTGGAGGACTGGGTGACACCCAGAGCATAGGGTGACACCCAGAGCATAGGGTGACATCCAGGGCACAGGGTGACACCCAGAGCATAGGGTGACATCCAGGGGACTGGGTGACATCCAGGGGACAGGGTGACACCCAGAGCACAGGGTGACATCCAGGGGACAGGGTGACACCCAGAGCACAGGGTGACATCCAGGGGACAGGGTGACATCCAGAGCACAGGGTGACATCCAGGGGACAGGGTGACATCCAGGAGACAGGGTGACATCCAGGGCACAGGGTGACATCCAGAGCATAGGGTGATATCCAGGGCACAGAGTGACATCCAGGAGACAGGGTGACATCCAGGGGACTGGGTGACATCCAGGACACAGGGTGACATCCAGGAGACAGGGTGACATCCAGGGCACAGGGTGACATCCAGAGCATAGGGTGATATCCAGGGCACAGAGTGACATCCAGGAGACAGGGTGACATCCAGGGGACTGGGTGACATCCAGGACACAGGGTGACATCCAGGAGACAGGGTGACATCCAGGGCACAGGGTGACATCCAGAGCATAGGGTGATATCCAGGGCACAGAGTGACATCCAGGAGACAGGGTGACATCCAGGGGACTGGGTGACATCCAGGACACAGGGTGACATCCAGGAGACAGGGTGACATCCAGGGCACAGGGTGACATCCAGAGCATAGGGTGATATCCAGGGCACAGAGTGACATCCAGGAGACAGGGTGACATCCAGGGGACTGGGTGACATCCAGGACACAGGGTGACATCCAGGAGACAGGGTGACATCCAGGGGACTGGGTGACATCCAGGGCACAGGGTGACATCCAGGGGACAGGGTGATATCCAGAGCATAGGGTGATATCCAGGGCACAGGGTGACACCCAGGGGACAGGGTGATATCCAGGACACAGGGTGATATCCAGAGCATAGGGTGATATCCAGGGGCCAGGGTGACATCCAGGGGCACCTGGACAAGCTCTAGAAGTTGGGTCCATGGGAATCTCATGAATTATCACAAGGCCAAGTGCTGCAGCTGCCCCTGGGCATCCCCCAGGCTGGGGATGAGCAGATGGAGAAGCCCTGGGAGAAGGATTTGGGGGATCAGAGCTGGACCTGCCCCAGCCCAGAGCTCTCCATGCCCTGGGCTGAGCCCCAGTGTGGGCAGCAGGAGCGGGATTAGGATTGGGATTGGGAATGGGAATGGGAATGGGATTGGGATTGGGATTGGGATTGGGATTGGGGTTGGGATTGTGCCCCCAGGCCCTGCTCAGGTGAGACCTCACCTGCAGAGCTGTCCCAGCCCTGGGCCAGCACAGGGAGGATGTGGAGCTGCTGGAGAGAGCCCAGAGGAGGCAGCAGGATGAGCAGAGGATGGAGCAGCTCTGCTGGGAGGAAAGGCTGCCAGAGCTGCCATTGTTGAGCCTGGAGAGGAGAAGCTCTGGGCTGAGCTCAGTGTGGCCTTGCAGGGCCTGAAGGAGCCCACAGGAAGCATGGAGAGAGACAATTGCCAAGGGCTGCAGGGCCAGGAGGCAGGGAATGGCTTCCCAGTGCCAGAGGGCAGGGCTGGCTGGGAGATTGGGAAGTGGGAATTGTTCCCTGGCAGGGAGGGCAGGCCCTGGCACAGGGTGCCCAGAGCAGCTGTGGCTGCCCCTGGATCCCTGGGAGTGCCCAAGGCCAGGTTGGACACTGGGATTTGGAGCTGGGTGTTTTCCTGGAGCACAGATGGGAACTCTTTGCTCTGAGTCTCCTTTTGAACACCCCGCACCTCCTCATGCCTCTCATATCTCTCTTGTAGCCCTGCAGTCAAATTAACCTTCACATCCACTCCATCATTTTGAAACTCTAATTTCCACAGACAGTTTGTATGAAAAACTCCCTTCCTGAACCTCTTCCAAAGTTTCTGTATGAAGCAACAAAACAATTCTTTCTCCTGGGAATTGTCTTCCCAGCAATAGTTGATTCAAACTTGGAGATATCTTTTATAATATTGGTTGATTAAAACCTGCTGGTTTCCCTTGCTTTTGTCTTTTTTCCCTACAGTTCCTGGATAATATCCTACCTTTCCCCATTTTCTTCTCTGTATCTGAAAACCACACCAGATTCTCACTGGAAAAATCCTGCACATCACCTGTAGATGAAAAATTACAGTTTCAGATTTTAATAAAGAAATTATTTCCAGTAAATTTTTTTTTCCAGTGAATTCAAGTTTCACCAGATTATTTGCATGGCTATTTAAAGAAGTTTCATCAAAATAAAATGAGAATATGCTGGTTTAGGCCCCAGCTGAGCAAGGTGAGCTTAAACTCATCCTTTAACACATGTTTGAGTGTGAAATAAATCCCCTGTGGTATTTTAAAGTTTGGAGAGCATTGAAGTCTTTTTTGTGACTTCAAATCCTACTCCTCCTCAGGAGGAGGAAGAAAATCAGATTAAAACATTTAAATTTTCTTAAAAAAAAAAATAAAATAAAAGAGGGTTGATGGTTATAATATGGTCAGTGTTTTGGGCTGGGGAGATCAACAAGGAATTTGCCTCTCTGTTATTAAGCAGGACTGAAATTTCCCCCTCCTTTGGGGCAAAAATTTGTGGTATCCAGCAGCTGACGACACATTTTCACCTCCTGTTTCCTTCTCCAGCTCTGCTGATAAAAAAGGGGGAGCATGAACCTGCACAGCCATTGAAAATCAAACAGAAATCTCTGCTTTTAATGCAGACCTCAGTCTACCTTCAACTTTCAGTAGCATCTCTTTGAAGAAGTTCTCTGTCAGCTCAGCTTTTGGACAAATCCCCGATGAAAGTTCGATGAGAGACGCAAAGAAAACACTTGAAAATCTCCGTGCTTGCTGAGGAGGGTGGAGAATTGTTCTCCCCAGACAAAAGGCACATTGAACAAAACAAGAGTGGGGCACAACTCTGCTTCTCTTTTAGCCTCTACCTGAGTCCTGAAAGAACTCAGGCATAACCTGGATAAGCCCCTAAGTATGACTCAGTTCACTGACACAAACGGCCAAGAAATCTGTATTTATTTAAAGAAAACTCTCTAACAATAGCCCAACCTGCTGCAGCAAGCAAGGTTGGAGAAAATATTATTTAAAATGCAGGATTTCCCCTCTTGCTGCTGTTTGAACAGATGGGTTTGTGGCAGCAATTCCGTGCCTCTTTTTATTATTATTATTTTATTTTCGTGCTAAACCTGTTTGAACCACGAGCTAATAAAAGCAGCAGAGTATCAGGCTTGGAAGTATCATCTCAGTGTTAAAAGGATTTAATAAAATACCTGAGGGAATGATCACTGATCCTCCCAGTATTCTCCCTGCCAGTGCCAGTGCTGGAAATGCCAGGGAGAGCTGGAAAACTCTGGGATTTTAGCCTGAGGAAAAGGAAACAAGTGTGGGCACAGGTGGGGCTGGGCTCTGCTCTATTTAAGGGAAGGAGGGAAGGAAAAGGCAAGGAGAGAGGGAGCGTTGGTGATGAGGGGGGAATAAAGAGAAGGAGGTTGTTTTCCACCTAAATCAGTGCCTGTGGTTGTCAGAGTCCCCAAAACACCACAGAGAATCTCATAACCTTTGTTATAGGGCCAGCAGCAGGGAGTGTCCCTGATGCCAGGATGATTTTCTGCCTTTTTTTGTGTACCCCTCTTATAGACCCTTTTATAGAATTCCATGTATTCTTAGTGCTTTTAGCCACCATACTTGTCATTTTCCATCCTGATAACTCAGCTCAGCCCCATTGTAATGATGTCTTAGGTTTGAACTTTTATATTTTTTTCCAGCCCTGCCCTGCCCAGTGTCACTCTGCAGTTCCCTGGAGCTCGTTCAGTGCTGTTCTCTCATGCTCACACACACACAACAAAGCCTCTCCAGCTCTCCAAGGACACCCAGACCCTCCTAGGCCCAACAACTGCAAACCACAAGCTTGGGGACAGGGGGGCAAGCTTGGGCAAATTCCATCCTTGCCTGGCTCCTGCTTGGGGAATTGATGCTGAGATCCAAGTGGGAAGAACTCGGGAGCTGTCCTTGTCCATGTTGGGATGCACTGAGGCAGGAGCCTCTGGAGCCCAGAGTGTACCTCTGAAGGCCTTTCCAACCAATCCCTCCTTGATTCCTTTATTCCTGCCTGCTCTCTGTTCCTAGGGAGCCATTGAAGGCATCAGTACCATGAAANTCTCAGCAGGGACAGTGTCCTTTTCCTGCTCCTCCACAGCAAATCCTTTAAGTGACAGCAACACAATTGTGGAATTTCATCTTTTGAACTCAATCCCATCCTCCCCACCTCTGCTGGACTCCTTCCTTCACCTCAGCTCCTCAGGGAAGCTGCTCCCAGGCTTGGATCATTCCCACACCTGAGTGCTCAGCTCCAGGTATCCTCCCTGCAGGATATTTATTCACTGTGATCCACTGGATCAGCCAGGCAGGGTTTTCAGGCCCTGGGATGTGTTTTGGAGGAGCTCAGGTTTATCTCGAGTCACCCTCTGTAGCTTTTGGAAAGTTTGGAGGCATTCAGGGCCCAGTTGCTCTGTGGGAAGGTGGGAAAGAGGGTGGGAAAGTAGCCCCAATCCATGAATTATTTATTCTTTGGTAGCAAAGGTTATTCATGTGCTTTCTAGGAGATAAAAAAGGTGGGTAAGTGGCCCAGATTCGGCACAGATATGAAATAGAGACTGAAATAAACCTGGTGGGTTGGAGGGAAGATGTTGAAGCAGGAGCAGATCCAGCATCCAGGAGAAATTCTGCTCCAGCTGGCAGCAAAATCACCCCTGTTTTAGCAGCTCTGGGTTTGTGTTGTCTGCGGCCACTCTTCGTTTTTCAGCCATTGTGAATTTTGAGAAAAACGTGCTTAAATCCCCAAAACACTTGTTTTGCATCAAATTTAGCTCTTTTGGAGTTTTTGGGGGTTTTTTTGTAATCTCTTTAACCTGACTAGAGCTCAGCTACCTCTGAAAAACTCCATTTCTGCTTCTGGTGATTAACAAAGAAGATGAACCCAATTTCACTTTAAGACTTCAGGGCTGGAAATTGTGCAAACACCGCTGGATATAACACAGAAAACAGAAATGAATTCCCAATAGCACCTCTTTTTACAACATCATTGTGGGCTCTGTTGACTTTAGACTGGCTTTTTTTTTTCCTTCCCGTGGATGCCATGGAATTTGAGATGACTTGAAACACTCAAACGAGCACATTTAAATGTGTGTGTGTTTATGGGCGAGGGAGGGGGATTCACACTTTAAATCCTAAGTGCTGGAATTAGCTCCAACAAAGCCTGAGTGTGTTGACTTTCAAATGGGTTCAGCTGATGGAGCAGAAATTTGCTGGCTGGCTTCGAGGGTTATCTTTTATTTCCCTCACTCCAAGAACATCTTTGCCAGTTGTTTGGGAATAACAGAATAAATGCAATATGTTTAAAGGTGGAGTTTTGGCTCCAGAGTGATGGGGCCCTGGGGTTGGGCTTCAGGTTCCTTTTTGCTGGTGGTGTTTGGGGAGTCCTGCCCTGTCCCTGCTGTTCCTGCTTCTTCATCTTCCCTCGGTCCCAAATCCTGCACTCCAAGGTGCTGGGATGGAGAAACTTTGGCAAATCCTGCCACAGAAATTGAAGATATTTAGCCCAAATGTTGTCAGATCATAGCAAAAGCATTTCCTCTTCCCCTTTTACAGGAGGGGATAACCTGGGAGGAAATGGGAATCGATGGCTGGAGATGTCACTTGGAGCTAAAATCTGAAAGTTGGAGCTAAACACAAACTGGATGCTCCAAGGGGCAGCTCATGATGTTAGAAATGTCTTTGGAGCAGCTCCATAAATCAGATTAATTGTAGAAATTGCTGGAGGTCAAACCTGAAACAAACCTAGCAAATCACCTCTCCTTTGTGTGGTCTTTGGGAATTCACATTTTAAACAACTCCCACATCACCTGTTCCAGTTCTTTTTGCAGAATTCCATCTCCCTGGGTCTCCTCTTTGCCATGGATGGTGCAAACACCAGCTGGATGCTGTGGCCAGGATGGTGCTGCCTTCAGGAGCTCAGACCAAGGATTTTTAGGATGCTTCCCCACCCCAGTGCCACATTGGTCTCCAGGCTATGAAACAAAGACACCCCACAAAGTTCAATGTGCCTGGCAGAACCCTACAGCCCCTGGCACTCGCTGGGGGCAAAATAAAACCCCAGCTGAGCTTGCCCTTTCCTTCAGGAGAGGAAAACCTACAGCCTGAGTGAGGGCTTTGCTTTATGGATGCAGTGTGTGATCGATCGATTGATTGATTGATTGATTTATTAATTGATGTTGAGGGGAACTGAAATTAATTCAACCCATTGTTTTTCCCACCACTGGAACACGAGGATCCCTGGAAGCTGGTGCTGCTGACAGTTCAGGATGGCTCACAGGGGCTTGGCTTGGGTTGGGTTGGGGGCACAGAATTTCCCTCCCTGTAGCAGAAATAATGCAAACATTGTGTGCCTGACATATTTTTTTCGAGCAGAGAGCTAAGCAAATACTCGCTACCTGAAATATTTCTGGGAGTCACTGGAGCAAGCAATCCAACATGTGGGTTCCATTACACTCAGGGCTGATCTCAGCTTTGTAACACACACTAAACAGCAGCACGGAGGAGGCTCAGCTTTAATAAAACCCAAACTTTCCCTGCTGCACGCAGCCAATAAAGATTTAAGCATGCTGGGCATGATCAGCATACTAATTGCTGCATTAATAAATCCTGAAGCCTGGCTTGTTTTGAAAGGCAAATAAAAATATTGTAGGGAGCTGGAAGAGCATTTACTTAGAAAAGTTAGCCTGTGTGTGTGCACTGGGATGTGTGTGAAGGTGAAATAACAGTGATAACACTGATCATGGGGTTTTCCATGGATTTTTTCTGGGCAATCAGGACTTCACATCTGATGTTGTGTTGTTCTGCCATGGTGTTTACTGATAAAACAGCACCAAAGCCAGGCCTGCTCCTGTAGCTGCAAGTGACAATGGAATTTCTCTTTCGTTTTCATGGAATGAGCACCAAGGAAGAGATCCCAGCAAATATAAAAAAAGCTGGATGGAGTTGTTTCTTCCATTAAAATTTCTCAGACAACAACCACAGGCAAAAGGCAACATGAAGGGAATTACCCCAGCAGGAAAAATTGTCCCAGGCTTCAGTTTCACAAAAATTAGTATTTCCTGGGAGGCAGAGAAACTTTCTGGTGTGGAACCATCACATCAGGTGGATCTGAATTTGGGCCAGCACTCGAGGTCTTGTCCCTCTGTCACCAAGAAGTTCTCTCCTGTTTATTCTGCTTCCTCCAGAAGGAAAAACTGTGCCAGGATTCTGGTTTAAAACATCAGTATTTCCTGGGAGGCAGAGAAACTTTCTGGTGTGGAACCATCACATCAGGTAGGTCTGAATTTGGGCCAGCACTCAAGGTCTTGTGCCTTTTTCACCAAGAAGTTGTCTCCTGTTTTTTCTGCTTCCCCCAGCAGGAAAAATTGTCCCAGGCTTCAGTTTCACAAAAATTAGTATTTCCTGGGAGGCAGAGAAACTTTCTGGTGTGGAACCATCACATCAGGTGGATCTGAATTTGGGCCAGCACTCGAGTTCTTGTCCCTCTGTCACCAAGAAATTCTCTCCTCTCTTTCCTGCTTCCCCCAGCTCCTCACCAGAGCCACTCTTCCCCCCTCATTGTGGCTCTCAGCAGCAAGAGCTTTTCAGCTCAGAGAGGTGGAAAGAAAGAGTAAAAAATTAGCCCTGCGAGTTCACAGAAGTGAAAAGTCCTCAGTGCATTTCCAAAGCTGCTGGTGGAATAAAGATGGCTCGACATGCAAAACAAAAAATGTAAATAAGGGGTTTATTTTCACAGGCAGCTCACTCTCCTGGCAAAAAGCACAGCCTGGTGTTGGTCATTTCTGAAATGAAAATTGTTTATTAAAAAGTTTGGCTTTTTTTTTTTTTTAATTTTATTTTTTTAATGAACGGTAAGATTAATGAGCCATGCTCAGGCAGCAGTGATTCCTGCCAGCTTGTGCATTAGTCAGCTATTAACATACTTCTTGGGTAATTTGAAGGCATTTTTTTTCATAGTGCACTGGAAATCACAAAAGCTTCGTTGAACTCCACGGGATCCTTATCCCAATTACCTTGCCCTGCAGTCTGTGGTTGTTCCAGCACATCCCAGCATTTTTCTCACGTTTAGAGGACAAAACCAGCAAATATTTGGAGGTGAAAAAGGTTTCCTTTTACAGACACCTCATTTTTAGCACGACAGCCATCCTAAATCTGTCTCTCTCCTCCTGCTGCTGCCACGTGGAGTGGGGAAGTGAGATCAGGAGGCCGAGGAGATGAAATCAAAATAAAAAAAATAAAAATTGCCTTTTTTCCCCCCCATAAACCTCCTTGTCTGCCCAGCCTGGCAGAGATAAGAGGAGAGTGTCAGACTCTGAGTGCTGCATCTCCAGCAGGATGTTTCCAGCAGCACGTGGATTATCCAAGCGAGGCACCAGATATCCCCACTGGGAGAAAGCGATGAGCAAAGCGTGGTTTGTTATTGCAGTGTCAAAAGGAAGCCCCCGAGGCTGGAGGAGCTGTGGTTCCTACTGGAAATCAGGAGTGAAATATGAATGGATGGATTAAAAAAAAAATAAAAATATAATACACATCGAGGCAGCTGTTCTGGCAGTGGGACCTCGGAATTCTGCCAGCAGGGACCAGGGATGTGGGATCCTATGAAAGGAGCTGGACCCAGATTTTAAATACCAGACAGGGTATTTAAATTATCTGCAGCAGATTCTGTAAGGAATGTGGATCAAAGGGATCTTTCTGTGCCTCAGTTTCCCAGCTGTTATGTGGTAGGAAGGGAAACATTTGGGTTTTTATCTGACATCTTCTATCTCCTTTCTTTGTTCCCCTCAAGAAAAAGTGACCAATTCCTATAAATCTTCTTCAATTACTTACCTTCAATTAATTATCTTCTATTAACCATCTTCCACTAAGCATTTCTACTGTTTGGTCTCAGCTAGATCTGGGGTTAATCCCACAGAATCGTGGATCATCCAAATCCAACTCCTGGCCCTAGACTGGACAATCTTTGATTTTGGATTACACTGGCTCATGTCCCGAGTCAGTGGCAGAAGTTCTTAGGGTTCTGTTCTCTGGCACTTCCCCTCCCAAAGTCCCTTTTTCCTGTGGCAAAAGAATATTTTCTCCTCTTTTAGCAGCTGCTGCAACAGGGAAGAGATTTTTGGCCTCTGACTTGCTCAAAGGCAAAGCTCAGGCTCCCAAGCACATCCCAGGGGAGATCTGCAGCTCCTTAAGGCACCTTTCCCTCCTTTCTTCTGCCTGAGTGTCCAACAAAATGCTCCTGAGGACATCACAGCAAGAATTGATGCCAGAATGATTTTTTGCTTTTTCTTTTATACCCCTCTCACACACTCTTTTATAGTTTTATGTGTTCTCAGTGCTTTTAGCCACCACACTGTAACTTCCCAAGGCTGATAACTTAGTTGAGACCCACTGCTCTGTTAAACTAGGAGAACAAACATCCTAGGAGGCCCAGACACCAAAGTCCTCTCCAAAACATATTTTTGTAAACTAAAATAAGCTCATCAAGGGAAGGAAGTTCCTCAGAACAGAAGGTTCACTTGAACCCCTCACTGGGGAATCTTAAATATCTTAATTTTGCAAAGCCTATAATTGTGTGTATTTCAGTGTGAGGTGTGCATGCATTTTTCAGAGCATTCCACCTGGACGAAGTGCTGCACCCAAAGATCCTGAAATAAATACTGAGGTAAAAACCCCTTTTCCCCATAAACCATGGTTGGTTTTAATTTTAAGACTAGGGAAAGGCATCAGAATGAGCAGACCTGTTCCAATTCAGCCTTCTGAGGAGAGCAGGATCCTCCCAAAAAAGCCCAGCCTGGAGCCATTTTCCACAGCAATTAACTGGAGTTTGCTGCACTGTGGAGAAATGTCCCTTTCCCTGTTGAGAATCTCGAAGATGCACTGCAGGAATCCCTGTTCCCGTGAGGCTGGGAATGGGAACACATGGCTGTGGCTGCCCTGCCTGCACAGCAGCTGCTGGGGATCCTTTAATGGCCCAAACCCTCTGTTCCCAGTGAGGACATGTCCTCGTGGTTACAAACCTTTCCTTTTTGATGCCTTAAATGGCTCCCTAGAAAGAGAAAGCAGGCAGGAATGAAGGAATCAAGGAGGGATTGGTTGGAAAGGCCTTCAGAGGTACACTCTGGGCTCCAGAGGCTCCTGCCTCAGTGCATCCCAACATGGACAAGGACAGCTCCCGAGTTCTTCCCACTTGGATCTCAGCATCAATTCCCCAAGCAGAAGCCAGGCAAGGATGGAATTTGCCCAAGCTTGCCCCCCTGTCGCCAAGATTGTGGTTTGCAGTTGTTGGGCCTAGGAGGGTCTGGGTGTCCTTGGAGAGCTGGAGAGGCTTTGTTGTGTGTGTGTGAGCATGAGAGAACAGCACTGAACGAGCTCCAGGGAACTGCAGAGTGACACTGGGCAGGACAGGGCTGGGAACAATATAAAAGTTCAAACCTAAGGCATCACTTTCACTCAGAATGAATCTGACTCCTTGTGAAATCTAGTGGCCAGAGCTGGAGGAAAGTGTTCCACACGTGCTCCCAAAACACAGCCTCGTTGTCCCCTAAAGAATCCCAGGATTATTTAGGTTGGAAAAGATCTCCAAGGTCATGGAGGCCAAGCTGTGCCCCATGCCCACCTTGTCCCCAGCCCAGGGCACTGAGTGCCACATCCAGGCCTTCCTTGGACACCTCCAAACCCCCATGGGCAGCTCCTTCCAATATTTACCAAACTCTTCCATGCAGAAATTCCTGAAGGTTTCCAACCCCACCCTCCCTGGCAAGTTCTCCTGTGTATTCCAAGTTTTCTCTACTTCCCAACCAGAATTCATCCCTCCTGCTGTTACAACTCTCTGTCCTTTGTAATGGAACAAGTTTAGGATTAATTTTTAAATCCTCCAAACAGGAATTATTTCATTTGTAGTGCCTCACACCATGGGGCTGCTTCCTGACTCTCTGCTGAGCTCAGTTTGGCAAGTTTTAGGCAAGCACAGCCCAAGATTTAAGCAAGCCTGAGTTAAATCATTACCCAGGGGTGGAAACTGCCACAGAACAAGAAGAGAGCTGAGTTTCTGGAGGTTGAGTTTTGGTTTCATTTGAACAGCAAACTCAAAACTGAAGACTACAAGATCGTTTTAAAGCTACTCCTGTGCTGTGTTTGCAGCACAATCACTGGGCCATGCTCAGCCCAAGTGAAGAGTGGATTTTAATAAATTAATTCTGTTTATTCAGACCTCCAACCACTACAGGTATGCTGGAAATCCTTTTGCCCAGCGAGATTTACTGGAAATACCATGAAAATATTCCATTTATTGTTTTATCACTCGGGATCTTACTCAAACCCCGAAATCCAAAACTTCTGTGCTGAAATGGCAGATACCATTTTTAAAGCCTGCTAATCTCAGGTTTTTATTGCTTGGCACGAGTTTCTGGGTTTGTTTTTATTTTATTCGAGAGGGGAAAAAAAGAGAGGGGAGCACAGAAATTGCTAATGAGCACAATTATGTTCTACCCAGACTGAAAATGCCATCACGGCTTGGGGGAAGATTCCAAAATATTCCAAAATATTCCAAAGTATTCCACCTTGTGACTCTGAAGTTGAAACACACGTACCAGGGGTTTTTAGCTGCCTGCCAGCTTCATGTGTAATTAGCTAAAATAATAAGGCCTCATCAGTTAAAAACTTGGCACTGATTGAAAATAAAAAGATGTCGAGTCCACTCAGTCTGCCTTCTACGAAAACAAAACTCTGCCAGCAACTTCCTTGAAATAAATTCTTTTAAAGTATCAACAGTAATGTGATACACCAGACATAATAAAGAAGAGAGAAATTTCACTTTTGTATTTTTACTGCTCCATAAATGAGACATGTAAAAGCAGATATTCGCCCTAAACCTGTGCTTATTGACTGGTGACAACCAATTTCTGTTGGGGTATTTGATGTTGCAACTCCTCCCATACTTCTCTGTCCCCAACAAAAAGTAGAAAACTAAGAGATGAAAAGCAGAATTTTTTTTTTTATTATTTTGGAGTGATTCTAGAAAAACTAAAGAAACGTTGCTTGCTTATAACCCAGAGTAAATAAGAAGTGATGAGGACTTCTGAAATTAAATATATATTTAAAATATCTCAACCCAGTCCATTTATACATCTGCCCAAGGTAAGAAATCCTAAATAATGAACAGGGAGAAAGGCAGAAGTTGCAGCTCTTCCCATACTTCTCTGTCCCCAACAAAAAGTAGAAAACTAANAAAAATTATTTTGGAGTGATTGTAGAAAAACTAAAGAAACGTTGCTTGCTTATAACCCAGAGTAAATAAGAAGTGATGAGGACTTCTGAAATCAAATATATATTTAAAATATCTCAACCCAGTCCATTTATACATCTGCCCAAGGTAAGAAATCCTAAATAATGAACAGGGAGAAAGGCAGAATTAATAAATGCTTGGATTCAGGATATATCTGTGCTCCATTTGTGCTCCTGTGTAAAAACAGGGAGTCTCTGTGGCCGCTGAGCTCTTTTCTCTGGGAGAAAGATGGATTATGTGGCTCAGCCCTCTTGGCAAGAAAACACACAGCCCCCACATGTCAGCAGAGGAATCCTCATCACCACTCATGTAAAATCTAATCCCTGCCTGTCCTGACAGTCTCCAAAACATGGAGCATTCTCTGAACCACAGCCAATTTTTCGTCCTTTCGGTGCTCCGGGAGCAGCACTCCCTGCTCTGGGTGCGTGCTACACCTTAACCCATAAATATTCCCACTTTTAACACTCAGATTTTACAGCTGAGAGGGGCTGGGAATCAGTGGGAATTCCACGGGATTCCTTTGGAGGGCTGAGGTTGGAGTCCAGGAAAGCCTGAGAGCTTCTCCTGCCCCTCTGGGGTCCCTTTTGTCCCCAGAGCTCCTCAAAAAATAGCTTAGCCTGTGACCTAAGCTTGTGGGAGAAGCTCCCTTCGCTTTTGAGAAGACTTGAATGCACCAGAGAAATGAAAAAAATTTTGTTTCATGTACCACAGAGTGTGTAGTTGTAGTTTTTAGATTTTGCTCTATGTATTATACAGGGACAACATAGAAAATTCAAAGTGTCGGCTTCTCCTTCTTCTTTCCCTTCTTTCTCCTCCTTCTTCTTCCTTTTTTCTCTGACCTAAGTTCCTGTAATTTAGTAATTAGTAGAGACAACTCAAAGCTTGGAGTTTTCTTCGTGAGGACACGGAAAGAGCAGCGGCCTTGTGGGAATTCCCTGCCCTCAGGAGCGTTTGTTTTCCCCTCAACCTCATTTCCCAAAGTGTGAGTGAAATCCAGGGCACAGCGGATGGATGGGGCTGCTTTAAAGAAACCCTTTGTCCAAAATCCCTGCAGCAGTGAAGTCCTTCCCAGAAACACGAGCCCAGCACGTGGGGAGTGGCAGGAATATTTCGGGATAGGCGGTGAGCAGGACAAATGTGGCTCGGCCTAAGCAGCTGCAGGGCCGCAGACGTGTGCCCTGACGGGAGGTGAGTGCTGCCTGAATGGCTGCTCTGCTCCACGGGCACCTGTTGAAATAAAATACAGCCCAGGAGCATGAGGGGAGATCCCGGTGATGCCTTAGGTTTGAACTTTTTATGTTTTTTAAATCCTGTACTGCTAGTGTGGCTCTGAAGTTTTCTGGAGCTGTTAAGTGCTGTTCTCTGTGCTAAGGTAGACATAACAAAACCTCTAAGTTGCTCTTCAAGGACACTCAGAACAAGAACTGCAAACCACAATCTTGGGGACAGGGGGGCAAGCTTGGGCAAATTCCATCCTTGCCTGGCTCCTGCTTGGGGAATTGATGCTGAGATCCAAGTGGGAAGAACTCGGGAGCTGTCCTTGTCCATGTTGGGATGCACTGAGGCAGGAGCCTCTGGAGCCCAGAGTGTACCTCTGAAGGCCTTTCCAACCAATCCCTCCTTGATTCCTTTATCCCTGCCTGCTCTCTGTTTCTAGGGAGACATTGAAGGCATCACCAGGGAGCACACAGCACTGGCTGAGTGTGTGGTCACCTCAAAAATAATGGGAATTGTTCTCTGTGGTAACAATGAGGCCCTAATCTAGGGCCTTCTCCACAAAGATCCAAATCACAGTGTCTGAGAATTCAGAAGGGTGTTTATTTTTTCATTTCATGCATTTAAATAAAGATGCAGAAAGCAAAGAGAAAAGCAAGAAGGTTTTCTCTCTCTCTAGCAAGCTGCAGCTTCCAGAGCGATTGTCCTCTGTGTCTGCGCCCAGGGGCACACAAAGTAAGAACAACGAAGACAAATCACTTCATTGGCCAAAGAAGATACATTATCAAAGCTTTCTCTTATTTACATTCTTTGAACAAGATTTCTCTTCTCAAAGCTTGTTGCTGTAATTTTTGACAAGATCCACTAAAAGTCAGCCCACAGTTCTCTTTCCAGGCAATCTGAGGCTGCTGTTGGGTTCCCACCAAGAGCCCCAAGCTGGAGGAGGAGAGGAGCCAGGGCAAGGTGTGGATCCTCTTCAAAAGGAGAGGAAAACACCTCAGGCTGGGCCAGGGGAGGCTCAGCTTGGACACCAGGAGCAATTTGTGCATGGCAAGGGAGGGGAGGCCTTGGCAAGAGCTGCCCAGGGAGGTTTGCAGTGCCCATCCCTGGAGGGGTCCCAGGAAGGGCTGGAGGTGGCACTCAGTGCTCTGGGCTGGGGACAAGGTGGGCATGGGGCACAGCTCAGTGTGAGCTCTTTTCCAACCTTAATCCTGGGATTTTGGGACAGAATTTGGATTCTCCAAGTGCTACTCAATAAATACATGGACTGGTGTGTACCACAAGCAGCATTTTTATGTGGTTTCAGGTTATTTGACCAGGCAGGACGATTCTTGAGAGGTCTTTGGTGTTTCCTGGTCACTTTGGCATCTCCTCCTCCACTCAGAGCTGGCAACTTCACAGAGCCTGTCAAAGACCTGGGCACTGAAACACCAGAGGGGAAAATAATTTAATTCTTCTTTGCCTCAGAGGTAGAGGGTACATTTGTGAGGGTGATTCAGCACTGCTTAAAAAGAAGATTCTCCTATCAGTGGCCTGCACTGAGCATGAATTTCATGGCCCTGGGATCATTGTGTGTTCTGGTTTTCCATCCCCACTGGCTATGCATGATATTCCAAAATCACCAAAATGTTCAGGGGGAAAAAAATGTATCTGGAATTAAGCAGCAAAAGGGTGAAGCAGAAGAAAAAAGAAGTGAGAACCAAGCTGTGAATACAAGTTTTTTACTCCTTAGTGTTAATCTTCCTCTTAATGAGGCTGAAAAACTACACAGCCTCAGGACCTTGCCCAGCAGGGCAGAGACAAGAGGGAGAACATTAAAAAGTGTGATTTTTAGCAATATTTTTGTTGACAGTGTCAGAAATTTAAGGTTACCTTGCCATCTGAATTATTATTATTATTATTATTATTATTATTATTATTATTATTATTATTATTATTATTATCTTCATTGCTAAAACAAGACAAGCACCCAGAA
>VZTN01028497.1:119380-141750 GCA_013400515.1 Erpornis zantholeuca
AAGGAAAGGAAAGGAAAGGAAAGGAAAGGAAAGGAAAGGAAAGGAAAGGAAAGGAAAGGAAAGGAAAGGAAAGGATGATGTCAATTTGCCTTCTGCCCAAAATTTCTTGATCCTCCCTGGCTGAGTTTAAATGCCAAAAAGAGGAGTCTGATTTCCCAAACTGCAAAATGTGGAAGTTTTATGTGAAGTGGATTTTTGAACTAAACTTCACCTACACAGGGGAAGATTTTCTGAATGCTGTTGCATTGTTCTTCAAGGAAAAAAAGAGAAAAAAATAACCTCCCAACTGTATTTTAGCTGCTTCAGTAGCCAACAAGCCAGGTCTTGCAAATAGGAAACAATTACTTGCACAGGTAATTATTGTTTTACTTTGAATGTCTCTTAGCTAATATTTACTTTTCAGCCAGCAGATTCTGATGCTTGCAGGAGGACAGGAGAAATTTGCTGTAGGCTCCTCCATTTACAAATCTCCTGCATTTCTGTGGCTTCTTAATGTAGTCATGAAGCTGAATTTATTTTGTCCATTAACATTGCATCTCAGCATATCTTTACAGTGTGGGGTTGTTTTCTTTTTCAAATGAAAAATTCATGTTTGCTTGGAGCAACCTGGGCTAGTTGAAGGTTCCCTGCCCATGGCAAGGGTTGGAACTGGGTGGTTTTTTAAAGATGAACAGGGAAGTTTTTAGGCACAAAGAGATGACAGAGTCTGATTCAGGTAAGGACAAGAAGAGGCAAACAAGTTTCTGTAGGAATAGATGACATTATTCTGAACTGCCAGAGCTCTGCTGGCACTTATTGGTCAATGAGAAGGAACAGCTCCAAATTTTTGTTCCAAATGGCACAAAATTTGTGCCATTGCATGAATCTGCAGTGGTCCTGCAATCCTAAATCCATGATTCATCCTTTTTCCAACAGTAAAACAGAAAACATCCAAGCACTATTTGTGCTTTACATAAGTCCAGTTCCTGATTTTTCTTGCATTATTATGTCTTAAAATATCATAGAACAGCCATGGCATTTAATCCATCATAAAATGAACCCCCTGTATTTACTCTTAATGTAGCTGTTGCCTTATGGGCTGTGCAAACATTAAATAAAGAAAACAGTAATTCTGTGATAAGCACAAGAGGAAATTGGAGCTTGCTGCTGATGAAACTGATATCCAGCTGGTAATCTGAGCAATGAAGTCACTAAATCTTTCCTGCACTATAAATTTTATTTCCTGGGACGTGTTTAATGTTTTTGTTAGATTTTTTTTTTTTTTTGGATAGCACACACTGGGTCTTTTCACTGAAGAGTCATCACTGTGATTTTGTGGTGTGATAAAAATAAGTGTGGTGATAAAAGCATAACCTGGGAGCAGGGACTGAAAGTTTGCTGGTGCTTTAGGGTCAGAATTTCCATACAACAGGGGCTGTTGTGAGATAGCACCCAAGAGCTCAAAGGGGGAGGGGGTTTGAGCAGTGCCCACTCTTTACAAAGGCTGCTTAGTAACCCCCAGCCCATTGCCTCCCTTGCTGTTTGTTCAGCTATTGCATTAAAAACCAGCAAAGAGCCCTTCTGGAGGGGAGCAAGAAGGGAGAGCAGCAGCCACAGACAGGGAAATGTAATTCCAGGGCACTGAAGCCTTTCCTAGACTATTTATTTATTTGCTTATTTATTTATTCATTCATTCATTCATTCATTCTGTACTCCAGTGCAGCAGTTTCTGAGAGAGGAATCACCTCGTGGTGATCACCTCAGTGCAGCTGAAGTCCTGGTGGTTTTCATGAGCTTACACACAGCATTGGGCCCAGATCACAGAATCCCAGGATCCCTGAGGCTGGCAAAGGGAGCCAGCCCAGCCAGGCCAAGCTGTGCCCCATGCCCACCTTGTCCCCAGCCCAGAGCACTGAGTGCCACCTCCAGCCCTTCCTGGGACCCCTCCAGGGATGGGCACTGCAAACCTCCCTGGGCAGCTCTTGCCAAGGCCTCCCCTCCCTTGCCATGCAGAAATTCCTGCTAATGTCCCATAGATATTGTGTCAGTGATCACATATTGTTTGCTGGTTTAAAAATGGTGTTTTTAATCCCTTCAGTCTCAGCAGAGAAGCTTTGGAAGTTTTGTTTTCCTGTGCCACTGAGAGCCAGAGGTGGGACCCAGATGGTGGATTGGGATTTTTCATATTCCCTGCCATGGCAGGGACACCTTCCACTGTCCCAGGCTGCTCCAAACCCCAATGGCCAACCTGGCCTTGGACACTGCCAGGGATCCAGGGGCAGCCACAGCTGCTCTGGGCACCCTGTGCCAGGGCCTGCCCACCCTCCCAGGGAACAATTCCTTCCCAAAATCCCACCTCAACTTCCCTTCTTTCAGTTTGATCCCAAATGTACCATCAGGACCATGGAATTCATCACTGCCAGTCTCAAACAGAAGCCCAGGGTGACAGCAGTGGTTGCTCTGAAGAAGGAGGGAGCAGAGATAAACACCAAATACCTTCTGGGGGAAGAAAGGCAAATCAGATGTCCAGAAAACCTGAGGGACATTGTGCTGGCCATTTTCTTTTAAATGTGTCTGGTTTAAGAGCAAAGAAAGCTGTTAGGGAGAAAACTTCCCCTGAGGCAATTCCAGGTGCTGGCGAGGAACTGTCTCACACAGAAGGAAAATTGAGGAAAGAGGACTGAAATGACAATCAGAGCTCACAATCAAAGAGAAGGGAAAGCAGCAAAGTAGAAAAAATATGAAGGAAGTGAGGCCCTGAATCCCTGGAAGTGCCCAAGGCCAGGTTGGCCACTGGGGCTTGGAGCAACCTGGGACAGTGGAAGATGCCCCTGCCATGGCAGGGGTGGCACTGGACAAGTTTTAAGGTCCCTCCTAAGCCAAACCATTCCATAATTCCATGATTCCATGATTTCTGTGGTCAGAAACTTTGTAGGAGCAATCTCCCAGGAAATCAGTTTGAGGGAGTGGGAAGGATCCTTAAGGAAATTGTATTATAAAGCAAAGGAATGGGAAATGGAGTAGAGACGACCCCGATGGCTAAACTGGGAATCCTTTCCACAGGTCTGAAACACAAGTTAGGAACTGGATCAGGGACTTCCAGAGGAGCACAAAAACTCAGCTTGACCATGCAGTGATGAAGTCAGGGAGGCCAAGACAAAAAATAAATGCAGTTTACACGGGAAACCAAAAATCTTGGATGCAGAAAAACACAGGCAGGGAATGCTCACTTGGCTCCCTGTCCTGAGGCAATATCCAGTCCCAAAGGTTTCACAGAGCACTGATTTTCTTCACCAACCTGGAGGCATTAAATTATACCTGAAACTCTGTGAAAAATCACTGTCCTCTTGCCAAAACCTCTCAGTTATTTCTGTGCTGCAGGAAGAGGGCAGAAGAGGATTGAACACGGAGCCAGGACCCTGGCAGAGCACAAAATAACTCCCAGAACATGGCACCCAAATGCTTCATGGTGTTGAGAACAGAGGGGAGATGGTTCTGGAGGGTTCCAACAGCAGAGGGATCTGGTAGAGGACAGGGCAGGGGGAAAGCTAAAGCCATAGAATTATGGAATCATGGAATGGTTTGGGGTGGAAGGGATATTAAAGCTCAGCCAGTGCCACCCCTGCCATGGCAGGGACACCTCCCACTGTCCCAGGCTGCTCCAAGCCCCAATGGCCAACCTGGCCTTGGGCACTGCCAGGGATGGAGCAGAAAAGGGTGGATGTCCTCCAGGGGCTGGATGGGAGCAGAGCCTGCTCTGCTCATCTGGATGTGATCCATCCTCTCCATCACAGAAGGAGTCAATTAGAGGGAATTCAGGGGAAAAAAGAAAAAAAAAAAAAGGAATGTCAATAATCAGAGATAAAGAAAGTAGGGTCTAGGAAGAAAACTTTGAATGATTGGGAGAGGAAAACCTGTAAATTTTATCTAGGGAGAAAAAAATAGCAAATAAGCATAATAATCTGTTCAATATTCCAGAGCTTTAAAGTCATTCACACAAGGACTGTTAACAACAGCAGGAATTGGGATTTTATTTCTAATTAATTTTTTAAAAAAACTTGTAGCAGCTCAATTAGCCCTATCTGACTGAGAGAACTTCACAATTCTGAGAGGGAGATTTTGACTCATCTCCTCCGAACATTCCCGAGGAGAGAAAGAGGATTTTTAATCAAACACAACTTTCACAAGGACTTACAAAGCTGTGAGGGATATGAGACGATATGAGATGATATTTATTCCCACCTGTTCTTCCAGGGTGAACTCACCACATCCATTTGCCATCAAAACCGAGTCTAACCCGGGTGTCAAATACACCTGGGGTGTCCCTTTAGGTGCTTTTGCTGTCCTCCCTCGTGGCTCAGGTCCAGCCCTGGCTCTCTCTTGACTCCCCACTTTGCTGCTGCTGCGGTGAAAATCGCTTTAAAGAGCAGCCTGTCACTCATCTGCCTCCTTTTGGGGGCTTTAGGCTCTTAACCCAGGCTGTTGTTCCTTTCACCGAGGCAGCCAGAGGTCACCCTCCCCTTTTGTCACCCTGCCTCCAAAAGAGCAAGAGGTTGCGGTGCCCACAAAGGCTCTTTGTGCCCCAATTCGGCAGCTGAAGCACTCGTGAGCTCCCAGGTTGTGCCAGGAGCTCCCCTGGCGACAGAGCTGCTGTTTGCTGGGTCACACACATACAACAAAAGCCTTCAAGGGTGGGTTAAGAAGTGTCTCAGGGCCTGGTAGGTGCCTGCCTCTGGTCCCTGCCCTGTGATCTTCCTTCTCAATGCCTCATGTCAGAAAAACTGAGCGAGACTTCTTTCTGCTGCTTCTAGGATTGTTGATTTTTCCTTACCAAAGTTTCAGAAGCACAGACTCTGCTGTGGCTTCCAGGAGCACAATGGCAAAATGGCAAATGGCAGCTGAGAGCAAGTGGCTTTGATACCTTTTATCAACAGCTACCAACTCCTACTGCTCTGGTTTGGCTTTCAAAGCAGTAGGTATCGATTTTATTGATATGTCTCTGCTACACTGAGTTCTTTCTNCACACCTAGATTCTCATGTTGTCACTATAATCTATAGAGTAAAACCTAAACCTACAGCTCCACTCTCTGTGATTCACTAAACAAAAACCTTTTTCACTTCTTTGGTGCTTGCAGCTCACCCAGGAGCCAGGGGAGTTTTCCCCCATGGGCTTAGGTCAACAGCTAAGCTATTTTGGGGAGCTCTGGTGATAAAAGAAACCCCCAGGGGAGCAGGAGAGGTTTTCCAACCTTCCTTGACTCCAACAAGAAGGACTGGGATGTTCTAATCAGGTGCTCCTTGCACAGGAATTCATACATTATACATGAAAATTATTCAGCAGCTCCCAGGAAGGGCCTGAACCCAACCTCAGTAGCTCCGAGGGGTTGGCAGCCACTCTGGCCACTTGGAAAAGGAGGGATTTTAGGGCTCTCCAAACCCTGAGACTGATATGGGGATAAATTGGATAATTTTCAGGCTCTGCATGAAGCAGTTTCCCACCTGTGGGTGATGTGGATGGAGTTCAGCGCAAGAACTTTGAGAAGAAAAAAAGAGTAAACCTCCACAAAACTTTGTGCTTCTCCAAGCAAACCTCCAGCACTGACAATCCTTTCAAAACCCTTGAAAGGGCTTTTTGACAATCAGTCAAAACACTGATTAAAAAAAACCCAGCTCTTTATGAAACCATTTCCTGCCATCGATATTTATGAGCAATTCCTGACCCGAAATTTCCAAAAAACAAATTAAAAACAAGAGTGCACCAGCGGGGTTGGGGTGAATCCAGCCCTTTACCACCTGCCCAAGGTACTGAAGTGACTCTCAGAGCTCCCCCAGAGGTTTTGTTTTCGAGGCTCAGCCCCAAAAATGCTGCTTTATGTCACGAGAGGTAAATAAATGTCCTGTCCATTGCTGAGTGCCAACAGCAACTTGGTGGCAACAAAGCCTCAGTTGTTGAATTATTTATGAATGCCAACATTATTTCATTTCGCTCCTGGAATCCTGGGGTCTCCTCTGTTTTGTTTATGCACATGCACACACACATTAGAAATATAATTTATGTACAGAAAGCACGAAGAGGAGAAATCTGGAATATTTCCCTCTGCAGTTTGATGAGGTTCAATTTCCTCCAGAGCCACGTGGCTTCCTTGTGTGTGGAGTCCTCTCGCTCCTCATTTCAGAGCAGGATGTCTGTGAGAAGTCACCAGGAGGTGATTGATGAGAGCATTTTCACATTTTAAATGAGTTCAGAGTTTTAAATACAGGGAATTACAAGAGAGAAAAACTTGTGGGGGTTACTCAAATTATCCAAATATTTTCGCCCTTTTAAAGTTTTTCTTTCTACCTTTAGTTCTCTTTAACAGGAATTTTTCTTCATCATGAAGCACCAGAGTGCTGGATGAGACAATTCTGAGTCTCCACTTAAACTTAGATTTTCAGAACTGTGAGAATTGTGATCATCAAACTCCAGACCCTCAATTCCATGTTTTTTCTGGTGCAGAAATAGGATTTTTTTTTGTAGTTCTTGCATGTGTTTCTTGCATTACAAACTGCAAACTCAGCTGTCACAACACCAGGAGCCATTTCAAGGAGTTTGTCATCAGTGACACAAAATTCTGCTACTCCTTCCAACCTTTTCCTTTGGATTTGAGAGGAGTCTCACCTCCAGCTTGGAGAAACCCTCCTGAAACCAATCAATGCTTTCCTTGTGAGCCAGGAGGAGCTGTTTCATGTTTCCATGTGTTCATATTTACAGAGAAGAGTTGCTAACAGGATTTTTCTGCCCTACCCAGCTCTCCCCAATTCCTGGTTCCTCCATCCCTTTCCTGTGCCCAGCTTTGTTGCAGCCCTTTGGATTCCCTGGCATTGACTCCACGACAAAAGTCACCTCTGCCTCGGCCTCCAAAGGCTCATATTTGTTTATTAAAATGCTCTCAGGTCAATATTCTGCAAGCATGGAGTCCCAGCCAGGATTTTCCTGGAAGCTATTGGCATTGTGCTCGATAGCACGACCCTGACAGCAGATTTATTGCAATTTTGGAACACCCTGTCAGGCAGCACCTCAATCCTGATTTCAGTGGGATTAAAGGGCAAAACTCACCCTTGGACAAGAGCATTCCACCCTGGTGGCTCCCTGAGGCTCAGCAGGGTTGGCACAGACCCTTTGATTTTTTCCTGCTCACCCCGATTTTCTCCCTGTCTTTATTTTTCCACTCCACCACTTCCAGCTCTTCCCAGCATTGTGAAATTTCTGGACATTGTAGAAGGAATCCATGGGTGCACCTTCACTTTTAGGACAACCCCAGGATCCCACAATTAATATTTGGCTCTGTTTGCTTAAGATGAATGGCATCTTAAAAAAAAGCTCCATCAGGTACAGTAATCATTGTAATCTGTGGGCAGCTCCTTCCCCAGTTCCTTTAGCCTTGACTTTTGCCCTTTTTTCTTGATTGATAAGTGACAGCTTTGCATTCTGGGCCTTGAAATATATATTTACAGTAGTCTAAGAAATTTGTCCTTAATCAAAGGAGGCTTGACTTGCCAGCACATCTTTAGAATATTATTGAGTAACTCATTAAAATGTTAATAGCTTCTGTCAGGATTTATTGATCCTGATGTCAGCTTTTCTCAGAATAAGAAATAAAGCTGATTTTTATCTTATCTTCACACCCGTGCTGAGTGATCAGGACTTAAATAGAATAATGAGAAGGCCTTGAGGGGAATAATCAGCATTTATCCAGCACTTGTGCCAGGGCTGAATGCAGACAGAGCCCTGCACATGCACCACTGAGTTTTATACTGGGGGATAGAAGGAAAATGAAGAGGACTTTTGATCTGGGTGATTCTGACAAATAACTTTTCTGCTGAAGCAAATAGAGGGGATAAAATCACATCAAATATTTCTTTTGAACAAAACCAGGTTGTTTTTTGGTTTTTTTTTCACAGCTTAGTAAAATAAAACACGAGCTCCCTTGTTCACTGCACCTTCAGTTGTGCAATAAATAATGACAAAATTCTATCCCACTGAACCTCGAGAAGACAAATCAGCATTATCTGGGGTATGTGTGGCACTGGACAAAACCCTGACAGGTCCAAGGAAGCAGAGGGAGGAAAAGGTGTTTGTTTCCCAAATTGCTCATCTCAGGATCTTTCCCAGCAGGAGCAATGAGAGGAAAACAGCAAATCCCAGGCTGAGCCCAGCAGAGGCAGAGCTGTCAAGGGTGGAGATGAATGAAAAAAAAGAAGAGAGAAGAATCTTTCTTTTTTATTATGCTTTAAAAATCATGAAGTTGGGACTTTTCTCGTGAGAGCATCGAGTGTTGCTCAGCCTGCCCAGGATTTTAGCTCATGACAGGAGAGTCTCTAATTCCAAAGGACCCTGATATAGAAAAATGTATTTTTTTCTTGAATCATTCCCTTAAAAGTGTATTTAAATAGCTGCAATTCCCTCTGAGCCTGGCATGGAGGAAGTGTTTCCCTGGTGAATACCTGGGAGGTGAGAGGCATTTACTCACTGAAGGTTTGGGGCATTGGAAATGAGCTAAAACCTGACCTGGCTGCAATTGTGCTGCAGTGAAAAGGCTACAAAATGTCAGTGTCTGCCACAAAAAAAGGCTCAGCTTTCTGCTACAAGAGATTCCCTTAAATCCTGTCCTCCTACAGCACAGAAATTCGAATTTGAATTAGGAAAAAAATACAGAATTAGGAAAATATAAAACCATGTGGGATTTTTGTAATTTATGTATAAGAGCAAGAGCTGCAACCAAGAGGGTGCTGAACCTCAAAAAAATGCTGCAAAACTTCAAAAAACAACAAGAATCATTTTAGGAACACCCTGAGAGAAACTGTTTTCTGTGTTAGAATGACTTCCTTGGGTACTGAGCAGAGTCTGCAGCCTGGGAGAATTTATGGGAGTCACAGCTCTGGGTGATACTGCTCTGGATTTGTTCAACTTACCTTTTCATCAGATTATTCCACATCAGAGGACGATGAAATTTGCCCCAGCAGCCAGATGTCATCACATGCTTAGTGCATTTTAATCTGGCATTTTCAGTATTCCAGGCTGCAAAGTGAGAAACCCCCAATTGATGCCTCGTTTGTGTGACTCTGATTTTCATTAACACTCTTCCTCTGACAGTTGCCAATAAATCCTGGAATTGCTTGCATTCCTTCAAAAAGGAGGAGGGAGGCAACAGCTGCGAGGATGCAGACCAGAAATATTATTTGGTATGTGATAAAGAGCATGAAATCTGCTTGAATCCTTGATTTAACATCTCAATTTTTATGTGTAAAGTACACAATTAAGGATAATTTCTCAGAGTGACACACATATTAAGAAATTCAATCCACCTGGAAGTAATGATAGATACTTTTTTTTGTGCAATCCTGTTCAATATTCAATATAAAAGTTGCTCATACCTGGAAATTACTTTAGGATCGGGGTCAGGGTTTTTATGGAGCGATTTGAGATTCCTCAGGATAAAAATGCCATCTAAATGTAAAGATACTCTTTGTTAGGCATTAGTGCTTTACAGACAGTAAATTTAATGGGCCTGATTTTCATTTACCTTTACAGTCAGATGAGGGATCTCTTTTGGAAAAGTCACCACTGTGGGGAAAGAAAAACAATAGCCAGGAAATTGCTAATGTTAATGTGATGTAAAGTCAAGCAAGCATTTCCAATCTCGTTTAAACTTTGATTCAGGCAGGGCCTGGTGCTTCATTTTAATCATGTCAGCAGTCCCAGCAGTGGGGAGACCACTGAAAATTAGGATTTTTTTTTTTTCCCCTGCCTGCCTCAGTCAAACAGACTCCAAAATACATTAGCATTTCTCATCCTGGCTCTTAATGGATGGATGGTCTTCTCCCAAAACACGGGCACGGAATAGATATTTAATGGAGCAGAAAAACTTCCCTGCTGGAGGGTCTGAAAGGAGATGGGGAGGGGGAGGCTCATCCCTGCAAAGAAAGATGGAATCTCAAGGAAAATCCCTCGTGAGGGAGGAATTTTGTTCCTCTGAGGAATCACAGTGTGCTCGTGTGGGCGCCCACACTCCTTCCTCAGGGATAAACGCCTCAAATACGAGGGAGGGAATTGTTTCCAGAGGTTTCTCTGCCTTCTCCTGCCTCCAGGGGATGTGGCTTATCTTCCACAGAATCCCAGGACAAGCCAAGCTGGAAAGAGACCCCCAAGGATCATCCTCTGTGTCAGCAATAAATAACTTCATCAAAGAACTCCCCAGGACGGGGCAGAGCCAGAGGCTCCCTCAGAGCTGCCTCCCTCTCAATGGTGCTATTCAAATTATCTGCATTATTGCTCATTTGAAGGATTCATCTTGCCAGGGAGACACTTTGAATGTCTGCCCAGAGACAATGTGCCCTTGTGCCTGGGCTTTGAAAATAAAGTGTCCATTCTGAATTTCAGAGCACATGTTTATAAACAAGCCACGCTCGCAGCCCATATTTTGCACTCGGAGCTTTAAGTGCTCTGTGATCTCAGATTTGAGAGGTTTTGGGTTTGTTTTTTTTTTTTTTTCCCAAACACAAAGATCAGAAAGAGCCATTTTATGCTGTTTCTAAAGTAATGATGTGCAACTCAGAGCTCTGCACGTGCATGGGCAGAGATATTTTGATATATTGGGGATAAGTGTTTATCCTGCAATCTTTAAAAGGCCTCTCACAACAGGAAATGTTTGCACAATCCTTCAGGCATCTGCACTCTTTTGAAGAAATCATTAAAATAAATTTGCTTCTGACACTCTGGGACTTTAAGAAGTGTTGTGTGTTTTGGGGGCTCTTTGAAAGAGCTTTTTCCCCCTTAAAATTGGCAAGATGCATTCAGTTAGTTTATATGCATTTATTTATTTATATTTTTACATATGTATTGAGATACTTAGGTATTTTCCTAATAGAAGGTAGGGATTGGATGGGATTGTGGCTAAAAGAAGGGACTGAGAAATTTTGTAAGCATCTTCCTGCATGATCCAGGACAATTTTGTAGATTTTAGGATTGGAAAGGATCATCACAATTTTCTCATTCTCAGAAATATCCCAGGATCTCGAGCAGGATCCAGGCCATGGAATTCCACCCTTGTCACTTACCTGTGTTTAACCTTGTGGGATTGGGATGAAATTCCACTTTAAAGGCCTCAAGTTCCTGGAAATTTACCATATTCCATGGTAAAATTTGCTTTATTCCTTGGCTGATCTCGCAGTCAGACACAGAATCCTTTGGTCTGACAGAGAAGGAAACTCCCTGGGATGATTCTTTCTCCCAACCCATTTCCAGCAGGGAATTAGGGGCACTGAGAGGATCTGGGATTGCAGTGATTATTCCCAGTCTTGGATCTGCTGCAGGTTTGTGACCCAGCTTTTTTGGCCAACAAGGACTTGGGAAATCCCAGCTGAGATCTGCAGTTGTGGCAAAGATATTTAACTGGAATTTCATGGGGTACAAAGCACATCATGAATGAACAGTTTAAAACTGTTACTTTCCAGGCTTCCCTGGCTTCCAAAGAAAATCCACACTTTGGAATACCTGGTGTTGGAGTCCAGGGAACCCTGAGAGCTTCTCCTGCCCCTCTGGGGGTTCCTTTTCACCCCAGAGCTCCTCAAAAAATAGCTCAGCCTGCGACCTAAGCTTGTGGGAGAAGCTCCCTTCACTTTTGGGAGAACTTGAATGCACCAGAGAAGTGAAAATATTTTTGTTTAGTGAACCACAGAGAGTTTAGCTGTGGGTTTGGATTTTGCTCTATGTATTATATAGAGGCAACATGGAGGTTTCAGGGTGTCAGCTTCTCCTTCTCCTTCTCCTTCTCCTTCTTCTTCTCCTTCTCCTTCTCCTTCTTCTTCTTCTTCTTCTTCTTCTTCCTTCTCCTCCTCTTCCTTTCTTCTCTGACTTAAGTTCCTGTGATTTGTTAATTGGTAGAGGGAATTTACAGTAGAATAGACATATCAATAAAATTGAGATTCACTGGTGTTGGGAACAAAATAAGATAAGTAAAANGCCATTGCCTTTCTGCACTTGTGTTCCTGGAGGCCACAGCACAGCCTGTGCCTCTGAAACTTTGATAAGAAAAAACAAACAAACCTTGAAAAAGCAGAAAGAAACTTCATTTCATCTTTTCAGGACATGGGACACTGAAATAAGGAAGAAAGCCGAGGCAGAGGCCATGGGGGTCTCCAGCACCCTGATAGAATACCTGGATAGAAGCAGTCCAAGTGTTTCTTGGGGATGTCATGGGTTTGGTCAGTAATTTGACTCCATGATTTGATATCAGAAGTGTTATTGTTATCAAGATATTATCAAGAAAAGATGAAGTTTTTCTCCCTCCAGCCTTGCTGGCTGGAGAGGTCACCTGTGTGTGACTGTGTCTGTGTCTCTGCAGTCTCACCAAGAATGAAAACAAAAAAAAAAATCCTATTTCACTGGTCAAGAAAAACACCTTAGCAAAACACCTCCCATTATTTATATATATATTTTTTCCCTGGGAACTTACAAAAGTTCCCTTTTAGAAACAGAGTTAAATATTACAATTAAAGACAAGCTAAAAAAAAATCCAAACTTGCCCTTCTCAAGCTTTTTGTCATGATCTCTCTAAAAATTCATCAAAAAAGCTGCACCACACTCATGGATGTGGGAGTTTGCTCCAGTGTCCTCACCAGCAGTGCCCAGTTTTTTACCCTTGGAACATCCACAGAAACAGAATAAAAACCTCCTCAATTTCAATTCTAAAAGAAAGGACAAAATTGGAGATGTGAGAATACCCCACAAGAAAAATATTGCAAAGGTTTTTGTTTTGTTTTGCTTTTAAATATTTCATCTCCTTTAGCTAAAATTTCCTTCAGAAGTTTTTCGCTTTCCATCTGGTGCAAAAGGTTGGATTTTAAGTGATTCCTGACAAAAATACTAAGTCTAGAGGAGCAGCAGGACAAAAACCTCCTTGGGGAGAACAAACACCTCAACAGCACAGAGCATTTCCCTTTGGAGGGGAACATTTCAAGGAGTTTGTTGAAATATATTATGAAAAATAAACTCATTTCTCTTCAGTATTTGAGCCACACCTTTGTCGTGAGATTCCACAGGGTTTTACCTCTCAGGGGAGTTCAGACCTGGCAAGAAAATCATGGAAAATGGGAGAAGGAGAGTGAAAGAGGGAATATTTTAGCAAAATCACAGAAAAATTGGGTTGGGAGGGACTTTAAAGATCTCATTCCAACACCTGCCAGTCAGGGAATCTTCCATGAGACCAAGGCAAAGCTGGAAAAGTGAATCCCAGATCGAGCTCTCCAGGTTTTCATCCTCTTAATGGATATACCCTGGGATTTGGAAAAGGTCATTTAAGGGAATGAAGCACAATGGGTGCAAAATTGGGGAATTCATCACTGAAAGTGCAAATGAATGGGAAATCTGCCAGAATTTCTCCAGAAATCTCAAATCAGGACATAAATAAACTCTTCCAACCCCAACCATGGCTCTGTGTCACTCATAACAACACCCTAGGATCCATCCCAGCCACTAAAGGAATTTAATAATTTGTTTTTTTAAAGATATTTCACTCTCTTTTCTAATTGCACAGATGAGGTAAAGACTAAAGGCTCACATCACCCTAGCAGACAGAAGTGATGCTGGAAAGAGTCTGATGAGTTGATTTTTCTTCTTCTGCATCCCACAAAAAGTGGTAATTGCCATTTTAATGCCTGACATGTCACATTCCTTCATGATGCTGCCGTAATTGAATCCACGTGACCCCGGAGTGCTCGGGGGGGGTGACCCCGGAGTGTGCCACACACCTGGAAGCACTGAACTTCAATTAATTTGTCATTTCTCCTAATAACAGCAAGCACTGAGATCCTCCAGCCAGTGGCTGCTCCAGAGGAAGCAGCAATGCTTGGGTTTGGGTCGATGATGTACAGTAAACACCAAGGAGTCATTGTTTGCATGCAGCGCTGCCTTGGATCAGCACTTAAAATTGGGAAATCTCTCACTAATTTGGGGTTTTTTTTCCCACTGAATTCCATCATTCTGTGCACTCCTGTGCTGCATTTGTCTGGCTTGGTGTGCAAAAAGTTGCAGCTCCTAAAATGAAATCAGCTGAGGGCCCTGAATGAGCTGAATCAAACAGAGATAAAGGTTGGTGCAGTGAAAAGGGAGCATAAATCACACACTTGCACAGAGGGAAATAAACCTGTGATAAAATGGCCTGAAGGGCTTGATTTGATCTGTCAAACCCCAGGAAATCTGGAGTGGAGAGTTGAGACTCCTTCCTTTACTTGGCTTGTGTTTAAAATCGAGTTATCAGGAGCCCAACAAGAAGGAAATAGATGTGCACACACAAGGAGCCTGAATATTCCCTTCATTAATTTACTGCTCCAGCACAGACTTTGAAATTCTCCTTTTTATCATTTCAGCATCAGCTCTGACTTCACTCCATTGTTCATCAGGATCTTGAGACAATTTGGGTATCCCAGGTGCTGCACTCTGAGATATTATTAAACCATTCATCCAGAAGTTCACAAGGAATCAAAGATTGATGAAGCTCTGAGCAACCCAGGCTGCTGGAAGGTGGAACTGGACAATCTTTGAGGTCCAAAGCATCCTAGGATTGTTCCTAAATCCATTTTTTCGTGGTTTCTTGGTGGGGTTTTTGGTAGTTTTTTGGTGGGTTTTGGTGTTTTCTTCGTGGGTTTTTTGGTGGTTTTCTGGTGGTTTTTGGTGGGATTTTTGGTGGTTTTTGGTGGGATTTTTGGTATTTTTTTTGGTGTTTTTTTTCATGCTCCTGTTTCCCCACCTCACCTTCAATCCTTGTGCTGGCTGGGATGAGGGAGCAGGATATCGATTTACATCACTTGGAGAAGCTCAGATGTCACCCCTGAAGGTCAAGGTGGTGATTCATGAGGAGTTTGGTCTCATCAGACCTTGGAGTTCTCCCTGGTGTTGAGGCAAAGCTCAGGGAAGTTGGAGTTTCTTGGCTGAGTAATTCCCAAATATCCAATTTCTTATTGAAAATGGGGTTGGATTCGTGCAGAGCTCCCCTGCTCCTCCTCCAGCAGCTCCCAGCACCACACCTCCTTTATTTCTCTTTTATTCCTCTTTTATTCCTCTTTTATTTCTCTTTTATTTCTCTTTTATTCCTCTTTTATTCCTCTTTTATTTCTCTTTTATTCCTCTTTTATTTCTCTTTTATTCCTCTTTTATTCCTCTTTTATTCCTCTTTTACTTCTCTTTTATTTCTCTTTTATTCCTCTTTTATTTCTCTTTTATTCCTCTTTTATTTGGTAGTTTTTGGTGGTATTTTTGGTAGGATTTTTGGTGGCTTTCTGGTGGTCTTTTGTTGGTTTTTGGTGGTTTTTTGGTAGTTTTTTAGTTTTTTAGTGGATTTTGGTGGGTTTTTTGGTGGTTTTTTCGTGGTTTTTTTTGGTGGTTTTCTGGTGGTTTTTTGGTGTTTTTTAGTGTTTTTTTGGTGGGTTTTCAGTGGATTTTTTTGGTGTTTTTTTGGTTGTTTGTTAGTGGTTTTTGGTGGTTTTTTGGTGGTTTTTGGCTGGTTGTTTGGTGGTTTTTTGGTTTTTATTTTCGTGGTTTTTTGGTAGTTTTTGGCTGGCTTTTTGGTGGTTTTCTGGTGGTTTTTTGGTGGGATTTTTGGTGGTTTTTGGTGGGATTTTTTGTGGATTTTTGGTATTTTTTTTGGTATTTTTTTTCATGCTCCTGTTTCCCCACCTCACCTTCAATCCTGTGCTGCTGAGCCACCTGAAATCTCACATTTATGGCTTCAGAGCCCAAATTTCCCCAGTGCTGGTGGGTGAGGCCCTGGGGAGGAGCTTGGGACAATATTTCTCTCCTAGGAATTGCACAAATCCAACTCATGCTAACATCCTCCCTGGGGGATTTCTGGTGGTTTTTTTGGTGTTTTTGGTGGTTTTTTGGTGGTTTTTTTGTGAGTTTTTTGGTGTTTTTAGTGGTTTTTTGGTGGTTTTTGGTGGTTTTTTGGTTGGTTTTGGTGGTTTTTCTGGTGCTTTTATTGTTGGGTTTTTTGGTGGTTTTTTGGTGTTTTTTGGTGGTTTTTTGGTGGTTTTCTTTGTGGTTTTTGGTGGTTTTTCTGGTGGTTTTATTGTTGGGTTTTTTGGTGGTTTTTTGGTGTTTTTTGGTAGGTTTTTGGTGGTTTTTTGGTTGGTTTTGGTGGTTTTTCTGGTGATTTTATTGTTGGGTTTTTTGGTGGTTTTTGGTGGGTTTTTTAGGTGGTTTTTTGTATTTTTGGTAGGTTTTTGGCGTGTTTTTTGGAAGGTTTTTCGTGGGTGTTTGGTGTTTTTTAGTGGTTTTTGGTGGTTTTTTGGTGGTTTTGGTGGTTTTTTGATGGTTTTTGGTGGTTTTTTGGTTGGTTTTGGTGGGTTTTCTGGTGGTTTTTTTTTTGTTGGGTTTTTGATGAGTTTGGTGGTTTTTGGTGGGTTTTTTTCGTGGTTTCTTGGTGGGGTTTTTGGTAGTTTTTTGGTGGTTTTTGGTGGTTTCTTCATGGGTTTTTTGGTGGTTTTCTGGTGGTTTTTTGGTGTTTTTTGTTGGATTTTGTTGCTGGTTTCTTGGTGGGTTTTTTGGTGGATTTTTGGTGGTTTTTGTTGGCTTTTTTGTTGTTTTTTTTGGCTGTTTTTTAGTTGGTTTTGTTGGTTTTTCTGGTGGGTTTTTGGTGGTTTTTTTGGTGTTTTTTTGGTGGATTTTTGTTGGGTTTTTGGTGGCTTTTTCGTGGTCTTTTGGGGGTTTTTTGGTGGTTTTGGTGTGATTTTTTGGGGTTTTTGGTGGGGTTTTTTGGTGGTTTTTTCGTGGTTTTTTGGGGTTTTTTTGGTGTTTTTTGGTTGGGTTTTGGTGGTTTTTTAGTAGGTTTTTGGTGGTTTTTTGTGTTTTTGGTGGGTTTTTTGGTTGGTTTTGGTGGTTTTTCTGGTGGTTTTTTTGTTGGGTTTTTGTTGTTTTTTGGTGTTTTTTTCGTGGTTTTTTGGAGTTTTTTGGTGGGATTTTTGTTAGGTTTTTGTGGTTTTTTTGGTGGCTTTTTAGTGTTTTTTGTTGGTTTTTTGGTGTTTTTTGGTGGCATTTTTGTTGGGTTTTTGGTGGTTTTTTTGCTGGTTTTTGGTGGGATTTTTGTTGGGGTTTTGGTGGTTTTTTGGTGGTTTCTTGGTGGTTTTTTTGGTGGGTTTTGGTGGTTTTTTTTTCTCCTCTCCACTCCACACTGCATTTCCAGAGGGGCAAAGGCATGGCTGGAATCAATCCCACTTTATTTGCACTGCCCAATAGCTGCAATCTATTCAGGGTAAACATTTCTCTGCCAATCCCCACTGCAGGAAATTTCCCAAGATATCCCTCCAGTGCTGGAAAAACCCCACAGCAGAGAAATCTGGGGGGAAAAAAAATAAATGCAGAGAAAACTCTGCATTCAAAAGGGAGGAAAGAGGAGAAAAGCACATTCAGGAGTTCTCTTGAAGCAGGAGGTGAAGAAATAAAAGCTTTCTTCCCTCAGAAAATAAATTTATTAGGAGATTTAGAGCCAAGGATCTGATTTGGTGGGGCTGGTTTTATGGGGAACTCTGTATGAGAACAGATAATTCCAGGGATTTTTGGAAATTCCTAATAAATAATAAGAGAAATCTGCAGAATAATTCCACATATTTGTCTATAACGATGTAAAATTTTCTCCTCTTATTTTGTTTATTTGTTTGCTTGTTCATTTGGAGGTTTTGGGGGGTTGGGGTGGGAGGATTTTTTGTTTGTTTGGGTTTTAGGTTTTTTTTTTTTCTTTGATAGGAAAATTCCCCAAGAATTATTTTGAAGACATAAAAGTAGATTTTGCATTTTCTTGCAAATGATCCAAACCACAGCAGCATTTCCAAACTCATAAATTGCTCTGGGATTGGGTTTTTCCAAGGACAATGCATAACAAATCTGAGCAGGAGGAGGTCACAGGGAGATTTTGAAGGGGTACTGGGCTTGTTCTTAGAGCCTTTTTCCCACCTCAAACTTCAACATCTTCCTCATCCTGATCTTCCCCAGCTGGAATTTTCATTTTATTTTTGTTGGGTTTTGGTTTTTAGGTTTTTGGGGTTTTTTTCCTTCATTTAGGTTTGGGATTTTGAGAGAAAAAGCAAAAATAAAAGGTTGTTCAAGATCTAACCCTGGAGCAAAACACCATTTTTCCTCATTTTCCTGCCATACCACAGAGCGATCCTGAATTGATGAATTTGGAGGAGATTTCAGTTGTCTTTGTGGAAGTTCAAACTTTAATTTCCATCTTTTCCCACAAAAAAAATAAATGTGGAGGAGCCCACACTGGAGCAGATTTGATGGCAGGGCTTGGGACCCTGCTGGAGCCCCAGGCTGGAGCAGTTCCTGAGGGAATGACCCGGGGGATAAAGGGAGCAGTTCCTGAAGGAGGGACCCTATGGAAAGGGATCCACACTGGGGCAGCTCCTGAAGGACTGACCCCATGGATAAAGGAAGCAGTTTTGAGGGAATGATCCCATGGATAAAGGGATCCACCCAGGAGCGGGTCTTTCAGGAGTGACCCCATGAGAAAAGGAGCAGTTCCTGAGGGAATGACCCCATGGATAAAGGAAGCAGTTTTGAGGGAATGATCCCATGGATAAAGGGATCCACCCAGGAGCAGTTCTTTCAGGAGTGACCCCATGAGAAAAGGAGCAGTTCCTGAGGGAATGACCCCATGGGAAAAGGGATCCACACTGGAGCAGCTCCTGAAGGAGAGGGAAAACTTTCACATGGAAAAGGGAGCAGTTCCTGAAGGAAAAACCCCATGGATAAAAGGAGCAGTTCCTGAGGGAATGACCCCATGGATAAAGGGATCCACACTGGGGCAGTTCCTGAGGGAATGACCCCATGGATAAAAGGAGCAATTCCTGAGGGAATGACCCCATGGGGAAAGGATCCACCCAGGAGCAGTTCCAGAAGAACTTTGGCCTGTGGGAAGGACTCACTGGGAGAAGCCCTTGCAGGATATTCTCCTGTGGGAAGGACTCCTGGAGCAGGGAGGAGTGAGGAGGAAGGGGCAGCAGAGACAAGGTGTGATGGACTGACCACAGCTCCCATTCTCCACCCCCTTTTGCCACTGGAAGAGAGGAGGCAGAGAAAATTGAGAGCAAGTTGAGCCTTGAGAGCAAGGGAAGAAAAGAGGGGTGGGGGAAAAGTGTTTTTAAAGATTTACTTTTTATTTCTCACTGTCCTGCTCTGATTTATTTGGAAATTCATTCATTTTTTTTCCCCAAGTCGAGCCTGCTTTGCCTGTGGCAGCAATTCCTGAGTGTTCTCCCTGTCCTCATCTCAACCCAGGAGCCTTCCAGGATATTTTGTCTCCCCAGTCCCACTGAGGAGGAGGTGACTGAGTGACTTTGGGGGTGTCCAGCACCAGGCAGGGCCCTCCCACCACGAGAGGCTGTGGTTGAACCCCTTGGGACAAAGGAGGGAGCTGAGCCTGGACATCCATCCTCTGACTGATCCCGTGGGTAAAACTTCCTGCTGTTGGAAAAGGAGAGGGAGAAGCTTTCCCTATGGATTCCTCCAACCCACTAATTCCCTGGTGTTGATGGGTTTGTGGGATCAAAGTTTGGGATCGGTGTCCAAAGGTCAAACAGATCATTTTAGAGGGCAGCATCTCCTTGGGGTCCTTCCAATGGTGACAGAGACTGAACTTGGGTCATCTTTGTTTAGTTGGGATCAAACCTACCCCAAATTCCCATAATAAAACGTGGAAACCTTGATGATATGAACCCTGACCAAAGGAAGAAGGCAAGCAAAGCTGGAAAAAATAATGAAAAAAACCAAGTTCCTAATCTGGTGCATTCCCACTTTTCCCATGCCCTTCCCTTCCCTTCCCTTCCCTTCCCTTCCCTTCCCTTCCCTTCCCTTCCCTTCCCTTCCCTTCCCTTCCCTTCCCTTCCCTTCCCTTCCCTTCCCTTCCCTTCCCTTCCCTTCCCTTCCCTTCCCTGTGTTTCTCCTGCCTTTTTGAGGCTGCCCTGTGGCAATCCCACTCTGGTTTAAGCTCCTGCCTTGGGCACGTGGCTGATCCAGGTCCCTTTGCAGAGCTGAGGTCTTGAGTCCACAAAAATGACCTTGGCCAGAACTGCTCCTTCCCTTCTCCATCCTCTCTCCCTTGCAAAAGTCATGGAATATCCTGAGTTGGAAGGGATCCTCATGGATCATCCAGGACTGCCCAGCTCCCCCAGCAATCCCAGCCTGGGCATCCCTGGCAGCAGTGCCCAAAGGCTCCTGGAGCTGTGGCAGCCTCGGGGCCGTGCCCATTCCCTGGGGAGCCTGGGCAGTGCCCAGCACCCTCTGGGGGAAGAACCTTTCCCTAAAATCCACCCTAAACCTCCCTGGCTCAGCTCCAGCCACTCCCTGGGTACTGTCCCTGTCCCAGGGAGCAGAGATCAGAGCTGCCCCTGCACTGCCCCTCGAGTTCCAGTCCCATGTGAAAAGCTCATTCTTTACTTAAATTTCTCTGCCTGTCCACGGTAAAAAAACTATTTGGAAATCAAAGGTGCAGTCGTTAATGACAGCACATTCATTTGCTTAGGGCTGTGCTCAGAACAGAGTAAAACATCACATAATTAGGCATAAACAGCATTATACATAAATAACATCATCCATCCATCATTTCTCAATCATGACTAAAGTGTTTATAAACTTTACCATCAAGTTTTACCAAAGTCCTTCTGCCAGTCATTATATAATGTACTGAATGCCAAGCAGCATAAAATACCACCAAAAAAAAAAAGAAAAAAAAGAGAGAGGGACATATTTTTGAATCAGAATTCCTCTATTCCTCGCAGATCCATTATTCATCTCCACTAGATTAGTCACACTGTTCATACACGCCAAGGACCACTGAGAAAACAAATCTCTGAGCAGAACTTTGAAAAAGTAAATAAAAATACTCAACATTGACTTTCATAATGTTCAAAGGATTTCAGACAGATCAAGTAAAAATGATCCAGTGTGTGCTTTTCCCACTAGGATTTTTTTTCCAATTTCTCCAGCCAAGAAGCTTCCTCTCCCTGATGGATACACTCCCTCTCCTATTCCCAGCTTTTAAACTATCTCCAGTACTTAAAAGAAATATGATTTGCAGCTTATATTAGCAGCAGCAAATGTTTGGTCACGAAACTTTGGGTGTCATAATTAATACCAATTATGGGAGCTGTATGAAAATACTTTCAGAAAATTCATCAAATTCCAGCTGCGGTTATGTGGGGGGGGAAAAAAAAAAATTGACGTTGACCTTAACAAAACAACTTTATTCTCCTTAGAAAACTGAAATCGAAAACCTGACCCGAACATGAGCACTGCGAGTTTTTAACTTGGGCATATTTTTTGCAAATATCATCCATTTGGATCAGTCCATCAACTCTGACAGTTCCTGCAGAGCTGCACGCCTGTATGATCACTGCACACAGCCTGCACCCCGTCCTACAGCATGGACAGCAAAATAAAAACCCCAAATTTATAAGCTTGAAGGGTAAAAAAATAAAAAACAACACCCCACAACCCTTATTTTGTTTTTAAACAGTATTTTTTTTTCTGGATAGAAGCTTTTGACCAAACTCTCCAAACGCTGTCTGAGGAACAAGAAAGAGCGCTGAGATTTCCTTCCCTCCACCCTGATTAGAAATGGGATCCATGCCCCAGCTGGATATTTCCAGTTCATGCCCAGTAGAAATAATTTTCTGTCCTATTGCCAAACGTGTCCCATGTGGCCAGCAAAGGTTGGACAATAGCAGCAATACAGCTTCCAGAAAGGAGCTGAAAACGATCCCCTGCAACCGGAGGCCTCCATTCTGCATAGTTCCATAATTCCAGCACCGAGATTCCACTTCCTTTTTTTTCCCCTTTCAAGTGCTCGGTGCGAATTCTGGCTCCCACCTTGTCTGCAAGGACAATTCCGAGTGGCACCCTAGGAGGTTGATCCCAAAGCCTTAAAGCTTCACCTGTAATCCTCCCGCACACCAGCGACCCCATAGGATATCAACAGAGGATGGCGGTGCCGGGGCAAGTTAAACAAATCCCGAGGAATCTGTTTTATTAGCGTTTAGAGGATTTGCCTGCGTGAGCGGCTGTGTGTGTACAGCCACGCTTGGGAGCTGTAGTTACAGGGGAAAAAATAAAAATCCGGGGGATTCCTCCGGGGAAGGAAAGAAAGCACTGCTGGTGCTCGGGCTCGGAGCAGCGCTGATGGTGCAGGCTGGAAATGTTCGAATATCCGACGATGTTTTCTTTCCTGTGGAGCTCGGTGGTAGTTCTCACAGTTAATACTTCAGCTAAACACATCAGACTAAAGTTAAGCCCCGCTCTGGGCAGCCCCGATTTTTCCCTCACCGGTCTTCACCGAGGGGATAAAAAAAAAAAAAAAAGA